>VXBO01003747.1:22536-80570 GCA_013400135.1 Rhinoptilus africanus | reverse complement strand
GGAAAGGAAAAAAAGAAAAGACTTTAAAAAAGGGGTTTTCTTTCTTACGGAGAAAGGCTGGGTAAAAGAACAGAGCTATGAAAAAGTCCAGGCGAGCTCAGAAGGAAAAAAACCATGAAGTCTTTTCAGTGGGAAAGGAAAGCACAAAGGCAAGTCCTGGCAAATGTCAATATTTACATGAGTCGTGGTAAAACTGCTGGCCAAGGGAGAGAGCAGAGAAGGGTAATCAGAAAAGACCTTCTGGACACATGCACAAGCTTTCTTTTTGCACTGCAGGATGTAGGGTCAGCCATGGACAATGACTGAGACAAGAGCCACTGATGCAATGACAATCCTGCAAAGCTGAACCAAAAAAAAAAAAACCCACACACACAACCGAAAAGCCTTAGTCTCTTGATGAATTGATTTGCAAAGCCAGCAGTTCTCCTAGGAGAGGAAAGCAAGATAAATTGGGTGCAGGGTCTCCATAGTCGGGGTGTGAATACCAAAAGACTTGAAAGGGTAGGCTTGGGGGAATGCAGTCTCCATCTGAATGAGGGAACTGTGCAGCCATCACTGCATCATACAAATAGGAACAGGACTCATCCCTGGGACGGGAGAACTCAAACTGCCCTAGATAACAGGTCGAGGGAGGCGAGTGTCCCCTTCAACTTCATCCTGGTGAGACCCCACCTGCAGTACTGCATCCAGCTCTGGGGCCCCCAACATAAAAAGGACATGGACCTGTTGAAGTGGGTCCAGAGGAGGCCACAAAGACAACCAGAGGGATGGAGCCCCTCTGCTGTGAGGACAGGCTGAGAGAGCTGAGGTTGTTCAGCCTGGAGAAGACTCCTGGGGAGACCATATAGCAGCCTTCCAGTATCTGAAGGGGACCTATAGGAAAGCTGGAGAGGGACTTTTTACAAGGGAGTGTAATGATAGGATGAGTTGTAATGGTTTTAAACTGAAAGAGGGGAGATTTAGATTAGATATTAGTAAGATATTCTTTACTGTGAGGGTGGTGAGCCCCTGGGCCAGGTTGCCCAGAGAGCCTGTGGATGCCCCATCCCTGGAGGTTTTCAAGGCCAGGTTGGATGGGGTTTTGAGCAACTTGGTATAGTGGAAAGTATTCCTGTCCACAGCAGGGGATTGGAACTAGATAATCTTTAAGGTTCCTTCCAACCCAAACCATTCTATGTTTCTAGGATTCTACAAAAGTGAAGCTACTTTGATTTTATCCTAGAAATGCCAAGGACTAGCTCAGATCCTGCAAATCTGCATTGATCAAGCTAGCCAAAATGGCCAGTTCTCATTTCAGTCATGCTTCAGATATAATCAGCCTGACAAACCCAATCCATACTTTCTTCTGAAAATCATTAGTCGTCATATTAAATCAGATTATGTTAACAAATTGCTTCCATCTTCATATTGTTCAAGCAAACAGTCAAGCAAGGGGCAGCTTTGGTTTGAGAAAATGACTTGGCCTAAGCTGATAGCAAATTGTACGCACTAATTGAAATTCTAAATTAACACCATGTAGCACAGTTTGACTTAATTGCTTTTAAAAGAGATTTCCAGGGTACAATCTTGTGGTTTCCAGTGTCACATGGACAAAGCATTTCTAACTTGTGAAGATGAAGGAACCAGTTTAGAAAAGGCTCAAGTGCTCCCTTTGACCACATTGATTTTCCTGTGTTTACTGTAATCTCTCTTCAGCCGTGGCAGTACTGCTCTGTGCGTGGTCCCAGGAGCATTTTCCTCCATGAACACAGATGCAGATATAACAGGGCTCGCTAATAACTGCATGCTTTATAGATCCAGCTAGGAGCAGACCTTGAGTGAGGTCTGAGTACACTAGGAATGCAGTGCTCTAATGAGCCCCACACAAGCAAGAGGAGCAAGGCATGCAAAGAACAGGAAAAAAATATCACTGCCCTTTTTTGCAAAAGAAAAGAGCTAGCAAAAGAGCTATTTTCCTAGATAAATGTTGAATCTTAGTTTAACCACAAACCATGGATATGAAGTGCCATTTGAAATGCTATGGGGAATCAGAGGTATCCACGTGGGTCTGAGATATGCATCTGGGATTTAGGGGAGATGCTTGCCCTCTTAGAGTGTTGCTGGAGGCCAGAAGGATACCCCAGACCACCAATACCATCACCAGACCCATGCTCAGACAAATGCGTGTCGTCACAAATTTACATGATTCTATGATTCTATGAAACATTGCCTATCATGGGAATTTAGAGTCACAGTTTGCACAGAAACACATAGATGGAGACACTGAAATTAAGATGTCTTAATCTGCAAGTTAAATCCCACACTGAAAGCTAGATAAGATGAAACCCACCTCATTGAAACAAGCTCTGACATCTCCAACACCAGAAAAAAATAAGCAAGAAAAATCATGAGCTGAGCTTGGCTTGAGTCACCAGAGACTTGTCTGTAAGTCTGTACTCCTTGGAGCAAAAAGGACAGATTCCAGTTTGAACTTCACCCGTAGAAGTCTGAGCATTAAATTAGCATAAAATAGAAAAAGTTAGGGCCCAAGAGCAAATGATCATCGACGTGTTCATATTTGCACAGCTGAAACAGGTTAAAACCTCTGCTTCTACCAGCTGTATTTCTGTGAGGTGGTTCCAGGGACATCTGCTTTGCCCCAAACAAAAAACTTTAAAAAATTTCTTTAAATCCCATCTTAAAGAAAACATCCAGATGGAAAAAGAGGCTGTTTCCAAGGTACCGCAGATGTAGGGCGATCTGGCTGTCCCTTCAGCTGAGCTATGGCTGCAGACTTTGTGGGCACTTCTAATCAGCACCCTCACAAATTACATCAGGTCAAAGTAAATCACAGCTGCAGGATGGCAACTTAATCTGCTGCGGCTCTCCCACCAGCACGCATTTCAACAGGGCACCAGCAGCTCGCATATATCTCCTCTGCTGCACGCACAGACTCGTTGTTTAACCTGGTTCATGCCACATCCGAGTAGGCAGGCAGGCAGCACCAAGGGCATGTCCCACACTGATGCTCTTCTCCGTGGAGCTGCTGGGAGTGTTTCTTCTCTGCGTCGGTCACTCATTACACCATCCTAGTGCCCCGCAGGGTTATTAGTTTCAATAGCAATAACCCCTACAGGGTTATTAGTTTCAATCCCACAACAGGTTTCTACCAGGGGAACTTGAAATGCCTGGCTTGGAGACACTGCAAGAGCAAGAGTCTGTTTGGCGCAAGTACATGCACGTGGCTGTGGCACGCCAGCGGTGGAATATCGTCTATTTTTAACTTAGCATGCTTTGCATACGGTGTATCTTCAGTTTTTCAATATCTCAAACCGTCAGGCAGAGAAACGGTCACTATCTGCGAAGCTAGAAAAAGTGTTTAAAGTGTTTTAAAAGTTATTCTACGTTATGCCAGGCCATGCAAGGGATAGAAATAGAAGATTTCATTTAGATTACAGTTTCCCTAGAGAATGGGCTACCTTTGACTGTGTCTCTATATGTCGTCTGACATAATACACTCTTTGAATGCACATCCACAAACCTGAACAAATCTCAGAGCAGAGATCCTCAAACGAAACCACAAGGGCCTGAAATGCTGTTTGTGGTGCTGTGTCATGGGGTAGAAATGACCCCAGGGGTGCTTTATAGGTCCCAATTACAGAAAACTACAGCTGAAGTATTCATCCTAGTCTGCAGAGAGCAATGGGCATTTCCCAGACATGATTCATCTACCTGAATTCAGATTAATTTCTCCCCAGAAGGCCTTATTTCTCTCTTCTGACTATAAGGGTAGAGATGGAGAAATTTACCTCTGATGTGACTACACCGTATCACATGGATCCCATCCGCTATGGCAAAGACACAGAATGAAACTAAATTTCCCAGAGACAAAGAAATCATTTGCCATTTTCTTCCAAAACTCATCACGATGTATTACTACAAGGGTGAAGGGGCAACTGGTGCCCAAGGTTCCCACTGCTAGTGGTGCATACTCTTTATGATCTACATGAGAGAGTGAAGGTGGCTGAGGAGTTCCTGGATACTGCAGATGGATCTTCTGCCCAGATGTCTTATTTCCAATAAGCAGAGAAAGGCAAAAACCTCTGTTAAAGAAACATTGCTAGATTTAACTAGAGTGAGGTAGATATTTGTGGCTGTAAGGAATGCAATGGTCTACTTTAGTGAGAAGATGTTTCTCAGAGTTGCAACAATTTCCATTTTCAGAGGAGAGTCTTCAAGGTGTCAAGCTGAGTAGTCAGGAGAGTGTTAAACTAAGAAAAGGGGAAGACAGAAAGGGAGGAACGAATAAGCATTCATTTAGCACGAAATTAAGATGTCAAGAACAAAATTAATCAAGGCACCAAGGGATGTGAAGAGAAGAAATTCTTTAATTGCCTATACTCTAATGCTGGGAGTCTGAGTAATAAACAAGAATTGGAATTGGAATAGCTCATTTATGAGTATACATTAGACCTTGTTGGCATTATTGAAATCTTGGGGGAAGATTTGCATGATTGGAATATTAAAATCACTCATTATAATCTATTTAGGGAGGATAAAGTGGGCAAACGCAAAAGGGGAGTGGCACTCAACATCAAATGTGTTTCTGTGGGAATCAGGTGCCTAAGCTTTTCTTACAAAGCTTTTCAAGCACTTTTGCATGTCTTACATCTGAAGACATGTAAAAAGATGGATGGCAGGGATTTTCAAGCTGGGATCTCTTGGAACCTCAGTTTTTGGAAGGTGCTCAATGTTTTGTCATTCTTGAAAGACTGTATCTCCAAAAATCAGACTCTCAGTGAATGAAAGAATGTTTTGGGCAAATCATCGCTTTTTTATCAGGAACAAAAACTCAGGCTTGAAGACTACTGTTTGAATGGCATTATTGAAATTTGCCATAAATAAAATGAGACATAATAAGCTTGATCCTATGCTCTGATTAAATACTACAGGCCTTTTGTGTACAGAATTACAGAGACTAGGCCATTCAGAAAAGCATTAGTACCTAGTCTTGTTTGACCCTTCCTGGCATTACACACAGAAGAAATCTGGTCCTTTATATTTTTCAATGGCGTAAATTATCACTGTGCTTTTGGAAGACGCAATATTGGCAGGTCTGCAGAATGAGAGAGGCACTAATCATCACTTATTCTTCTGCTGTGATTTCCCTGACATCAGTTTAGATTCTCACCCTCACTCTATATACACATATTTTATTTCCTAGGTAATTTTCGTGATTCTCTCATTCTCAGATGAATGAGTTATTCCCTAAGTACTGAAAATTTGCTACGCTATTATCTCCTATGTCTTTAGGACTCACCTTTTTCCTCCCTCCTCCTCTACTCAGTTCTGACTTTGGCAAATATTTAATTCATCCTATTTGAAAATCCTACACGGTATCATAGAGTTCATACTGACAAGCTAATTTCATGCTCTCATTATTGTGATCTTTATTCTGCTTCACACCATAGAAGCTCCCCCCACTCATCTGCATCATATTATCAGAAAACATCTCAAAAACCCAAATGCCACGAAAGCCCCAAAGTTTTTCTTCCCATATGCCAAGAGTCGTTTTGGTTTGTTTTTTTTTTTTCCAAAAAAGTTCAGAGCTAAACAATAGTAACTTGAATATGTCTTCATTACTCTGAAAAGTTCATGATGAGAACCATGTGTGTGTGTATGAGGGAATCAACCAAAAAGAGAAGAGAAGATGTGCTTGACCAGAACACCTCACCACAAAGTGGATGAGTCACTGTGTTGCAATGTGACATAAAAAGCAGTTTCTGGATGGGCTGGGACTCAGGTTATATAGGCCAGTCACAAGTCTCTTGGTTATATGTAGATTTCTCTGCCTCTCTCGAGAAACATGTGCTTTTCTGGTGTAAAAAAGGGATACTCGTGCTTCCTCTGTTTGAGTTAGTGACCCACATTGGCTTTTTACAACAAAGCAAACTGAAGTCATAGCAGAGAATGAAAGAAAGATGTGATTCAGACTTCACTCCCAATTTTATGCTTGAACAATACTCCAGAGTACAAAGCAACATCGGTCAGGCTCTTGTCAACATAATGCTGGGACAAATGAAGGCAAAACTGGGATTAACAAGGTTTATGGCTTTGCAAAGCTTTTTTTGGGTTTTTTTTTTTCCTCCCACACAAAATGAGGGTCAGTTATATGCTAAATCCAGCCAATACAATGCAGGGTCCTTCAGCCAATTAACTAATTAGCGCATGGTTTCCCAGTTCCATCTGAAGCTCAGCTCAAGTTCCTCTTGCTTCGCTGCAGCAGACACATTTTCCCCCCAAGACAGTACGAAATGCCCACGGTTGTTAAGGCGCAGTGTGCATCTGCATGAATAGGCATCTATTCATATTGACACAGTTACAGAAGCACTTCCTAACATCTCTCAGGAAATCTTACTTGAAGCACAACTCATTCGAATCAGCTCAGAGGGAGGCATTGTCACGGCTATGGGGCTGTAAACAAAAGGCAATGTTTGTCACCTAAGACTGGAGCTAAAAGGAGATACCCTGGAGATGACGGCGGTGTGGAGAATAGCAGATTTGGTCGCTACTCTGTTAATAATAAAGTAAATAGCGGGTACTGATAATAACCAAACTGAGAGGAGCAGCAGTAAGGGCAGAGAAATAATAACAAGGGAAGGGAAGAAGTTAGGAATATCAGCTGGAAATAATGAGTGAGATTTAGCTGAAGAAAAAGAATATGAAGCAGTGAAGGCAGAGAAGGAAATCTGGGCCAGAGAAGCGAGGTTTACACTGCAATGGGGCATATGAATGGGATGCGGCAGGTGCTTGCTCAGGATGCCTAAATTAGTTTGGGAACTGGAGTGGTGCCACAGGAGGCAAAGGTGTGGTGGGGATCCTGGGCACCTATTTGGGCAGCCGAAGCCCAGATAACATATTGTTATTGCATTAAAAGTAGTTCAGCTGTAAGGAGCCAAGCTGGAAAACTCACAGCTGCCTACGGAAAGGACACTGGTCCTTTCTAGGCTGGTGATCCTTGTGCTGCCAGTCACTGTACCATGGTGAATTATCCAAAACAGCTGTAAACCTCACATCCATCTCCACCAATGTTCAGCTAGTTATCCAGCTCCCGCCTGCTGCCTCCTTTGGTGAGCAAGGCTGTTGGCAAACCACCAAGTCAGACTTTTTAGAGATTCACCCACTGGATGTCCTCATGGCCAGGCCTCCAGCCACACCACCCTTCTCAGGGCTGTCCAAGGGTTTGGTATATAATTTCCAGGCTGAATGCTGGATTACTGGAAAGTTCCTATCCCAAAGATGGCAAGTGCACACCACCATGAAATAAGCAGGGGTAAGGAATGGAAGAGTAGGATGGTCCATCTTGAGGTGGAGGGGAACAAGTGGAGTTTGGGGAAAGCAATGTGAGAAGACTAGTGCTTCCAGAGGAGCAGAGTTAAAGGCTGAGACATGTTCTCCATGCTGGACAGTAGCTGGGGAAGCCCGTGGTTACAGTTAGGGCAACAGGGAATTTATACGCTTGGTAGCCTCAGCTTTTCATGTCCTGGAGGTTTTAGATTGCTTTCCCTTGAAAGACTTCCACTGAATACTCAACAGAGCTAAGCTTTCAAGTATTCATTAATGAAATGGAGGTGATCCAAGGAGTAGAAACTATCTGGCAACTGGTTGCGTCGGTGTGCAAAGAAAGACTTGAAAAGGCATGTACCATTTGGCTCAGTTAAGTGGAGAACAGAAGAAACAGGAGCAGAAGAGACAACCACAGCTTAACTGAAGGCCAAGATTTCATCCTTCAGGCTACAGGGGACTGCTGTTTTCACTCATTCACTCTCACAGAGGTTAGTTTCAGAGACTGTGCCAAGAGAAGAGCAGAGTACAAAGCAAAGCAGGTTTAAATTCCAGCAAATATCCCGGAGGGACACCAAGACCAAGCTCTTCTTGGTCATAGCTACTTTGGGACCACTCTTCCTTTGTACTCACACCTGTCCCTCATGGAGTGTTATGTCCCTTCTCGTTACTTCTTTATTTCTGCCCCTGTGCACTGAGCTCTGGTCATTTCTGTACAGCACCTTCAGCCACAGCTGGGACAGCAGTGCTATAAATCCAATACCCTTCTGTGGCAGTTGCATTAGTTTGCAGGGGTCCCACAGTGAGGATTTTAAGACTCGACTGGACAAAACCAGTAGGAGCTGCAGCTGAGGGATAATTCAGCTTTAGTAGTAAGATGTGGTCACTCTTTGGGTTTTATCCCTGGTTTAGCACACCTATGTCATTTATATTAAGTCATTCATCACTGCGGCAGTACAAACCTGTTCTTAACTGATGGTCCTGATTAACTGTAATGTAGAATCAAATTTATTTCACTAAAGACAAGCAGTAACATTTGTCCCTTCCTGAAACCTTACTGAAATCAGAACTCTTTAATATAGAGCCTTTTAATAAATTATACAGTGCATTGGATAAAGTGTACAGTGATGTGTTTGTGCACATGGATGGACACATACACTGGTGGTTTACCTTTAAAGTAAGGAATATTTTTGTGTTTAGGTGGACACATGTCCATTGTGAATTCCCTCCTTGGGTTCCCAATTGTTCCTCTTCAAGGTTTAAAAAAATGTAGACATCACATAGAGCTGTGTTTGTGTGCCAGGAACTGGATACTTGAAAGTCCTTCGAATTCAGAGTCATCATGCCCAAATTTGTCTGGAGATCTGGGCTTAACTCATTTTTTTACCAGTATCCAGGAGTCGGATTCCCATCACACTGACAGGAGGAACATCAGAATCCCAACTGAACAGCTGAGTGGTAAAATGATAAAATCAAATCAGGGCTTTTTAATGAGGACAAAGGAGGATAGAACAGATGTCCCATCAGTGGCCATTGTGCTTTTGGCACATGTTTTCCTTCACCCTCATTGAGTATCCTCCAAGAAGACCCAGTGCATGTTTTCATTAAATCTGAGAGTAGCTTTTTTTCTCTGAGAGAAGCGAGCACAGTTTGGCTATTTAAATACACCTCTGATGATTGTGGAATGAGGTTTCTGCTAAATTCACACCTGTGCGAGAGCTTGCTGCAGCAGCTGAGGGGAAAAATACCATCAACACAAATATACCTTCAAGGGCTTGTCAAGCTGAGTAGCCACATCTACTAGCTTAAGTGGGCATTTGGAAAAGTGGGTAGTAAACCAAGCAGTGTGGTGAGAGTGTACCAATACCTCACATGCCGACAATTGCAAGAAGCCCTTTGGAGCACCGCATTCATCAGCCTTTTAATCCTCCCTGCTTTGGCTTCTTGTCCTTCTGGTTCAAAGTCCCAATGCATAATGGGCATTCTGAAGACCTCAGAGTTGCTGCCATCCTCTACACAGGACCTGGGTTACCATATTTGCAAAAGGCATGGATAAAAGTCGAGTGGCAATGGAGAAACACGACAACCCAGCCTCATGAAAGCAAAATACAGCTGTGAAGCACCTTTAGGCTACTCCCTGTAATTCCATATATTTTCCCATGGTACCACCACTGTGATGTCTGAAGATCTCATGGACCTCAATGGCTGAACACAAAGAACTTCCCTCCTAGGCCAGGAGGGACTCCACTGATTGGGAATGTCGACCCTGCTGAATAAAAGGGAGCGAGCCTGAGCATTTAGGTAGTCCTCAGCCACAAGGATACAAGCCAGCTGCTACCACAGACTGGTCCTTGGCTCTTTTTAATGAGGTGGCACAGACATAAAAGACAACTCAGGCCCAAGAGCCTGAGTTTTATGTGTCTCCAAAACAGCTGGGTGCAGAGATCCCCAAAGTAATAGCTGCTCAGCTAGATCCATGGCTGGAGACCATGCACACAAGTTAGGCAGCACACAGCTGGTCCTCAGGCTAAGATGGAGTTTAATAACCCAGGATCAGCACCATGCCAAGATGATGATTGCAGGATGGCCCTGAGGCAGAGTTTCTTCACCATGGGGACACACCAGCCAGCTCAGGTACCTTGCTCCACATTTAACTGCAATGTGTCCACCTATCTTCAAGCTGCACAACCCAGAGAGCTACATAAGATGGTATCTACCATAGACAGCTATGCCACAGCTACAGACAGCAGCTTCAGTTTTGAATCAGAGAGAAATTGGTATTTTTCTGTTATGTTCCAACTCTTATTAAATACCGATTGGAGGAGGAGAGGGAAGCATGTTCTTCGCAGCCCCAGAGTATGCTCCAGGCTCCCATGGAGACTCTCCATCAGCCATGATATCTGCTTTGCCTCCTTCTGGAGCTGCACACAGGAGATACCTCCTTCCCTTAAAGGATATTCCTCTACTGCCCTCATGAGAACTGAAGAAGTCCCTCAACAGATCAGAGACAAGCCAAAATCAATCCATCATCCAGGAAACAACTACAGCGAGGGTTGTAAGGACTCTTGTATTAACCAACCTGCTTCAAAACATGTTTCAAGAGTGATTTATCTTTTCCTTTAAACACTTTTAAGCCAGTTGTCGTTATAGTGAGCTACAACAGCAGTTCCTACAAAAAAAAAAAAAAAAAAAGAAAAAGAAAAGAAAAAAGAAAAATAGAGAAGAAAAAAATGGGGTAGCTATATTCTCCACAGTGGAAGAACAATGATTTATATTTAGCCTGATATGCTGTTTCTAGTTTCAGGATTTTTTAAAAAAAAAATTTTTTTCATCATTTGTCTTCCTTTCACAGGGAAATTGATTGTTTGAAGGAACCAAGATTGATGCCCCTAATATTTACAAATGGCACACACTTCTGGACACTCTGTTTTCTGGTGTAACCTAATAAGAAATTGATTTGTTAGTTGCTGAATCTTCGCTTTGTTCAACACATTTTAAAATATTTACTTATGTATAATAGTACTAATAAGCCTTGAAAAGTATGAACAGGCTGGTTAAAATTCTAATAAACTGAAATTTTGGTCATACAATATCTAGTAAAAGCAATCAATCTAAAATTTTTGTGTCATTTACTCACATGTCTGGGAAACATTTCTTAGTTAAGGCTGCCTTTTCTGGAATAAGTAAGAATACGATCACTTTCTTCTGTGATCATCTGTTGTCAGCTCTGTATCCCTCAGGCTTTTGTGTTACTCTTGTTTTGATTTACCATTTGATCTTTTTCATTTTGTCATCTTTGAACACGACCGAAATCCAGCAATGAGGATCATATGAAAAGAAATACATTTTTGCACACATGAAAAGCTGAAAGAATTTAATGAGATGCTTTCCTCTCTGTCTCTCAGAAGGCAGCATTCATCAGATTCATCTGCCTGCTCATGTGGGCCTCTCAAGCCCACCACAACCACGCTCCTCATGGAGGCAGCACTGCAGACTGATGGGATTTGTAGTCCCAAAGATGGACAAGCCTCACGGAGATAGACTTCCAGCAGGATCAAGCTGGGGGATGATGAAGGGGTGGCTACTTTAGAGATGCAATCTTGGCTTGATTGAATACAGAAGTGGGTATTGGGACCCTGAGAGATGGAAAGAGGAACATACACTAGGTTTATCATGTGGTTTATGTGGCCTAGCTTTTGTCTTTAGGTCTACACAGCAAATCATACAAATGTATGTTTTCCTACAGGATAAGCACCATATATCAGCCCATATGACAGGGGATATGTCCGCTATACCTTGTCATGGGCTGGAGAAAGAGCCATTGCAAGTCATGTGATAACGTCCCAAAGGAAGCTAAGCCCACCAGTTGCATTTGTAGGATCCCACCAGCATGAGCCCTCATGCCAGCCTGTCACAAATCTGCCGGACCCAGAGCAGGAAGATGCTGTGATCTCATCTACTCATGACATTTCTCCATGAAGAACCTCGCTCTGTCTTCTTCATGACTTCCCTGTAGGTACTGGAAGGTGGCAGTGAGATCCCCCTTGATGCCTTCTTTTCTCCAGGCTGAACAAGCTCACCTCCCTCAACCTCTCTGACCAGGGCAAGTGTTCCAGTCCCACTGCTGACACGGGACTCACTTCTGTTTCATCAGTGCCTTTCTTGTCCCAAACTGGAGGCATTATTCTAGATTTGGTCTAACACACCAAGTAAAAAGAGGGGACTATTTCCCATGACCTCCTGGCTGTACTCATGACAGTACAAACCAGTATCCTACCAACTCTTAGGGCTGCTGGGGTAACCATCTACCCCGGATTATTTGCAGAACTAATGGTAGGTGGTCACTAATATCTATCTACCCCAAGTTCTTCTCAGCAGAGATGCTATGACAAAATATGTAAACAAACAGCTTGCAGATTAACTTCTGTTCAGCACTTTGTACTGTATGACCCACCCTCTAAGCACTTAAATCACTGTATATCTGGAGAAAGCACAGCTCCCATTTAAAGTCCACAGCTATGGCTGCATCTCCTTGTCCCCAGCATGGATGGACTCCTCAAAAAGCCCCGGGGCTTCTTGGGCTTCCTGGGCTGAAGACTGCCTTACCTGAATCTGTCACTGCTGCTTTTGTTCCCACTGTGTTTCTGAGATCACAGAGCTGCAGTGAGTAGCTGCTCACTCCTCGGCAGACTTCCTGACAGGTGATTCCTTTACAATAAAGATTTAGGATAAAACAAAAGTTGAGTTCCCAGTGACACCCTCCTCTTCTCCCTCCAGCATTTCAAGTCTGGGCTCATTATCACTTCTTTAATTGGGTAATTATAATAGAGCTGACAATCACTTGGCATTTTTGATCTCTTTTTTTAAGTGTGTGTGTGTGTGTATATATATATATATGTATGTATAAAAAGCAGAACAATTAAATTTCCTTTCCTTTGTCACACCCTTTCCAAGAACACCAAAGAGCCCAAACTGGTTATAAATGTGTGTAGACCCAGGAATGACGCAGTCCTCAGCCATTACCTAACTCAAGCAGCCTCATGGCTGCTCAGATACAGATTACCAAAGCTAGAAAGCTTGATGAGGGGACCCAACTTGAATAGTATTTAAGACATGAAGAAAATGATGGTCAGCCTGTCACCAAGACCAACCCTAATACAGGACTAGCTGCAACCACTTCCAGTATGACTATGTTGAGAAGGGATGTTGTGGATCACTTCACCAGTGTACCATGGGAGAAGGAAAAGCAGCAAGAGGAGTAAGCTCTTGCTAACAGACTCTTAGTCCCAGGAGTGAATAATATTAATAGGCTGCCTGCAATCTATTAGGAAAAGGAATTAATTAGTATCTTTAGATGAGTTTGTTTTGTGTTCATTTAATTATGCACACAGGAAAAAAAAAATACCATCTGCCCTTTTGAAAAAGAATAAAAATGCAATCACACAGGAGCAGATGCCCGAAGAAGGCAAGTGGAACTGCAACGCACAGCAAAGCTGGTCGCAACAGAATCCTTAAGCAGCACTCCATTTCCTGTAAGCACATTTTAAATGGACAACCTTTTCTTCTGCATCCCCCTGAGAGATAATATTTCAAGAGAACTTTTCCACACTGCAGGAAGGGTCTTTTATCAGTGCTAGAATGTAGTTTGTTTTGGTAACAGTGACATCCGTTTGGGATAATCTCTGCATCCCTCATAATCACAGAATCATTGAGATTGGAAGGGATCACCAGAGAATGTTCAGTCCACCTTCACCTGACCCTGTTCAGGGTCAGCCACCACAGGTCTGCTCAGCGTCGTGCCCAGTAGGTCTTTGAATATGTCCATCTCTGGAGCCACTGCAACCTTTCTGGAAAACCTGTTCCAGTGTTCAATCACCCTCACAGTAAATGACTTTTCTTCTATTTAAACAATTTCATGTGCTTCAGTTTGTGCCTCTTGTTTCTTATGCAGTCACGGGGCAACTTTGAGAAAAGCCTAGCTCCCTCCTTATTGTCCCCTTCACCTATTTATACATACCTGCTAAGATACCCCTGAGCTTCCTTTCCTCCAGGTTGTACAGTGCTGAGCAGAAGGGAAGGATCACCTCCATCAACTTGCTGGCAATGCTTGTCTTAATGCAGCCCAGGATGCTGTTGGCTGCCTTTGCTGCAAGGGCATATTGATGCCTAATTTTTTGGTTGGTGTCCCCCAGTTCCTTCCCTGCAAGGCTATTTGCCCTTCAGTCAGCTCCCAGATTGTAGTGGTCCATATGGATGTTCTTCCTTAGACATAGAACTTTGCGTTTACCTCTGTTGAACTTCATGAGGCTCCCCTCTGACAGTTTCTCCAGCCTATCAGCATCTCTCTGAAAGGCGACACAGCCATTTGATGTATCAGCCACTATGCAAAGTTTTGTGTCGTCTGCAAAGTTGCTGAAAGAGTGCTCTGGCCTATTATCCAGGTCATTAATAACGATGTTATTTGGTTGGACTCAATACTGACCTCTGGTCTGTTCTCCAGCTGGACTTCATATCCCCAGTCACATCTCAATTCAGCTAGCTTTTAATCCATCCTAGTTTTCAATCCAACTCTCTGTCCGCTTATCTAGTTTGCGTTTCATCAGCTTGAAAATGAGGATGTTGTGGCAAACAGTGTCAAAAAGACTTGTTAAGTTATAGATAAAAACATTCACTATTCTTATGTCATCTGCTGAGACAGTCATTTCTTTATAGAAGGCTTTGGTCAGACTCAATTTCGCCTTCACAAATCCATGCTGACTATTCCCAAGTACTTTCTTGCCTTTATGCATTCAGAAATGGCTTCTAGAAGGACTTGCTCCATTGTCTTCCCACAGGTAAAAGTGAGTCTGACCAGTCTGTAGTTCCCCTGATCATCCTGCTTGAAAACAGGAGTGACATTTGCTGTTTTACATCCTTAGTAACCTCTCCCGGTCACCACAGTATTTCAAAAATAATGAGCCAGCTTCCTTGACACCCTTTGTGCTCCTCATCTGGTCTCATGGACTTGTGTGTGTTCAGTTTAAGTATTCCCTAACGTGGTCCCCTTCCACTGAAGGTAAGTCTTCTTTGCTCTAGAGTTTTCCATTGGTCTTAAGGGCCTGGAATTCCTGAAGGTTGGTTTTACCAGTAAAGACTAAGGCAAAGAAGGCACTGAACACACTGGCCTGCTCCATGTCCTTTGTCAACATGTCTTCTGCCCCTTTAGCACTGAGCCCACATTTTCTCTAGCCTTCCTTTTGCTGATGATGCACCTGTAGAAACCCTTCTTCTTGCCCTTCACATCCCTTCTTAGGTTCAGTTCCAGGTGGATTCTGAGCATGTAGGGATGATGTTTGGAAAGCTAGACCACATCTCTGTATTTATCCTGGGTGACCTGATCTGACCCCGTTTACACCTCTTGCACTCTTCCTTTATGTTTGAGTTTTATCGAGAACCCCTCGTTCATCCGTTAAGGCTTTGTGCCATCTCTGCTCATCATCCTGCATGTGTGAAGTCACAGTCTGGTCCAGACTCCACTCCACTTCCAAAGCCTGACAAGGCACTACGGAGGAAGGAATCTCCTTCACAAAGGTGCTTTTGCAAATCATTTCCCCAGAGGCACATCAGTAGAAAAGCTTCAAACTCCCATCTAGCTCTCTGCATATACAGCTACAGGCTACTCTTGACTTCACAGAGGACACATTGTAATAACGGAGTCCTTTTTCTATAACTGCCTCCATCCAGACTCCCTGGACTTTTGCAAAGCCAATGAAAGTCAATAAAACCTTTGGAATGCATTCTTATGTTGAATACACATCCCTTCTCCTTATGGATCTTTTATGGGTGATAATGCATTGCTGGAGACATCAGATAGTTCGGTAGTAGGGATGAAACCACCTGGATATTTAACCGCATCCAGTAGGTGGTATTATGCACAGTGCAGGTGATAAAATCCTTCCATGCAATATATTTTCCAGGAGTGGAGGGGGAAAATGGAATTGAATTTTTTTCATATTATGAATTGAGCACAGTGACCATATTTAAAAGGCAGAGTCTACTGAATGATAAGCCTGTGATGGGTTCATGGGAACCAGTAAATCAGCACGGTCCCTTGGGGGTCCCTAGCCACATTAGTGCCATTTGATATTACAGAAGAAGGAAATTGCTGTGATTGTTATGCAATTGTGGATCACATATGAAAAGGTGCCAGTGCTTTTTAGTGACACCATATATTTTCTTAGACTTAGTCAGAGAAATCTGCCGGTGGTACAGAGGAAGGATGTGAATTTTAATGCAGCGTCGCCTTCAGTTACTAGAAACTGGTGTCACGGCCTGATGGTAAAAGCTGTGATTCATGAGAATTGTTCCAGTGGCACCAGTCATCCCGTTGCATGGATGTGACTGCACAGCACAAGGGATTATCAGTCTAGATAAGCAAATTTTTTTCCAACCAGTGATCAGTTCCAGTTGTTCCAAAAAAAAAGCAGGGAGGAAATCTAGGTGCAGTCAGTAAATGGGCTTTCTGTATCTAGAGCTTATTTTCTCCCTCATCAGCTCTGGTAGGGTGGGTTACAGCCTGGCGTAGTGTGCTTCAACTCTTCTGAAATCCAGGTTTGGTTTATAAATAAGAAGTTTTTTCTCTAGAAAATGCATATCCACACAACTTCAGCTCCAGCTTCGCTTCCCTTGTTTACCAGGGATCACCCCTTCTTGCAAGTCCCCGTTGAGGACAGAGTTATTTGCTGAACGAAATGCACCATTTCAAATAGAGGACAGGCCTCTCCCCAGTCTGATCAGAAGGAGGAGCATTGGTCACATCATACCAAACCTCTCATCTCCTGGGACTTAATTTGACTGGAGAACAATTCCTGTGCTGGAAAATCCCAAGAGAAAACTCAGCTCAAGCTTTTCCCCAAGCCATCGGTGCTTCAACTGTTTCTTCCTCCGAACTGTTGAGACCTCTGTCTTTCCATGGACACCTTTATGGCTCATAACAAGGTCTTAAACAGCCGTGCTCAGCCTGATGCGCTGTAGGAATGGTGACACTATCTAATGTGAGTCTACAGTGGAAAACCACTGGGTACTGAGACCCCCTTTTAGCTTCACTGCTGTTTTAAATGGATTTTAGGACTAAGATACACCTCACAGAAATAGTTGTTATATAAATTTATTATATATTATTTATAAAGAGAGTTTCTTAAGGCAATACGGAAACACACAAGGGCATGTATCAATATATACAGGTTTAACAGAAAAAAAAGCTGGAAGGTTTAAACTGAAGTAATCCCTGCTCCAAAACTGTCTGTTTTAAACAATGCAACAACATCAGCAACATTTGTCTTTGTTTTAGGATCATGCTGAGTGGCTTAACTGTGCCAGATGGTTTGTTCATGTCTTATGAGCGAAAAGAAATGTCTGTGTGCTCGCTCAAACTTGAATTTCCTTGCTGAGACACTTCTGACACGAAAATAATGAAGATGCTGAGATGAAAGTAACTTAAAGGACATTTATTCGATTTAGTACTAGATATACAAAGAATATACCAGACAATGTGTCACAGGAGATAGCAGCAAGGAAAGGACTGAGAAGAAGGAACATATATAATCTATATAGGTGCTGCAGAAGCATTTAGGGTAGGAGCAGAATTATTTCCCCCTGCGTCGTGGGACTGGGAGCCGCAGAAGCTCAGGGGTGCCCAGGGGAGAAGCTCAGTCCCCGCTTTATCCTCTGCTTCTGCTTTATCCCTGTGCCCGGCTGCAGGGCTCAGCTCAACACAAATCCTCTATAGGTACCCAAAGCAGAAAGGGGTATTTTATTTTAGACTAAGCTTTCTTATAACGAGCTAAGCGAAACTGAAAAAAATGTCCCTCCATGGCAAAATCTCTAGCTATTTCTCTGTTTTGTGTTTTCCACCACATCAGGACAAAAGAAATGTGTGTTTTTCTTTTTACAGAATGGATGAGGGAGCGACAAAGAAATTCAATTTGGAAAGGTCAAAACACAACAGATGTCAAATGCTCTTTTTGACATTTTCAGCTGAAGAGAAATGTTTGAACGAGCCTGAAATCAAAACCTTTCCATTTGGTTTGCTGAAGGGTTTTGTTTTGAGTCATGTCAGCATTCAACTTTGTTTTCTCACAGCAGCACGTGGTCTTGTGGGAACTGCAGTTAAAACAGAAATATTCACATTTCCTCCACTCTCCTCCCCCAGATTTCCTGCTCGTAATAATTACATGCTAATTACAAGGTAATATAATGTCCATGTCACACCACATTGCTTGGCTGGTGGGAAATCAGCACAGCTCCTTAGTGGAATATCCTTTGAGGATATTATTTTATTGGTGGAAATGGGGCTAAAACTACCAGTGCCATCAGGCCAGACACCAGCAGGAAAATGCACTTTAATACTTTGTTAAGCTTTTTCCAAAAGAAGCACATTCTGAGCAGTTCAAAAGGAAAAGGTAAGTATTTCTCAAAACTTCCAAAATATTTCCTTAGAAATTTCTACATATATAGAAATTTTTTGACTGAAAAGGTCCTGGTTTTTTTGTGATTAGAAGTGATAGGCCAGTCCTGGTGGGTGACAGCATTCACAAATGACATGCAGAATAAAACTTAGTCTACAGGAGAAAAAGTGTCTCAACAGTGAAAGAAAACAAAGAATAAAAAGAAAAAAATATAGAAGTTTAATATTGCCACATGAGGAAACGTATTATTTTACTAAACAGCTCTCCTACACAGAAAAATTTAAAAAAAAACCCCAACTATAAAACATTGCAGAGCTGATTCCAGTCTGAATGACAATAATTAAAATGTACATTTGTGTGGTGTCAGACATCCTTACAAAATCACAGGTGCTTCATAAACTGTAAATAAAGAGATCCTTCAGAAGTCATTGGGGCGTAAGGTAACAGCCACTTTGCATCAGCGGCAATACCCAAAGGATATTTTGGGGTGGATTCTGCAGCTAAGAGAATAGGGGGCAATTTTAATAGGGGGCAAGCAGCAGGTACATGATCCAAGGACAAAACCCTTTAGTTGGAGTCTAGGGACCCTAACTGGGGTTTAGGGTTAGGCTCCCAGCTTTGACATTGACCTACCTTGGAAATTTACCCTGGAAACATCCTCAGAGCTGCAACATGACCTTGAAGACAACTGGACTCTTGAGATGCCTCCATCTGTGATTTTAAAGTTCCTGCACTTAATTCTGTGTCTTTTTGCATGTCTGGACTGTCTAGTCAGGGTGGTACCCGAAGGATAAAGAAGCCTGGTAAGGATCAGTGAACAGGTATTCTCCATTTTGCACATTGACCTGAGAACACTTTGCCCCATTAGCAAGACTCAAATGCCTACAAAATGTCCCTCGATTTTCAAACACCACTTGGAGGTAGAGTTCCTATCCAAGAAACAGGAGATAGATTCTCTTTGCAAAGTGGAGTGACCCAAAACCCCATTTACCCCTCTCTCCTAGGGATGTCCATTCCCTGCATTAAGGTCTTCTAGGGGGAAAATGGTACCCATTCCTTATGCATAGAAAGGTCAGATCCTCTTGACCTCAGAGTCAACAAAAAAAAAGAGTTAGAGGAATATCAAATTTGCAATGTTCTTTTCTTTTTTTTTTTTCCAGTGAATGGGTAATAGATGACAGAGTTAGCATCAAGATTTTAGGTCACAAGTTTGGAAGCAATGGGGACACTACAGTGCTTCCAGCCACTAAACACCCAAGTGCTTATGGACTCAGCATGAAAGAGGTGGTCCCTCCAGGGAACTTAATCAGGACAAATGTTAAACTGGCAGTTGAAGACAGAGGTAAGGTCTCATGGGCAGCTGAGCTAACCTTGCTGCCAAAGAGGGAATCTTGCTTCGGGATAGTCCCCTTTTCCCTGCTCCCTACCATCATCTCTGCTCTTCTGCCCTTTCCCTCATTTCCAAAATTCATGTGCTGTTAAAAAATTCAATCCATCTGTGAAGCCATCAAAATAAGAGGCTGCGTGAGCTAATGTAAGACATAGAGGAAATGTAAAATCTTGTCTGGAATAGGGCTGGTGTACAAGGTGAAAACAGTCATAATTTTGATTGGGTTGGTGCTCTCCAAAGGGCAGGTGAATATTTAAAAAGGGAGGCCATAGAAAAACTAAGCATAAATAGAAAAGAATTTTAAAAGAGCTAGGGAAATGGCAAGGCATTGGACATGTATGGAGTTTATTTATAGATTCATTAGTGGTATATGTAGAATAAATGGCTAACAGTAACAAAATAGGACAGGTGAGTGAGTGAGTATGTGATGGTGTGAGCACAGACACCTTCTAAGGTTCAGCTACTAATTTATAATAGAATCCTTTCAGTCAGTAATTTTCTGTGTTGTTATGATCTTGTAAATTACTCTTTTCTTGGAAAGAAAAGTACTGGAGGGAGGCATCCAAGAGATGACACCCGCTGAAAAGATAAATACAAATATATTCCCTTTTTCTAGCAGCTTTTATTTCACTTTAATAAGCAGAGAAATAAGACGCTACAAAATTGTCTGTAATTACATGACTATTACAGTGCATCTTCCATGAGTGAGCAGGGCAGCCGTCGAGTCTCACAAGTCTCCTCTAGTCTCGCTGCTACACTTTGTTGTCTGAATCCTGACACGGTGAGAAAAACCTTGTTGGATGTCTCAGTTACTGGGTATTAAGTTTTCCACTCTGAACTGTGTTTCCAATGGTGTAAAATCAGGGAAATTTCACTGGAACTGCATTAACTATGGTGATTTGGGCTAAATTTGGAGCTGGCTTATCAATGCTACTTTTTTTCATCATGTTGCCTGTGGGCTGGATTGATTGAATGCCTTTTTTTTTTAGGTTTTTGTACTAGGTGCACTGTAGTGTGTCCTCACACTCCTGTGTTCACTCAGCACAATGTTATTAATGTTACTAACATTAATTTTGCTTTCATGTGGACTAGATGCTCTTATACCCCAAATACCAGTATTTAATGTAAGCAAACAACCATTTTTCCTCCTGTTCTTTCATTCTGTGGAGTTTTGTATGCCTACAAGTATACCTGTAAATGTGTACTTACAAGAATAATACTACCATTACAGAAGTAACTGCCTGGCCCAAACTTATCAGTCAGATCCTACCAGGATAGCCATGATTTCCCTGTCTCCATTTTGACAGTCAACTACCGATTATCAATTTGGGGTGCCTTGACTTTCAGATGACTTGAATCTTTCATGTGCCCTGAAAAACTGATTGCAGCATAAGGGATTAGAAGATATATATCTGAAAGATAGGAACACCAAGGAAGATGTAGGATAAAGGAAATGTAAGAGAAATATATCTCTCATATCATAGAAATTTTTCTACTGGCTACATGTCTCTAATTTTATGATAACAGCCAAAGTCCAGACAAAACCAAACATGTCTTCAGACTGATGCCCGCTCCATATTTCCAGCATTGGTATTTCTTCCAAAATCTGGAAATTTGTGCAAAAATATCATATGACTTTTGGTGGAACCAGGTAGCATTCTTGATTATTGGGCTAAATCAAGGGAATGCTGAAGCCAGGAGCGGCTTTTTTCCTGGAGTCCGGAAAGGTTGGTTTTCTCCCTTTGAGAAGTCTTCTAAGCAATTCTGTGCAGCAGTTGGAGCTGTCGTCTTGTCATGCAGAAGGGCTGCAAGTACAAACCAGTGCAGAACAGCACAAGGCGTCTGCTGGCAAAGTAGGGGCTTTACGAGTGTTAGCTAGCACAGCCCTGAGCAGAGGTGAGGTGATTTTATTCTTTCAGAGCCTTGGCTGTAACCATTTCAAGTGGACTCTTTCTTTTTCCGAAACACGAAACCGATTTCCTTCCACTGCCTTTTAGGATGATTCAGCCTTTCTTCAATCTATTTATTATGTTACTTACTAAAAACTGCTAACTTTCAACTGTTGTGCTTGGAGTTTTTGTCTTGTTTTGGTTTTATAGAGAAACTCATCTCCTCTTGATGTTTTTGCTTGCTTTCAAAAGCTCATTAAAAATAACGAGGAACAAATTGGGTGGAAAAATGAACTGCTGATGAATCATCCTTTTCTTTCTCAATCCGAGGAGCCTGAATCAAACTAAACCTTTCAAATTCAGGAGTAAAGAACACACCCTCCTTACTGAAAAATCCCTGCAATGAGACTTGATTGTGTTTATTGATAACAACATAGGAAGCAATTAAACAACACAGACATTCCTGGCCCTTGTTGCAAAAATGAGGCTGATATTATTGCGAAGATGTTTCAGCTGATCCCAGGTAGATCCATACCTTGGCAATCACAGAATAGTTTGGTTTGGAAAGGAACTTTAAAGGCCGTCTAGTCCAACCCCTCTGCAATGAGCAGGGACATTTTCAACTAGGTGAGGTTGTTCAGAACCTTTATCCTGTTTATCTGAATACTCCTCAGGGTATTTTCAAAGTGGATCATATTATGTTGCAACCAGCAGAGCAATGGGATGGGCTAAACAGTTTCAGACCAAAGGTAGGAAACCTCTGCACATGTACAGCACTGGGTTAAATGACTCCCAAAAGCGTGAAGAGTGTTTGCTGGTTTGGGTTGCAGGGAAAGGCAAAACTTGCTTATCTTCCACCGAGAACATTATCTTCCTAATTTCAGCTAGTTCCTCTCTTTACATGACTTGCCTTTGTGATTATGGACACATTACTGAGAAGTTTTCTAAAAGAGATAGATATAAGTTAGGACTTCCTTCAGAATTTAATGTATATAAATATACCTCTAGGGGAAGGCAATGAAAGGACTAAAAAAAATAAACCCATCACAGTTACACTATTATAGCCTGCAATACTTCTTCCAGAGCCAGTTTGTACTAAGGAGGTAAAATCATATAACAAAACCATGAAGATCCTCATCCAAAGTAATCATAATGGACTTCAAATGAGATTCAAAGGCCCTTTGTGGGGATTAATTCACTTTTATAACCCAAGGAAGATTTCAAGCCTGAAACAATGCAAAGCTTCAAGAAAAATATATAGAAACTCTTGTGGGTTTTGTATTGTTTTTATTCATTTACACCCTTACCTGAGAGCCTGGCGCCCAGCTTCATCCAGACCCCATGTCCAACACTGACTCCCTGTATCCCTGCATCTCATCTTACTGTCCCCACTTATCCAAGACTGGAATCTCTTCAGGCATACCAACACTTTCCTACTCATCCACCCCCAGCTGCAAGACTCTACTTCATTCAGGTATCCTGCCATGGTCTGTATCCCACCGTGGAGCAAACTGACACTGCAAGCTGCTGGTAAAGGTGACCAGGTTTGAAAGAGTGATGTGCTGGCACTCCTAGAACACAGGAGGTATGACATCTCACCTATGATCTGACATCTGTGTAAGCCTTGTCCCTTGCTAACATAGAGCTTGGCTGGAGGATGGTGTTGTGAGTCAAGTTCATGGATCCTGAAACAGTCATTTAGGGATTTCAAGGCACCTTTTGTATCTGGAAGTGTAATGATCTAAGGCTCTCTCCATCAGCCACATTTGGGTCCTTTTTTTCCCCCCAGTACCAACCTGAGTACGAGCAAGCTGAAGTTAACCCCTGGCTCACTTAGTACTAAACCAGACTTGTCAATGAAAGACCCGTCTCAGCAAATGAGCATCATGTCCCCAGCTGTGCCCAGACTGCACGATTTTCCAGTCTGAGTAGTCCGCATCATATTAAAGCCTTGACAACAACAGTGCTGATAACAGATGCTGTATCTTTTTCTTTCTCTCCCTCTTTTCCTCAGAAATAAGGCTGCTCATTGGAAATGCTGCGACGTGAGAGAACACAAGGTGAAAAGAGTTATTTGGGAAGTGTTTACTTTATCGGGCTTTATGATGATGATCGCAAGACTGCTTCCGATGAGCTCCTGCGAGCCATGCAAGCCTTGTACCCCGCACCGAGAAATGGCAGTGTGATGGAGGGCTCCCATTATCAGGGCTAGCGTTGGGAGCGGATTGCTTTTCCCCATCCACTCCATCTGAGCCCTGGCACTGTGCTTCGAGCAGCTATTCCTCATGATATATTGGAGGGAATGACGACAAATGCAACAATGTCATCCTCCGACAGGGAGAACTGCCACGCATGCTGGGGCAAACGAAAATAGATAGGGTGTATGTAGGTATTCAAACAATAAATGCTGTGGAAGTAAATCATCTCTTATTGCTTCATATATCTTTTCTGGAGCTGCTTCCTTATTTCTTAACCAGCAATGCCTCCCTAGTAATGCTGATTTTCTTTCTGCTATTCCAGATGTGTTAACACCATTTCTCCAGTTGAGGCTGAGACAAAAATGCTGAATATCCCTCCTCCCCATGACACACCTCCACCTCCCCCCCACGCTTATCTCACAAGATCTTTTTTCAAGCTACGAAGAGGATTATGGTGGAGGCAATGGAGCGGAGGAGAGAAAGGGACACTATCCTTACGATGGGAACCCGACAAAACCTCATCTCAGCTGTTTCCAGCCAAAGGCATTTTTCATCAGTTGTCACTACTTGTTCTGGCATGGTGCTTTGCAGGGGTGGAAACTGTTTTTCTTCATCCATTTGGTACACGTTGTCATCCACCTTGGAGGAGGTTGCTACCTCTGGTGCCAAATTTAGCATTTAACACTGATGGGAACATCAGGTAAATATTCTGTCCCCATAATCCCACAGTTGTTTGTAGTTTAATGCACTGCGTGGTCACTGCATTATTAGCAACAGCAATAATAATAATAATAATAAACTATATAAACTCATCATCATTATTGCTATTATTATTGTTACTATTGTTCAGTTTCTGTATTGTTTTTATGTGAGTGGATTCCCCTAGCACTTTTCAAAGAGGCGTTGTGATCATCATTTCATATGTGGGGAAACTGAGGCAGTAGACCACAATTTCTTGGATATACTGTGGGAGAACAAAATTCCAGATCTTTGTGGATTGGTCCAAATTTAAAATCCACTATTTCTTATAGTGTCCTTTGGGGAAATGTCTATAACTGGGCAGTTTTGACAGTGCCTTTGACTTATAAACATGCATTCCTTAAGAAAGCTGATGCAGTTTAAGTCAAGGTGCCAGTGTATACTGGCTTAAATTATAAGATTAAAGAACAAGTGAAAAGGAGGGAAAACTTGAATCTTTTTCTCACTGGGACAAAGTCTCCCTTTCGTACAGGGCAGCATATGTTGTAGTAAGGCATGTGTGCAAGCTGCTTTGGAAAGCATCTACGTACCGTGTCTGATCCGATGGCAATTTGTTCATTTGATTGCTGCCCTCATTCAACTGGTAAAGTGAGCTGTTTGGAAAATTTCCCATTTAAAACTCTCTCGTTTCAGATTTTGCAGATTGATTAAATATTGGTTGTTTTCAGTTATGCTATCTCACAGTCTCCTGACGGAGTGAGACAGGGTAATCCTGTCCTGACATGCCTTACGGACTTAATAACACTTTCTCTACTTCCAGTTTTTTCATACTATTTGCTCTAATATTAAGGATCTTTGCTTCTAAGATGACAGATGAAGAGCCTTATCTTCTGTCCCATTTGCTAAAGTGCTTACATTTGCCACTTCAAATATTTAAGGTTATTTTACTGCTTGTGGTGAATGTAGTGCGACCAACAGTGCCAAGAGGAAACATGTTTTTAGAGTCCAGATTACAGCTGCAGGGAATGGACTGAATGGTCCTCAGAAACTCCTTTACTCAGAGTGGAGGGTGTAGTCAGAAATTTCTTCAGGATGCATTAAGATTTGGGTGTGTAAACCCACAGTATCTTAGACTCGGGCAGTGGTGGCTTGGGGAATCTTGCAAGTTAAAATTCAGCACAAGTTATAAAATCTGAAGGTGCCTTTGTTATTCTGAAAAGGTCATTTTGAAGCTTTGGCTTGATTATTTTCCTTGCTGTCTCTTGGCTCTATGTTAGCTCTTTGGGGGGACTTGCAAGAACAAGCATTGGAACAGGCTGCCCAGGGAAGTGATGGAGTCACCATCCCTGAATTATTTAAAAGACGGGTAGACGTGGTGCAGAGGGACATGGTTTAGTGGTAACTTGGCAGTGTTAGGTTAATGGTTGAACTTAATGATCCTAAAAGGGTCTTCCAACCAAAACGATTCTCTGATTCTAAGAGTAGCTCTTAGATGACCCTGTTTCCACCCTATGACAGATCCCACTTTGCCTCCCCAGCTGGAGAACTGTCTTCTTAGATAGACAGCCATGCTCAGTGGGATGTTTGTGGGGATGAAGGGACATATTTTAGTGAGGAGTAATGGGGAATGGATTGGGAGGAGGATGCCTGGGTCAGGTGGTGAAGAAATAAGAAGGGCTCGGCAAAGGCAGGACCCTACAACTATAATGATGAACAAAGGCTCTAGGACATAAATTGATCACAGTGATAAGACAAAAATCATTGCTTCCCAGATTCATATGGGGAGGGGCCAAGTGGGAAGAAGGTCATTTAGGTCTTACCTGTCACTTTTCAAGGGCAATGAGTGATCCAGAGATGTCCCTTCTCCAATTCCCCATCCCCTTTCTTATTTTTGGACTGCTGACATTTATTTACAGCCCTGTAGAAGTCACTAGTGCTTAAATTTCATGCCTTAGGTGACGAACACTCGAGTTAGTCCTCAAAACTGCTGTGGTATCTCAGACCAAAATGGGAATGAACTACTGAGATTGCTCTTCCAGAGGGCTGATAGAGCCTAGGTCCCTGGGTAGGAAAAAGTAGACACAACTTAAGAGGCTGTTAGTTATGTATTGTAGGTAGTACGGATAGGGCCCAGTAGGTTTCCCATGGGGATTGTAGGAACACTGAAGAATGTTTTCCTGCTGGAAAAGGACCTGGGAGTGTTGTCTAACTGCCGGCTGGATATGAGTCAGCACTGTGCCTAGGTGGCCAAGAAGGCCAACACCATCCTGGCTAGGAATAGTGTGGTAAGTAGGACTAGAGAAGTGATTGTCCCCCAGTAAGCTGCTGAAGCCCCACCTTGAATGCTGTTTCCTGTTTTGGGCCCCTCATTACAGGAAAAACATTGAGATTCTGGGGCGAGTTCAGAGGAGGGCAACAAAGCTGGTGAAGGGTCTGGAGAACAAGTCTGATAAGGAGCGGCTGAGGGAGCTGGGGGTGTTCAGCCTGGAGAAAAGGAGGCTGAAGGGAGACCTTATCATTCGCTACAACTACCTGAAAAGAGGGTGTAGCGAGGGGGAAGTCAGTCTCTTCTCCCAAGTAATAGGTGATAGGACAAGAGTAAAAGGCTTCAAGCTGTGCCAGAGGAGGTTTAGATTGGATATTAGGAAAAATTTCTTTACCAAAAGGGTTGTCAAGCATTGGAACAGGCTGCCCAGAGAAATGGTTCAAGTGTCATCCCTGGAGGTATTTAAAAGACGGGTAGATGTGGCACTTAGGGATATGATTAAGTGATGGTTTCTGTCAGTGTTAGGTTGATGGTTGGACTCGATGATCTCAGAAGTCCTTTCCAACGTAGACAGTTCTATGATTCTGTGATTCTAAGAATGCAAGGCCAGAGAGAGATCTCTGTGGGGATCTCCTAGAAGTGCTTTTGCCTGAAGACAAATTCTTATTTCTTTTTCACCTGCTGAGATCAGACAGATACTTCTCTGCCTCTTTAACATGCCAGCCTGGTTTTGTACCCTTCTGACTTCTTAATCAAAATATAGCTGTTAAAGACCTTGCAGACTCTGGATCTATCATATCATCACAGTTAAGAAGAGCAATCTAGTTTACAAAAAAAAATTAAAAAGGATATTTAGTCAGCTTGTTGAGAACTAGTAGGTGGGATGAGCAACATAGTTTAACCAGCACATTGTGAAAAGCAACAAACTCTTTTGTTTTTCCAACTACCTGCACATAATCTAACCAGTACTGCTATACCCAAGAATCATGAAACAAAACCCATCCATGGCACAGATATTTTAATAAGGTACAGGAGGAAGGAAGATGTAAGAAGAGAGAAAAGAAGGGAGGGGAAGGAAGGAATAGTGAGAGGGAGGGAGGGAGGGAGGAAGTGGAGAAAAGAGGGATTACGCAGATCCTCTTAGTGTTTAAGTAGCTGGATGCTCATTCCCTACTACACTCAGGGCTCTTGCCAGTCTCCCTCTACCGTTTTTGGATGATCCTACCTGTCTGTCCCACCCTTTGCTGATGATCACCACTTCCAGCTGAGCAGGCACAACCAAACCCCTGCCCCGCATCAGCCGCTCCGTTTCCTGCATCACCTCAAACTTCTCATGAAGGTGAGCTTCTCTCAGGGTGCCAGGCTGTGAACAAGCGCTGCCGGGACACCAGCATATGTTTCCTCCAGCTGCCTCCACTACGGGAGCGTGACCTGTGCTGAGAAGGAGAAAGCAAGCATCTGTGAGGAGGTGATGGTGTCTCGGCTCTTTGCTTAGTGAGTGTCAGTCAAATATTCAAGATAATCAGGGATGAGAAATTATTAGGCCCAGTGATACCCATTACTCTGGACATTCAGCTGGGTGATGTGTTTGTACCTCCTTGTGACAGGTCAGTATATCCCTGTCCTTCCCTTGGCAGTACAGCGCTGGCTCTGGTCTCCCAGTATACTTATAAGCACAGACTCACCTGGAAATTGTAGAGATCACAGAAGTGCTTGAGGCTCCTGGGGCTCATTTTCCTACCCAAGGTATTGTCATTGCTTAAATACATTTCTTACTCCTCTTATCCACAACTTTTTAATCATTTTAATTCCCTACAGTGTCGGTTTTGCCCCTTCACTGAGACTTTCCACGCTCCAGGAGATAAACTTTGGTTAAACCGGTATCTTCAGCACAGATGTCTCTCTACATAGCATGCCTATTGCTCAACCAGGCTGCGAATGTTATCTTAATTATTTTAGTTCTTTACCATCTTTCAGACCCCATGGGCCGTACCTCTCAGGAGCCCTGTCTGCCCAGAGTGACTCTGTACAGCCAGGCATTTGACATGCAATAATTTCACAATGACTCAGAATTCACAAATTGTGTAAAGACAAATTTCTCCCATCTCATTGTTAAAACAATTCAGTTTAAATCTGACTGGATGGGTTTAGAGGAGATGCATTAGGTCCTGCAGTGAAAGTGGACAGAAAGGCAATCCAGTTACCAGCTTAACTGCCTTTCTGTTCTAAATAAAACCACAAATACACCCATGCAAAGTAGGAGAGGCATTATAAGAAATCTTATATTTTTATGGATGGGAATGAATTTTTATGGAGCTGATAATGCAGATAGAACACTCAATTGGTCTAGTCAAAATGAAAGATGAATACAAATTGCAAATCAGCTCCTGAGCTATAAAAATTGGTGTAACCTTCTCAGCAATAACTGATTGTTTAGGAGGCTCTAATAGAGTCACAACGATGTTTTTTCCAGCCTTATTAAGCATCATAGTTGTCATATTAAACCAATGATGTATGAGTATTTGCTTATTGTAATGAATTCTGGAGACAGTAGCTGGAGTAGCAATACAAAAGAAAGTCAGGCTGAAGATTTTGGATATTTTTTTTCTTGCTCCCTGAGGGAAATATTTCTCTCTTTTATTTCACTAACATCAAAGACTGTCTCAAATCCTGATACCGGCAGAACTTCTCCTGAAGGTAAATCTCTGGGTTCTAATGCCCCTTCCCCCTCAATGGGCTGTAAATATAGCTATGGATCTAACTGATGTTATTCTGTATTTTCACTTCCCTGGGAACAATGGAAATTTATTACTGCTTTGTATATAGTGGGATGAGGATCCCAAATTCCTTTCCAAGCTTTAGTAAAACTGTCTTGGGAAATATGTTTGGAGGTGTTAGGAGCCATGTTATTTGGAAGTCAGATTCTTGCAGATGTCTGAGCTTTGGAGGACTTTAGAGTGATGTATAGCAGTGTGGCACTCAAGACCCAACCAAGGGAGATCCAAAGGGAGAAAAAAGATACGTGCTGTTGAGAAAAGTTGGAGAAAACCTGAGGGAGGAGGGGCAGCCAGCTGCTATTTGATTATCTAATATGCATGCTATATGTGTGTCTTTTCTGCTTTGGGGCAAGTCCGCTTAGAGGCTAGCAGCATTCTAAGATGCATTGATGTTCTCGTAGGTAAATTGAAGGGTTTTAGTGGCTGTGGCAGAAGATATTGCAAGGATATATCCAGTAGCCATCAACTCCTATATTCCAGCCTGCAGCTCTGTTAAAAGGCACCAGCATGGCAGCTACTCTGAGCCTCCACCCCATACACTATGCTTGAACTAATGGTGGGAAAATCAAAAGACTTAATAACTTCTTGATGAAATTAAAGACCATTGTTTCTTGGGCACAAAGAAAAGCTTACCCTCTCCTTTGCAACAGCCTTGTTAAAGTTTTCCCCTTAAATCTTTTCTCCTTTGGCTAAGCAACTCCAGCTCTTTCACTAGCTCTTACAAACCACGTACATCACTCTGACGACCATTATAATTACTTTCCCCTGGAAACGCTCCCATTGGCCCAGCCGTCTTTCCTGAAGGGTGATATCAAAACCAGACAGTGGGGTGCCACCTGGGACATGCAGGAGAATGAGTTCCATTGTCTTGCAGGCTATCCTCCAGCTGACACAACCAAGCATATATAAGTTCAGCTTGTTCACCCTATATTTTATAACTGTTTACTTGTTCTGCTTTGGGAAGGAACTTGAAGTCAAATTGAATTATCAATATTTCCTTGTTTTTCTCCCTGTTTCTCTTTAACAGCCAGGCACTTTTCACTCTCCTCTGGTCTTTTGGATTCACACCATTATACGAGATATTCAAACCCAAGACATTCGTGCTCAAGACAAATCCCCTTTGCCTCAAAATGTATTTCACCTGCACGGGGGAAGATGAGATAGTTCAAGTTGTATTCACAAACATAACCTGGCCTTCCTTTTTCCAGTGCTTGTCTTGGCAGCTAAAACCACTTTTAGAGAGCTGTCATATGTCATTATTAGAAGAGTCTGCAGCCATGAGCTGAATTTAAGCTTTGCAAAGCTAGTACATTTCTTCCGTACATTTTGCAGATGGGGTCTTTGTCCTCAGGGAGATAAGTGATTGCCAGGATTACATAGGCTTCATCTATACTATCTTTGGGGTTTGTCCAAGAAACAGACAATGGTCCCTGGGCCATGTGGTGGAAGCTGTTTTATATCTACACTCTTCAAGTATCAGCAGTCTTTGGAGCTCAAGGTGTGTCCTTGCAGGAGACTTTCAGAGCTCTTCCTGCTGTTTTTCATGCCTAGAGAACATGTAGCTGCTCCCAACCCACTGGGAAGAGCTTGAGGACTGCTGGAATAGCCTCAGAAGAAAAAAATGGCGTAAGCAAGCAATGTCTTGTGCAACTTGAGTGCACGCTGTACCTAAAACGTGGATCCCAACATGACTTGTTTTCTGGTCTGTGTCATTCGTTTTCAACCAGGAAAGGAATGATTTCACACCGGAGCCAACACTGGGTTGAGCTAACATATATGCAGTTATAGCTGTCATGCTAAATAAGGCAGCATTCATGCTGGATTAAATATGATAATAAATCTAATTCGAGTGGAGAAGGGAGAAGCGGTACACTTTTCCCTTCTCAAACGTTTCCAGATCCTACAGGTATTTTAGAGGTCTCTGGAGAAGCGAAACTTGTCACAGTATAATAGTGGCCTGCTGTTAGATAAATGCCAAGACAGGCTCTGCCAGGCTGTCAGGGAGTTATTAATGGAGGTTTACGAGTTGCTCTCTGAAGTCATTCTCAGTTAAGTACTAATGTGTATCTTGCCTTGACAGCCCCCGTACGCTTAAACACTACTGGAGAAAAATGGGCTGGGTTTTGTTTATCATTCATTTCAGCTTTGCTTAGCGTAGGCTTTTCAGGTATCATAACAGACTTCATGAGCGGGTGCTATATCTTGCTGGCTCAAAATGGGAGGCACATAGCAGCACTTTTTATCAGCCTGCATTACAAAGCAAGGCTTGCTATGGTTTACTGTGGCGGTGATTGTTCACAAAATGAAAAAAGATATGATCCTATTTGCCTACTTCTTAGCCACCTAACAAAGCAGTATATTTTCCATGCAACATGTTATAAAACCAGGTTAAAGATAACGTGAGCTTGCACCTGAGTTTCAGATCCCATGCCTAGGAGTCTAGGTTGAGCAGCCTGGTCAGGTGGGAGACGACCCTGCCCATGGCAGGGGGGTTGGAATTAGGTGATCTTTAAGGTCGCTTCCAACTCTAACCATTCTATGATTCTATAGCAAGACTAAAAGCATAAAAACATCAGTCAGTGTCTGGAATAAAACTGGGACTCCAAAATGATGTGATTTAAAAATAATGAAATGCAAGATCTTATTCCAGTCTCTTTGCAGCAAGATGCTTTAAGTTCCCATTTTCCAGCTTTTTCCTGTAACAAGAAGGAAGGCAAGGAAGACAGAAAGAAGAGAGGACAAGAAGGCAACAAGGCAACTCTGATATGAATGCAGCAATTGGAGGCTTACAAAAAAAAACCCCTCACCAAATACTATGGTACTGCAATATACCCCTGGGAGTTGACAACATTATGTCAGACACACAGAACAGAGCGCTTTTGCTGTCATCCTCCCTGGTAATTAGCGATTTTAAAAGTAAGTTGAATCTTTGTGAGGGCCCAGATATGTGCAAATTGGATTATTTGGACAGTTAACAGAGGTGATACATTAAAAACACAATCACCATCTGCTCCCATATAGTCACCAGAGGGAAAGGGAGTCTCTGAGGTGCAGAGTTTAATCCTCTGAGATCCAAATCAAACCCAAGGGACTGTGTTTCTCTCTGGTCATTTCGGAGTAGGATTTTCAAACCCTTCTTCAATTTTCAGACCCTGTAGATGCTTTACATTAGAGATGAAGACCCTGAAGAGCAAATTTCCATCTACTGACTATAGGCTACCTTTTCTTAGTTACCTTTTGGGCTCGCTGGAGAGCCTTAGATGTGACAAGCTCCTGCTCAACAGGGTGCCTAGGATAATTAGCTATGCCTCTGTTAAATGCTGCAGGGTTATCTAGGATTGATCCAGAGGTGCTTGCTCCCAAAGGATGCTCACTCTGACTAGCAGACCATTTTGAACCCTGTCTTTATACTATCGGCTTTGTCTCTTACTGGTTTGAATTTCTAAGGTAGGTCATGAACCTGGGCTGAGATCAGTCTGAATGACTGATCACTATTAACAGTTAGTGGCTTTGCTAGATTCATCTCTGACCAATCACATTCAGGATGGAATGAACATCCTTCATTATTAAAATGAAGGAAGTCTTTTTACAAAGCTAAATCTGAGCAGCGTGTTGTCATTCATAACAGAGTCACAGCCTCTCTCTTCTCACAGAACAAGATGTCCACGAGATATAAAAAATCTTACCCTCAGAATGGTGTCAACAAACTGTCCTAGGAATAGGTGTCATAACCTAAAACATACAAGTGACATCTTTATATATACTTCACAGTATTTTGGGTTATCATATTTCCTTGATTACACATCAGTTTATTGTCCTTACCGCTACTTGGGAGGGGTCTCGTTCAGTAAGGACTTGCTATCTGTAGCTTCCACTGGAGCTCACCAACGTTATTTTTGCAGGGTGCGATTCATCTTTAAGTAAACAGCTAAAAGAAGTCAGGTGCAATTTGCCCTGGAAATTCCTATTCTTCCTCATTAGCCATCTAGAGTTAATTGACTCTCATCTTGTGTATCCAACTGTGGAATCAAAGGCCCTTTATGATAGAAGCACATGGTGATAATACCAGTGTACTTGACCTTCTGATGCACGAAGCATTGTTTAAGAAGAAGACAACATCTAGTGAGGCCTTACATAGGAAAAATTGCACATTTTTTTGATACTCTTCAACACCAATGCTTCTTCCCATGTTCTATGGAGTCAAGAAGCCTGGAACCAAGGAGAAGTTTCCAGGCTGAATTGTGAATGCCTGAGATGATGATGCCATTGAAGAGAGGTGTAGATGAGTGGTGACTAAGGGATGCTCTGATCTCAACAATGAGAGGCGAGGTCCGTCAGCAGTATCTGTCTTGTAAATCATCTTCAACACAAAATGAGTGTGCAGAAGGCCAGGAGAAGTTCCTTGGATGGGGTGAAATAGGCCAGATGATAGCTAAAATTGTAAAAAATGGTTTTTTCAAGGGAAAGGAAGGGAAGGAAAGGCAAGGCAAAGCAAGGCAGGGCAAGGGGCAGAAAATCCATTCAGTTCTATTCATAACCACAGAAAAAATCTTAATACCATTGACCCCTAAGAGAGTGGCCTTGAAAGAGATGGAATCTCTTCAGTGTTGGTAAGACATTTCCCTGAGCAACGCCTGAGTGACAGCTGAAGTGCTCCCTGCAAGGCTCTCCAGTGATAATGGGCTGAAGACAGCAGTGGTCTGGAGGCCAGGGACAGCATTTCCACCCTCAAACCTTGCTGAATTCAGCTGCTTTAAATACAGCGGGTCCATGGAGGTGAAAAACAGCATGGATTTGAGTCAGGTACTTTTCTTTTACAAACCAGGGTTAAAAAGACACTAGAACCTGGTAAGAAAAGAAGTTGTGAGACCCGACGGCTTAATTCTTGACATAGTTAGAAAGCCAGTAAAATTTTAAAACCCCTTTACTCTTGTTACTTAAATGCAATTTTTCGTAGGCCATCAGTACAAACATGCTTATAGACACTAACGTGCCTTATTCTTGTTTTGCTACCTCAGCAACAAGGAGAAAGCATGCTCCAAAGCTCTCTGAAATGAATGAAAATCTTCCCTTTTCACCCACAAGGTCCCAAACAGCCTTTTTATTCCTCTTGAACAAGATCTGTACTGCCAGAAATAAAAGTGCAGTGATCCCGAAACTTCTTTTAGGCTCGCTAAAACAGATAAAATATGCATGCTGACTTTTTAAATGATAGTATTCTAAGAAGTATTACATCTGTCCATTTTATATTGCTTTTGTGACATTTCTCTCTCTCTCTGTCTCTCTTCCTGGGCTGAAAAAAAAGCACCAATGAAAGATTCATGGCACAGTGGAGCCAGGCAGCAGATAGCAAGAAGCCAGCCTTCTTCAGTTCAGTATTGTAGTGGTCTGGACATATTTTGTCCACTTTTGGTCCCTGGACTGTTCAGGTTCACTTTGTCTAAGAAATGCAATGAGTTCCTCTCTGACCTAGCAATAAGCCCATTCAGAGGTGATTTAAATAAAATATAATTTAAAAAAAAAAAAAAAAGAAAAGGAGGAAAAAGATAATTAGGACAAAGAGAGAGGAATTTCCTTTTTTAGGGGGTGATATCTGCAAACCTTTTATTGCTATATATATCAGTGGCGGATAAAATATAATTTAAAAACTTTTATATTGGCTATTGGTCTGATTTTTATATATGGGCTTGGGTGTGTACGAGCAGGGTTATCTTCAGCAGTGCGACTCATTCTGTTTTTTAAGTGGAAGGTGCTCTTTATTCAGAGGAAAAAATTCTTTAGATGGACAAGAGGCATTTTCAAGATTGGAAAAGTACATACTTTGACATGTACTCACTCTCTCAAGACACATGTGCCTCTAGCTGGAGCAGCTGCGGCACTCCGTTTGGATTGCATCACCTCCCAGTTTTCAGTCTGTTCAATTGCTCTCAGAGTTTAGAGTGTAAAGATTAAAATAGGAGTTAGGGAGAAGTGGCTTTGTAAAAGCAAAAGCACTGCAGCCAGCCGCATTTCTCTTGCTCTGAGGCAGGCTGGAGGATGGAGAGGAAGGCAGGGAAAAGACAGCTGGCTCTGCAGCCCTGGCAATGGGGTGAATTAAACTGTTTGACTTTTAGGCAGCCAAAGTATTCATATTCTTTTTTTCATCTATTTCCCAGAAGTATGAATCTTTCCATGGTAGATGAGGCAAAAGCGTTTTCTAGCTAGTTTAATCCAAGCATGACACCTGGTAACTCCTCCAACAGCCCGCGTTACACCACGATCCCTACCAAATGCTGATTCTGAAATCCTTCGCTTTGTATTTTTGCGTCCCATCTACAACTGCACAATATGTTTTTATATCACCTCTGAGGCTCTGTAACCTAAGTGTAGATTCACCTGTGAGATCAGCACAGTCCAACAGGATTATGAAGTCTACACGAACTCTTTTGCAATCACTCACATTTGAAAAGTACACGTGAACTGGGTCGGTTACCTGAGGCAAGCCCAGTGCATAATTAATATGTGCTGTAATTACAAACCGAAATCCCATACCAAAGTCCAGTAATATTTATCATCTTCCAAAATCTCCTTCCTCTTCTTGTTCTTGTTTGCTGACTGGACTTGCTGGTGTGAAAGGGAAGCTCCTGGATAACAACGGCTGACTTTCCTCCAACAAAGCCTGCAGCTCCCACAGCTCGGTGTTTGAGAGGCAGGTGGAGGTTGTGTTTTGATTTACAAACTCTTGGGCGCAGCATTTGATTTAATAGTTTAATAATTAATCAAGGAGGGAAGAAAGAAGGCATGTACAAAGGGCTGATAGGAAATCAATGGCAGGGAGAACACGCTGCTGCTCAGGGAGAAATGAGGACTGCATCACATTGGGCTAAGAAAAATAATCCTGTGAATATTTAGAGAGGATGAAAGTATTCAGTCTCACTTAGAAAAGGGCTCTGGCTTTTTAGCAATGCAAACAGGAGTGGCTGAAAACATCTCTGGCTTTTTGAGGTGAAAAGAGGAGACCATCTGGTCCTTCAGTGCCCTGCCTGCTTGTGATGGAGAAGAGACATGGCCGGCATGTTCCTCTGCCATGACTTTCTCACCCTCTTTTCTGTGCTTGGTGCCCTGATAGACTGTTCTTTCCCGGGGATCCCATAAAACAGTTGTCTTTAAAAAAGAAATAAGACATACTCTGTATCTCCAGGAAAAGTACTATATACTGCCTCTTTGTGTAGAAATCACAATCAAACCTCTCTAAAATAAGCCTCTGCTACCTAACCCAGCATGATTTGGGGAAGAGATTATTAATGAATTTAATTTAAAAGAATTACCAAGAAACACAAAGGAAATGGTTTTATAATTTGCTCTGGCTTCTCCTTTGTCCAAAGAAAATGTGTTTATCTGACTCATCTGAGCATCTTCAGCTGAGTCTTGGGCTGAAAAAAGCCGAGCTGGACTACGGTTATATAATTTTATTTATTTATTTTGCAGGTTTGCACTTTTGGGGGTTAAACAGCAGCCAGTGAATAGAACATGAGAAGCAGTTCCCTGGATTCATCCTCATTTGAATAAGACACCCAGCAGTCCACAGACCAAAAAAATGCACCAAACTGTTAATTGATTTTTAAAGGAGAATTATGATGCTTTTAACAAGCCACTTATCTTGCTAAGTATTGTTAGGGTAGTAGTGTACGTTCCACTGAAATGACTGTTCCACAATGTGAGTCCCTAATTGCTTATAAAGCACTCTGTTTATTGAGTATTAGCTCTGGCATAGTTGTTTATTACAGGAGCGCATCGCCTAATGCTTGTAAAAAGCCATCTAACTTAAATATGCTCTGCCTTGTCTCTCTTACCCTCTGATGCTCTTGTGAACACATGCTCTCCATCGCTAAGTTTGCAGCGGGAAGAGAGGAAAAGTATTAGCAGCACTGTGCAGAGCTGGAGGAGGTTGCCTGGTAACTGTGAAGAAGGGAGTCTGACTCGAGAGTGTATCGACTATATTTTATCCCCTGCACTCTGCCTACAATTAATAGGTCAGTGACCCAATGAAACATTTCAGATGAAGTCAAACTATTAGCTGGACAAATGTGTCTCAAGTACCGCTGTACGCTGGTTCCATATGATTACGACACATTATATGTTGGCAAAGTAAGCATGAATCATTAATACGCTCGGCTGAATCCACTGCGTCCTGCAGCAAAACAGTCTCCCGGTCCTGAGCGATGCACTGCGTTATCTTCCGAAGACATGAAGCCTTTGGTTCGCATGATCTACAGGGTGGTTAGTTTGCAGCGCGGACGCATTCGCCTTCCTCTTTTGTGGGCATTTGTCATTCCTTTTAGTGAGATGGGTGGTATTTTCATAGAATCATAGAAAGGTTCGGGTTGGAAGGGACCTTAAAGATCATCTAGTTCCAACGTCCCTGTCATGGACAGGAACACCTCCCACTAGACCAGGTTGCTCAAAGCCCCATCCAGCCTGGCCTTGAACCCCTCCAGGGAAGGGGCATCAACAGTCTCTCTGGGCAACCTGGGCCAGGGGCTCACCCCCCTCACAGCAAAGAATTTCTTCCTAATATCTCATCTAAATCTCCCCTCTTTCAGTTTAAAACTATTACACCTCATCCTATCGTTACACTCCCTCATAAAGAATCCCTCCCCATCCTTCCTGTATCTCCCCTTTAGGTACGGGAGGGGAGGGAGGGAAATGCTGGGAGAGGGAAGACAAGGTGACAGATATACTGATACCTGTTTGGTTATAGTTCCTTTATTAAAACTAGGCATGACGTCTTTTATTTGAGGAGTGAGTAGGTAGATTTACCACCCCTTAGACTTCCCCATACTGAAGTAGGCAGGAGAGTTTTAGGTAAGAGGATGGCCAAGTATGACATTCAGCTTTTGATTTCTTCTTTCCCAAATACTTAGAAAAGTTTTTTTCTTGTCAAAACAACTGCCTGAACTGTAGGAATAGCTGAAGAACTGTTTTCTGGCAGGATTTGCAGAATGAGCAGCTCTTCCCATCATATCTTGCTGCATCACTTGGTTGGTCTTCTTGAACTCCAGAATCAACTTGCATTGTGTTTGTGGTATTGCCAATGGCCATGTCCCATGACTCTTCACAAAGGGACATGATCAGTCCCTAGTTGTATCCGATAAAGAGTGTCTTGGAGCACTTGACAAGTGAATCTACATTCGAGACAGATCCTTTCCTATGATGGTCTTGGTGGAACAGAAAACTTCTCTGGAGTGAAATGCAATTGATTTGCCAGAGCACAATCATGTTCAGTATTTTTCTACAGGAAATAATAAAAGCAATAGAGAAGGAATATCTTAATCTTAAAACCTGGCTTGCTCTACAATCAAACAGAAATACTTCTAACACAGGAGTTTGTCTTAACACTTTTCCATATTAGCATCTAACTATCTGCTTCTTGGAAATACAGTTTCTCAGTTCATCTGTCCAATATTATACTACTTTGTTGGGAAAAAGAATAATGTGAGACTGGTATATCAGATTCAGATTTAGAGACATGAAAGTGTGGTTTGCAATAGGGATTTCTGCTGTTTGAGTTCATCTTTGTTGATGAGCAGGATGAATTCTTAATGTATTATCTATCTTGTCAACCTGTTCTAATGCAATGTTTCCTTCTATGCTTAATCTCTCAGGTACTTTATTAAGTTAGCAGCAGAAAACAATATCGAGTTCCTTCACAGTAGTCTCAAGGGCTTTGCGAATCCTCCAAAAGACCTTTAGAATTAGAAATTACCAGCAAACTTCATACCACCAAAGATGTGTAACAGTCAATTTCCTGACTGTCTGGAATTAAACACTTTTGCCCCACTTAATGCAATGATTTGGATAAGTTGAGCTAAGGGAGCTCAGGAAGCTGCAGCAACTTACTTTTAAGTGCAAGTCACTTTGATGAAGACCATTTGGGATTTCAAATGGCTTCAAATGGAAAAACCCAAATCCACAGTAAAACTAAATGGGAAAGACTCTGGAGATCGTATGTTTCAATAAGCTTCACTCAATAAGCTTATTAAGAAAAATGTCAGCAAATACGACACCGAAAAATCCACAGTGTATTTCTGCTGGCATCAAAAATTCTACAGTCCAAGACTACACTGCTTTCTATATATATCTACTGGTTAATTAAATTATACAGTGTTAGTTTAACTAACTGGGAAAAGATTTTCCTTTGGTACTGATCTTTGAATTAAATGTTATGCCTATACCATAGATAAAGCAAGATTACATCATTTATAAATTCATACATAAATGTATATTTAACTTTAAGTATATATAATTTTTTATGGTGTTATCACTCTGCCAGTTCAATAAGCTCTGCTAACCTACATCTCATCTTGCAGATAGTTACCAATTCTTGATGCTGAAATATTAGCAACATAAGTTCAAGTACTTTATAAAGTAAGAAACCCAAGTATTTCATCAGAGTGTATAATCTCAAAGCCCTATCTTTGAAAACTTTTCAGTATTTATCTACTCCAGTTTAATGCTTTTTAAATGAGTTAAATGTCTGTTTGTTGATCTGGAAGGGTTTGCAGGTTAGGTTGAATATTCAGTTAGCCTGGAGTGGGCACCTTTGTCTCAATCAAGATGCTTCCAGTATCTACAAACAAACTACTTGTCTAGATTACTTCTTCAGTCAGCAGGGGAAATAAACACTTTTAGAACATGATTCATGTCATTGTAAAATAATTGTCTAAAATTGGTGACATGAATTCTATTCTAAAAATGTCTATTTATCTCCATCGACCTAAATGGGAGCTGAGGGTTAACAGCTCAAATGGTAAGCAGTACCATGTATAGGAGGAATTCATCTAACACATATGGGATAAATTCAAATCTATACCATCTGTAGCCACTGAAAAACAAAGGACTTCTTCACAGACAATCAAGTCACCATCTGCTAATGCAACTGCAGGTTGTTGCCTTGGAGGCTTCAGTCTGGAAGAGGAAAAATAACATAAGAAAGTGGTGAGTTATCTTGCTGCTTGTCTCTTTTGCATGCCCTGGCCCTTATGCAACTGATGCCTGCATCTGTATGGACAGAATCACCAACAGCTTTTGAAGTGCAACTCAGGTAAGCTTAAGAAGCTGTATGGTTGAAAGCAGGCAACCATGAACCTAATTATTTGTCATTAGTGAAATTTTTTCTGTGATTAGATCAATTCCTCAGCTGCAGACACATAAATAGCTAATAAAATACCTGGGTTTGCAGGTTATTAGCTAAGTTTTCTGAGTAACGTGCATTCCCAAGTTTGTTCCCTGTACAGGCCATGAAGATAAAACCCATTAAAACCAATGAAAGAAACACAGCAGTGTCTGTAGTAGCCCACATTGCAAAGTCTTTTTCTGTTTGCAGTTTTAAAGCATACTTTACTAGTTGATAACTTGATGAAGTATCTGTTTTCCTACATGTAGGTCCCTTGGCGAAAGAGGAGTTATTGTCCTAAACCCATGACAGTTACAGGCATATGAGAAGGACCTGAGATAAATAGGTGTGTTGGGTGAAAATTAGCAAAATAAAATACCTGCCTCAAGGAGCTGATATCTTGTGTGAAATTTTCTGCAAATCATGCTGGACTGGATGCAGCAATATGTTACATCTGTTAAGATTTACCCAATATCTGTGAATTATGATTCCAAGAAGCGTTAGATATTCCAGACACCAAAGGTTTGATCCAGTTGTGCAGACATAGTTATCCAAGCTCCTGGTTGTCAGAGAGAGCAAAATGTGGCTGGCAGCTGTCTACCTCTGCCCTTCTATAACATTAGCTGGAGTCCTGGGCAAGGTACCCTCAGACTTCTCAACTGACATGCCATGCCTATATCACAGAATCACAGACTGCGCTGGGTTGGAAGGGACCTTTAAAAGTCATCTAGTCCAACTCACTTGCAGTAAGCAGGGACATCTTCAACTAGATCAGGTTGCTCAGAGCCTCATCCAGCCTGGCCTTGAATGTCTCCAGGAATGGAGCCTCCACCACCTCTCTGGGCAACCTGTTCCAGTGTCTCACCACCCTCAGTGGTTCTTCCTAATGTCTAATCTAAACCTCCTCTGCTCTAGTTTAAAACCATTGACCCTCGTCCTATCACTACATGCCCTTGCAAACAGCCCCTCCCCAGCTTTCCTGTAGACCTCCTTCAGACACTGGAAGGCTGGTATAAGGTCTTCCCAGAGCCTTCTCTTCTCCAGGCTGAACAACCCCAATTCCCTCAGCCTGTCCTCACAGCAGAGGGGCTCCAGCTCTCTGATCATCCTAGTGGCCCTCCCCACAACCCACTCCAACAGGTCCATGTTCTTCTTATGCTGAGGGCTCTAGAGCTGGACACAGTGCTCCAGGTGGGGTCTCACAAGAGCAAAGTAGAGGGGGAGAATCACCTCTCTTCATCTGCTGGCCACACTTCTTTTGATGCAACCCAGGATACAATTGGTCTTCTGGGCTGCGAGTGCACATTGTTGGCTCATATCCGGCTTTTCATCCACCAGTACCCCCAAATCCTTTTCCGAAGGGCTGCTCTCTATCGCATCATCCCTCAGCCTGTATTGATAATGAGGATTGTCCCAACCCAAGTGCAGGACCTTGCACTAAGCCTTGTTGAACCTCATGAGGTTTGCACGAACCCACCTCTCTAGTTTTTCCAGGTCCATCTGGATGACATCCCGACCCTCTGGCATGTCGACCACACCACTCAGACTGGTGTCATCATATGCAGGCAACAGACTTGAGACCTCAAGGGAAACCATGCAGGTCTTCCTGGAAACACCTGTGTCATTCCCCAGTGTCTAATACCTCCAGAATAACTGATCGTCTTTGCTCCTGCCATCCTCACCTCTTGTCTGCAGCCCCTCTTTCTGGACAAAATCTTGCTTAGGCCCTGCAGTCATATTTCTCCCTGGAGACAAATTGTCCCTGACTAAAACCTTCAACAAGATCATGAGTTTGGAAGGAAAGGACTTTTTAGGTCAGTTTGCATTCAAGCCAGTAGAGTTGATCCATCATCTCCATTTTGTGTAAATGTGAAATGAATAAAAGAGGTCAAGAAATACATCTTCTGTGGATTATCTCAGATCAAGAGACACTCTTATTAAGCTTGTGAAACTTTGATGACATTAGTGCAATTACCCTGATATACACAATCAAAATCAGATGAGCAGATAGTTACTGGCAGAAAATTGAATTACATGGATTTATTTGAGCTGTGGTCATAATGAACATTACTATGTCATGTGATATAAAAAAACCATAACCTTGACAAGATGAATTGGGATGGGCTACAGATGCCTACAGACAAAATAGGATGAAATGATCTTCTGCCCAGATCTCACTCCGCAGAGTACCTGCAGCTTCTTTGTGGAGCCCTCAAAGTCACTATAAATGTCATTAATCCATGAAGTCTCTTGGTAAGTAAAAGAAGATATTTGAGTGACATAAAAATATATGTTGATTTATAGTGTATTTGCCTAAGTCCTGCCCAGCTCCCAATACTCTCCTCAAGCTGTAAAGATCACATGAGTTACTGTCCCAGTAATCACGTTTGCCCTGTGAGATGCAGGGGCAGGATAAAGACACTGTAACTCAGCTAATGCCATGTGAGCTGAATATATAAATTCTCGTTACATTCATCACAGTCAGTAGGAGAATAGCAGCAGCAGGGTTAACACCTTCATTTGGTGAAATAAGTAATTTTTAGGACTCCGTGGACTGTAAGATGAGGGTCTCCTCTGGTTATGACAGGACCATAAATACTCTGCCCACATGTAAAGACTATCATCATTGCTACTTGAAGTTGTGTGCAGGAATTCAAGCTGACCCGATCCCATTTCCTTTGAGGCATCCAACTTCTACACCTTGCTGCTAAAGTAACTGAGCTGGACTGACCACTTCTGTCTTGATTTTTACCAGAAGAGTATGGGAGTTAGGGTTTTGTCTCATTTAATCACCTCGCCTTGAAAATGGTAAGTGTTGGCCATTCCTGAAATCCTGAGTGGATTAATTTCCACTGAGAGAATAGTAAAGGAGATATCTCCATCTGGACTAGTCACCTACCCTTTTTTTCTGAGTCAGTAGAGGCAAACAGATGTTGTGCACACCTCATTTCATCCTAAACTGACCATTTAGTAAAAGTCATACCCGAGAATTATTTGTTTCCTTCCACTGAGTACAATGGCAAGCTCAAAGGTAGGTGCCATTTCATCTGTACATTCATGTTCTATTTCAGTGCTTGGCAGTAGCATGATATAATCCATTTCTAGCACCAACAGGTGAATTATTAGAGCAGGGTTACCACCTGACAACAACCTCTTCTCAAACCAATTCCTCTTGGTCTGTAAAGTTCTGCAAGGTCTTCTTCATGCAATGGGGCCTTCAGGCAAGCCTTTCCTTCTTTTGTCTCAGTAAAAGTTGCTAAAATAACATGTTTAGGAAGTCTGCTGTCAAAATTGTGCTTTAAGCTGCCTGTATTTTCCTCTGCACAGTCTGTATGGAGGTAACCAATTTGTAAGAAGGCAATCATGCTGCTTTCATTCTTTTCCTAAGCTTATAGTAGACCAATGTATTTACACTTTGTGATAGCAATCTTGAAACTGCTTCTAATCCAATATTAACTCTCCCACTGACCTCTCAGTAGTATTATTAATAGTTGTCAAAGGAGCATACTGAAAACCAAATTACTATTACTTTCAGAAATTGTTGCCTAAATCCAGACAGGTACATCACTAAGACCATGAGACGGGCAGTAGAGTTGGTCACAGGATGAGAAGGAACAGTGGGATGAACACTGTGAAGGATGAACACTGTGAAAGATGAACCCTCGCACATGCACAGGAAACAACCAACCAAAAAAAAAACCCTGTAAACACCAAATAGAGGTGCATTTTAGCTACTCACAGAATAAGCAGTAGAAAGGAAAGGAGGCCTCCTGAACAGAGCTCCAGCTCGCAAAAATTGGTAGAGCCATCCTGAAGCCAGATTACACGATCTGAAAAGTCGTCCCTATGCATTCGTTTGAATGTATAGCCAGAAGAACATTTTCTATTTACAAATAATAGCTTTTGTAAACACACATTTCTAGTGATGGCTATTTTATTGTCTAACTGATGCACTGTAGGGAACGCAATTCTAAGTTTTCCTGTAGGCCACATTTTTATTTTGCAGCCAGATGTCACAATAAAATTTTATAAGAAGAAATGATACAAATAAGATGCCAAAGTGAGAAAAAATAATCAGCTCAGGGAGAAGGAAAACACATTTCAGTCTCCAAAACATCAGCAGAAACTCTTCTATTTCCATTATGAAAATAGATGACATTCTTCATGTAAAGGCCTCTCTGATATGCTCTGTAATATTACATTGTCCTGCATATAGTTATTTTGTGAGAAAGCTCTATTATAAACATTCTCTCACTAAATCTTTTCTACTATAACCCTATAAATGCCTGAAATCTATTTGCAACTCAGTGTACCTTTGATTAGCACTCTGATGGATTTTGAGGAGAAGTACCATAAGAGTTGGTCATTCTCCATCATATCTGAGGGGTGACTTTTAACTGTTCAGGACATATTTTGATAATGGCAACCCCAGTGACAGCCGAATTACTGAAATCTGAAGGAACTGTTGAAGCCACAACACTGGGAAGGTGACGTGGTTTTGGCTTACCATGTGATATTTAAACCACTTAAATCTTAACAGTGAGGTTGTAGCACTATCAAATTATTAGTCATACTTCTTCTACTTAGATTTTAAGTATTCTATGAAGACTTTAATGCTGTACCTATTGAAAAGTGGGGAAAGCAAAAGTGTAAATATGAAATTATTTGACCAAAACTGCAAAGCAGCAGCAGAAGTAGACAGCAGGTCTCCTGTAGTACAGGGTTCTTTTCACCAGGAGAGACCCACTGCCCACAGAACCCCCCAAGAGCTGCAGGAGGAACAAAGCAAGGTCTGAGCTGCAAACTGATACTGTTTGCGGCAACATAAATTGCTGAACCGTTTCAGCTGGAACGTGGTTTCATCCAAGAAAGGTGAAACGTGGTCTCATTTTTGCAAAGCCAACTTGACGGCACCTATTTTCTTGTAATCCAGCAATGAGATGGTGGACTAGGAGACCAGGGTTTCCTTGATCTGCAGAGATCTGAAATCACATTCATCCTCTCTTACGGAAAGGCTGACAAGTAACACAGGAAGGGTGTTGCTTTCTCCTCTTGGAGTCACACCATGCAGGTGAACTGCTTCACTTTAAATCTGCTCAAGGGAAGAAAATGCAAAAATTACACAGGTTGCTAAGCGATTCTCAGATCCATGGACCTTGGGCCACCACACAGTGTAAGTCTTATGCTTCAGCAATACTCATGTGCCCCTACCAGGCAAACCCAGATGGTGGAAAAACCCGTGAGAGGGAGCTACTGGACAACGTACTGTCCCTTGGGGCTAACAAGTCACTGCCCTCAAGGCCATGTTTCCACCCCTCTCCAATGCATGTTTGAATATTTTATTCAAAGCAGAGAGATGCAAACAGGAGAGAAAGAAAAAAAAAAGCAGATGCAGAACATTGCCAAGTGTTTACATCCTCCCAGGCAGGGAGGAGCAGTGGACAGTGCCTGAGACTTGTAATCCCTAGAACCTGAGAGTATTCCCACCGCGTTGTTCCCTTCCCCAGTTTATGAAGAGTACTTCAAGTCTAGCTCTTCTATTGTTACAAATGACCAAATTGTAAATAAAACACTTTGAATGAAAAATTTATGACCATTCAGGGGAATGTTGTGTTTGGTCCCCCCACCCCTCTTATATTGCTGGCTATGAAAGAAATAAAATTGTTTTTTTCCAGCTTGGGTTAAGTTGAACTGGATGTTTATTCTTGAGGGTGGACAAGGGGTCAGCCCCCAAACAGTTATTCGTTCTGCATGGCCAACTGTGAGAGGTGCTTGGCATGAGTTTATAAACCTAAATGCTGGAGGCAGGTTATAGCGAGCTCTGAAAGAGAAAGCGCACATTCCACTCAATAAAAGAATAATAAAGTGTCAGGTAGGAAATAAATATTGAAACTAATTTTCCACCAGGGAAATCTCTTTGTGGTAACTAATTTAGATGGAGAATAAAACAAAAAGGCCTTATATCTCAACCTTGGCAATAACCTGTCACCAAGCACCGCTCACCTCTTGTCTCCACTCAGACCTGATGCCTGCATGGGAAGAAGAAGTGACAACTGCCTTGCTGTCTCCCTTTATAAATCAATTCAGATAAATCGTGCACAAAAGGAGTTTCTTGCAAAATAATAACAGTGCATTAGGGTCCCTTGGACATGCTCGAGCAGCAAGGACAAGAAGTTAACATAAGGTTTTTCCTCTCAATGCTGTCAGTAATTACATGAGATATTGCAGGTGAAGAGATTGTTTCGGTATTCTGTCAAGAAATTAAAATGCTTTCATGGTGAAGGCAGAGCCTTTTAGATGCTGGTGGTGGTTTTCTTGCTTAAAATTCTCTCAAAATTAAAACCAGGGCTGGGCGAACAAAACAGAAGGGATGGCAAAATGTTAACTTGTTGAGCGTCTGTGGTAGCACGGGCTGGAGACCACGACAAAATAAGTGAGGTTTGATGTCCCTAGAGGCAGAAGGAACAAAGTGGTGGCCAGGACCCACACAGACTGTCCCTGCTGTGGTGAACCTGACACTTGTCCCTTCTGGTTTCACCCTGTGGTCCCTTGCAGAGGGAAGGTCACACAGTGTCACTGCCTCTTCCCTGCAGAACCCCTCATGGTGACCTTGGGGGTCTGACTAGCCCAAGTCTCTGTTGGGATACACATAACAGTGAGGGTCCCTGTGAGAAGGTGCATCCCCCGCCTATGTGCTGTCATTGCATCTTTTCCCTGGAAAAAAAGATGTTGTCCCTGCATGGTCTGCTGGCAGAGCCCTGTATGCAAGTACCATGGGAAGGTCGCATTTCCCTTTTTTTGCCTCCGTTCACCTGTAAGCAAAAATGGGGAGAGCAGCACAGAGCCTTCACAGCAAACAAAAGAACAAAAGGAAAACACTAAAAGAAAAAAAGTAGGGGAAAAAACCACCAAACTACTTAAAATCACTGTTCCTGGCTGCTGAAAGCCCACATCTGAGTTGTCCCCACTCTGGAACATATTTGTCTCCATCTCTGACTACATGCAGTAAAAAATCAAGATCTTTTCACAGTCCTTCCCCGATATCACCTGTAAATGTGCAGAATGCAACAGATGAGAGTGACTGTCTCCTAAAGACTCAAAGAGCATTTCCTTTTAAACACTGATATTTACTCTACCAGATGCTTCCTAACCTCTGGCTGAGCTCATCCTCTATCAAATGTCTTTGTTAACCTCTCCCAGCTCCTTACCTACCTTCTGTGCCAGTTTCTTTTTGCTGTGCTCCTCAAATAAGTCTAGGCACAGTGCTGTTGCTCACACACAGACCTCTAGCATTGTAAGAGCCCTCCTAAGGTACCTGAGACGACCCCATGGTGCTGCTGTGGCACAGGACAGATGGGAGATGTCCTGTGCACCAGCAGATAGTCCTTGAAATACATGGGCAATCCACACGTGGTTGATAGATGGGCTACCATCAAAAAATCTGCACCCTGTTGGTACAGCAACTGGAAGACAAACAAGATACCTTTCAGCACTTCAAACTTGTCACTGATTTTAAACGTCCGAACTAGAGCAGGATAAATCATTCTATTGCAAAGGCTGCATCTCTCCAGAGATTCTAAAGGAGTCCAGATAGTCCTATTTAGAAAGAAATGCCCAGTCCACTCCTAACTTCTTGAAGTCTAAGAGGCGGCAACAACCCCACCGCCCTCACCTACACCTGGAGTGTGATGTCTTCATCTCAAAATCATCTTGCTCTACCATCTCATCAATATGTCATCTAACAGGTCCCCAGGACAAGGAAACTTGTTTTCCTGCTATAGCTGTAAAAGCATCATGTAATTTTATATGAATGCTGTATTAAAATAAATTAGTGTACGTTACTGTGTCTAAGGGTCTCAAACCCAGAAAATAAATCGCCCATCTCACTTTACAGCTTTACCATTGGCATCTTGAAGTAGTACCTCATTAACAAGTGAAGGAAGATGCAGGAGGGGGGGAAATCCAATTTCTAGCTTGCAGTATTTTGCCAAAAACATTGATAACAATTTCTGCTATTAGTCTCTGTCAGAAACGCCAGAGTCATTACTGAAATGGTGTGGCCAGAGGGCACCCTGCAATCACAGCTCACTGCGGAGTCTGAAACCCTTGAATAAACATTATAAAGCACAGCAAAATTGTTTGCATTTGAAAGTTTTTGAGTAATTAAAGGAGTACGCAGCTCTATTGGGAGCAGATGGTCAAGCTGAAAGGAAAGCTCACCTTCTCCTTACCGTCTCCTAGCTAAATCCGTGTGCTGGGACTGTTGTCCCAGCCTGCATCTATGGAGGCTTTGGTGGGCTTGGCTGAGCATGCATTTCTGTACCTGATCCAAGCATCAAATTGCATCCACACAGGGTTCCTTGGAGCACACTGCTAGGATCCATGCTTTGCATTGGGGTGGGAATTCAACAAGCATTTACCCCCTTTCCAAAATTCCTTTCCTTATGCCAGCTACAGATCATGAGGGACAGCTGAGCTCAGCTGTGCACCATCGTGTCCACCACCAGCAGGTCAGGACTCAGATGCGAAGACAGAAGAGTGATCGGATGGCGAGAAGAGAGGCATCCAGAGAGCTGTCATTCAAGGTCAAAAATCTTGTCATTTCGAAGCATGGTAATTGTAACTTGTCCGTGGCTGCCTGAGTGCCTCCATCAGAACCACATTCCTTAGAAGAAAAGTCGCATAACATCTTTGAATGTGTTCCCAGTCTTCATAAGCCAGTGTTGATTTCTGATTTTTGTGTGGTTTAAAATCAAAGCCTTAGAGCTCACATTCCCCAGGGATTTCCATAGGAGTTAGGTACTGAAAGGACATTGTGAATCTGGGTTTACCACTGGCCTTCCTGAGCACAAAGGTACCCATCAGCTACAACATCTAAGGAGCTTAGAACCTACTGTCTTTATTACTGACCCTTTTCTGTGTAAGTGAAGCAATGATTCACCTTTTGGACATACTGGAAAAATTAGCTAATGTTTAGGGAGCATTTTAATGATCTAAAGTGTGGTAAAAATGCTAAGTATTATTATTGTTCCACTTTGTCTTCCACTTAAATATAAAGGGGGAGCGTACAGCTACTTCCCAAGTGTCTCCCAAGGGTGTTTCTAAAGCAATTATGTTGGCTGACACTGTCGAGCTTCGGAAAATGGAAACGATTCAGAGGCTGACCAATCAGCCCCTTTACCAGCAGATGAATCTAACGACTTCAAAGCTATTCATTAAGCAGTGCTATGAATTGATTACATAAATTAGCATGCTGCTGACAAGGCAGGGAAGGGAGGAGAGGAAGGGAGAGGAGGCCGACATAACACATCCCTCATTTGGCAAAGACAGTGGTTATTAGGAGCCCAGAGCTAATGAAAGAGACAGATCCATTAGGCACGTGCCACTGTAAGGGATTGATTGCTCCCCCTGAAAAAGGGCTGCTCCTCATGTTACTGGGGGATTATATTTGTTCTAGCTTGTTGATCCAGGGGTAACTCTGTCACAGTTAACAAGAAAGTAGAGCTTGTAGAGAGAGGGAAGGAAGACGACAAACTTAGTTCAAAGCCATTATTGAAACCTTCTAAAACCAAGCAGCGCAAGGCAGGTTGGGATTCCTGCTAAAAGGGGAGACATGTGAGGAGGATTTTCTGCCTGAAGCACCTATATTTGGGAGAATTACAGGCAGAACTATTGGGGACAGGAAGTTTTTGAATGAAAAAAAATCGGACAGGCGTGCTTGAACCCTGCCTTCAATTAAAACTGCCTGCCCAGAACTAGCACTATGCTAAGTCTCGTTACAAGCTCCCTTGAGCTTAGCAAACATGGATCAGAGCTAAAAGGATTAGATCCTCTTGTGGAAAACCTCATCGGAGCTCAGCTAGATGCAACATGACCCCGTCTGTCCTTGCTGTTGTTTGGAGCTTGCCTTCCCCTCCGCAATAACTGAGGTGTTGCCCCTATCTCAAGCTCCAACACACTATAAAATCATTCACTTGTGTTTGGACCCACTTTAATTTCTGCTGGGTCAGCCTTGAACTGTCAACATCATCTCTCCAGGCAATGCAAGCATCGTTTCACAGTGCAATTTACTTCCATGTTAACTGGAGAGGGATTGAATAAAATGGTCTGATTTTAATGTTGTTTCTATGGAACATTGCTTCTTCCTTTAGGACTCTCTGGACAGTCCTGCCAGTGCCACCCTCTCTAGTTTAGCCCAGAATATGCCTGTGTAACTCTAGGTATAGAGAAATTCCTTGTCTTTTTGTTAGAAGTAGGTTTTCCACCCACTGGAGTTGCTTCTGGCCCTGCATTAGGGGAAGATAGGTTGAGTCATCTTCCACTGCTAATCTGTACTGCAGCATGATTTGAGTAATCTCTAATTAGAGGGACATAAGTGTGTTGTTCAGCCCTTCAGACCCTTAAGTATATGCTTAAATTAAGCACGTGTTGAAGTGCTCTTCTGAATCGGGAGCCCAAGCAAGCTCGGGCTGAGCTTTCTGCTGTATTTTGAAATTGCTGCAATCCATTGTTCCACGGGTAGCTCGGGCGCTGAAACTAAACAAAACCTCTTGGAAAAAGCAGCACTTAAGCAAAAGGCACACCTTTATTCGGTCACGTTTTACCGCCAGCTGTCTGCTTCAGGAATCTGGTGCTGCTGTTTGTCTAGCAAAGGTTTGTACGCTGCGGGAACATAACATTTTGTGACTGACACTAATTAACAAAATATTTTGCGCTCTTTAAAGAGGGGATTGATCTTTTAGGTCTGCAGCTTTATTACCAAAGAGGGAAGGATCCTGAATCTGACAACCGTTCAGATTTCTTCCAAGTTTGCAAGAAAAATGTTTTGATTTAGAAAGGAAACCAGTCCCAAGCTGGTGAGCGTGGTCCAGGGAACAGCCTGCCCCACGGTTTCAGGTGGTTTGCTGGTTTCTGCTGGAGAAAAGGCTGGGTTTGATGGAGCACCAAGAAAATCTATTATGGCAAATGAATGCTGATGGCAGCTGCACAAATTTAGCCCAACTGACTTTTCATGTTGCAATAAGAATTCAGAAAGATCAGAAACTACCAGAGCATCATTAAATTTGGATATTTGATGGAGCAGCTTCATGCAACAATTGAACTTCAGAGAGGATTTTTCTGTCTTTCACCATTGAAGTAATTTGGTGGATTTGTTACTAACAAAGAAAAAACAACTGGGATAGAATATCTTTCCAACCCCGTCTACCTAGGGATTACACAGAGCTTGCTGTATTATACACTTGTTCCTTTGCATATTTCATTGACTCAGTGGAAAAATATTAAAATTTGCAGTTTCCATATTGCCAGATTATCGCACTCTCTCCAATGATTGTTCTCTCTATTTTTTATGATCTGTCAGTTTCCACACTATTAAAAAAGACAATTTCACTGCCTTAATGCCAGAAAAAACTCCTAGGTTATTTTCTTTATTTTTTTCTTTCCTCAGCATAGGAAAGGCTATTTTTACAACTAGAAACCTATCATTACCATTCATTGAGCACCTTCCCTTGCCATTGCGGGTAAACACTGAGCTTAACAGTTTTTAGCCTAGACAAAAAATAAATAAAATTTCAAATCTGCTCCCAGGAAGTCTTTGGTAAATATCCTGTCACCATGGAGTGCCACATTAATAGAGAGTGTGAAATGCAAGTGTGAAGTCTATGATATATCTATACCCTGTGCCTTTATGTGTCATAATATTTAGTTATACACAACTAAGGAACTCACAAGATTTTTGAAGTGCAGTAAGCAGTACTTTGCACATTTTACAGATGGGGAGATGGAAGGATAGACAAAATAGATGCAGTGGCTCTCAGGAGGTAAGGCAGCTCCTCATGTACAGCTTTCCGTACTCATCTGCCATCTTCCACATACAGCCCAGTGCCTTCAGACTTTATTAAATTAGAATGAATTAATAAGGCTTGGATGAGGTAAAAGGCTTGATAAGAGGAAAGCAAAGCTGGTCAGAGATGAAACACATCTGAGTATTTTCATAGAGTCATAGAATGGTTTCGGTTGGAAGGGACCTTATAGATCATCTAGTTACAACCCCCCTGCCATGGGCAGGGACACCTCCTACTAGACGAGGTTGCTCAAAACCCCATCCAGCTTATTTTCCCACAATAATTAATAGTAGGAATTAAAGGTGGATTAGTCATTTCCTTTTTTAAGCCTCAGTGTCAATATTACTCCAAAGGAAGTGTCCTTAGATTTAGTTACACAAGGAACTGTTATTCTGAAGACAGAACAGCAGAAGGTGTCCTAAAAGACCTGTTATGATGGGGTTTGCCCATTGAGCATCACCGTTCAGTTTTCTGCAAGCTTGAGCAAATCTCTTCAGTGTGTGTTGGGCTCTTGAGCTCTCAACAAACCCAGTCACTTTAATTATCTACTGTGCGAGGTGCAGAGGCTTTCTGCAGATCAGATGATCCCCAAATAACCTGACAAAGCCATTCTCCTGGGAGCAGGGCCTTTCTAGAAGGGCCATAGCAGAAATGGGTCTTGAGCCGCATTCCTTGAATCATGCTCTAGTGCTGCTGCCAAAAGACTTTTCATCAAAGAAAACCGTGAAGTATCCACTCCTCAAGGACAAGTGTCTTTCTCATGAGATAAGCAGTATGGAGAGGAGAAAAAATAATAGCAAAATACTCATCTCATTTTGGAAGCCATTAAACTCTTCACAGTGGTGTGTTCCTCTGGCATGGTTGAAACAATGTGGCAGGGCTAGAGGTGCTGAGCATCCTTCTAAATAAGTATCAGTGGAAAATCTACCCCTTTTCTGCTATAGGGGAAAAAATGTTGTAGAGCCAGAGAGCAATATACCCATTCCAGCTCTTTTAAGTTTTCATTAGTTCCTAATGAAAGCTTTGCAGATGGAGGAGGCAGCAATTAACAATTAACAGCAATTAACAATTATTCCTTCTGCTTGCTTCCTGCTGGAAAAGGGAGACAATTACAGTCTCTTATCCTGTCCCTGCTCTCCTCCCTCTCTACCTTGGGAATTATATCATCAGGAAATCATTTTATTTGGCAAAATACCTGCTTTTGCTTGCAGTAAATAGTTACTGCCCTAGGGCCAGAATTTTTTCAAGATGCCTGAAGATACAGCTGAGCATTTCCTTCTGAAAACTCACAAGGTGCTTTTCTATGTATATAAATGTGCAAATACTTGGTCTTGATGTATGAGATAGGAAAGAACAGAGAAACCAAGGCACAGTAATGGATTAAGGCATGGCATTGGGAAAAGAAGAGGGTGAGCGTCAAAGATAGAGGGAAGGAATGGGTTTAATTTGTGAACAATACCCCAAAAAACATGTTTAACCGTCAAGCTTAAATCCATCTAGTCTTTTACAGTTGGAGATCCCAGGTGTTCTTCTGGAACGTGGCTCTGTTCTTTAAGCTGTTTAGAGAAATGTGCTGCCCTGGGAGATGAACCCCCACCTTCCAACAAGGTTTATGAAGTTGGTTGAACACTCCCTTGAAACAGCTCTTGTCTCTGCAGCTCCTGTTAGAGATCTAGGAGACATCTGCCTGTGAATCTTCATCATATGGACATGAGCTAAGAAAACAATTTGTAGAGTTTAACATAAGGAGTCTAAGGAACTGGATGGGTAAAAAAAAAAAGGCAACACATCCCTGATGGGACAATAAAGGACATCTGTTTCTGCTAGACATAAATTTGTGATGCAGACAGAGACGTTCACAGCTGTCCAAGAATGAATTGAATGGAGAAGAGAGAGTTACATGCTTTGGATATGTGGAGAAAAATAAGATAATGTAGCATGACTGGCAGAGAACCAACTTGAACTGAAATTCTTTTGGACCATATGATAGGACAAGTTCTCTAGAGATGGTGCTGAGACTGTGACAATTGCCATGTCTGGACTTGTGTATGGGCAGAATTTTTTGTTTAAGGAAAACACTTCCCTAGGAGACAAAATGCTATTTTTAAGAGTTGGTTCCAAGTATCTTTGGTCACCTGGGCAGAAGATGGTGAGGCTCTATGATGGGACAGCAAATTTTACAAGAGCTTGTGTTAAAAACAAGTCTTGATTAAGGTAATTTCTGTGAAGCAGAACGGTNTCCCCTCAACATCTTGGTAGCCCTACACACATCACAACTGGCCTGCCATGAAGGTTCTTGATTTCAAGGGGACCAAATTTTTTTTATGTCGGTGAAAACTACTTGGAATGGAAGTAGGGAAGTAGGAAAAATATTAGGACTACAAAGTCAACTAAATTGACTTTTATCCCCAAAGCAACTTTGTGGTGAGATTTCTCTGATGTCAAGTTTCCAAAATTTAGATACATTGGCTAAGTTTATTGTCCTCTGGAGACATCTGTCCCCCTTTGCTATAGAAGGCAATTCATCCTCTCTTAGGTAATGATCTTAAATAGATGAGATAAACTGCCCTCTGGAGATGCTTGTCTCCTTCCTTAGCTACAGAATTAATTTAGATGTGGTGCCTATGTTTGAAAAGTCAAAATTAAGTGATACTGATAGACAATGGTGGGAGGAAATGAGAAACTGATGGGGGGGGAGGCTGGTGTTGTATGGTGGTAAGGAAGTAAAGCATTAATTAGCAACAAAAACAACACCTCAAGATTATGAGATCTTATGAGAACGGAGTAAGAATGGCTATATTTCAAGTGGTAACTTTGGAAACATTTGTAAAACACGTATATCACCAGAAACAGCAGCCACTCACAAAGCATCTTTTTAACACAATTGGTGATATCAGATATATCTGAAGCCATTTCCTACCACCCTGCAGAAAACACCTCAAAAATCCTTCCAAAACTTCAGAGTTCAGAACTATTTGAGTGCTCAAATTTAACTATGTGTTTATGTAACTGGATTGTTACACAGCTGTGCTGAGGAGCCTTTTCATGATTTTTGGGATGGAGGTGGGAAATGGCATTTAAAAATTATAAAGAATACTTTAACGGAGCAAAAAATATTGTATTTCAAGTTTTCATCCAACATAAAAGAGTGGGTAACTGGTGACAAAGACAAATTGGGGTCAGTAGAGAAAGACTGGTTAGCAGCTACGGGGGAAATATGGGCATGCCAGCAAAAGCCTCAAATTAGAGAGGTCTAAAACAACTTGATCAACCACAGAGTTACTCGTTTAGGTCTCAGAAACATCTTTGCATGGCTCTGCATGCAAATTCATTAGCTCAGCCTCTCAGTGCGTCACCTCCATGTGGTTTCTTTGCATTGCTTCTGTATGTCTTTGAGGTATTGCTTTCAAATATGCAGTGAAATCATATATCTAAGATGGAGATCTAGGTTTGGTCTTGTGGTGCTTAGTTTGGGTTATGGATGCTTGAGTGCAAGGTGAGCCGTGTGAGACACAGCATTTTGCTTGCTCTGTCATGAGGAATTGTTGGCCCTTGTCTCTAGGACTATGGCAACTCCTGTACCTGAATTCAGTGTAAATCCATGTGCAACTGAAAAAAATGATCCTTTTCTCCTTTCCTTCCCAAGTTCTTCTTCCTATCCTTCCCAAAATAGTGATGGAAGAGCCTGTGCATCCAGGCATATAGATAGATGGGGAAAAAAAGCCAGCTGAGAGATAAGATGGCTTTTTAATGTGGTTAATCTTTAGCCAGATGAATTTCCCAACTGCCAAAATACTGATGCCAGCACAAGCGAGGAAGAAATGACGCAGGGACCACTCACTGAAGCAGAGAGAGTGCTAACACTAAGGTGACAGTGTAACCTTGGCTTGTGAGTTAAGTGCATTAAATTGCTCCGTGTTTCCTACGGACCATGAGCCTATACGTAGGCAGTTATGACCAATAGATAAAGCACAAACGTTCATACTAACTCTTTCTCTCTTATAACATCTTCACACCTCTATGCTTAGAAACTACCACCCTATTTACATCCAGAACAGACTGGGTGATTCAGGAAGAGATATTGTTGAATAATACTGCGCGTCTCACTAATACCGATCTGTGAATGTAAGAGATATTCTGTAATTAATCTTCTAGAAACAGGCAATTAATACTCCAAAGACTATAATTTATAGAGCTTCTGTCAACTTTATCATCCAGATCAGAGGATAAAAGATAGGGGTTGCAAGGATCTGAGAAGGAAACAGCCCACAAATCTTCACTGCAAGCTCAGCAGTGGGAAAGCTCACATTAAACTGCTCATCAATCTTAGGGGAGCTGCCTGGACCGGTGCGGTTATCACCCCATGCATTCCTCCAGAGGTACAAACAACAAAAGGGTTGTGGACCTTGGTTGTCCTACTGCAGCTAAAGGAAGCCTACATGTGGCTGTCTACGAGCGTGTCTGTGTCTATCATTGCTTCTGATACAGTCAGTGGAGATGTACAAGCAGATATCCGGGTGCAGCTTGAATGAGATGCCTCTACATAAGTGTCTAACACCATCTGAGAGACCCTAAAATGCCATCTCTAGTTTCTGCCCCAAGAGGGTGTGACTTTTCCTTAGATTTGTTGTCCTTTTCATGTCTTGGATGCCCTGGGGTTATCATTAGCTCCAGCCATGGCTGGAGTCAGAAGACAAGCCTGATCTGACTCTTCTCTGGAATCAAAAAGGATGAGATTTCCCAAGAAAATACAAATACTGGATCCTTAAGCCCTTTTCTCTGTGCTCTGATCAGCCAGACTTCCTTTTGCCTGCTCTTTTCTGCTCCTATTCACATCTTAAAACCAGGGGTGGTCATCACTTAATGCAATAACTAAGGGAAGTGCCACCAAGCTGCAGGCTGAGACGTCCACTTTGCAAACTAAGATTTCCATCAGTATTGAGTCTGCAGTGTAAAATAGTGTCTAGGAAGTGTTTTTCCACCATTACTTTCCAGCTCTGCATTCTCTGAAATGTCACTGAATTTCATCAGTGTTTCAAAGTTTCAAGTCCCTTTCTTTCCACTTCTAAAAAATTCAGCAAATTATCCACTGGATTATCTAAACCAAACCTATCTTCACACGCCTGTCAATAATACTAAAATACAAAAAAGTGCAGCAAATCCTTCCTTGTCTCATGTCTCTAAGGCTCTATCAGTAAAAATTAAAGATAGGTTTATCTGAAATAAGTTACAATTCAGAATGTCTTTTCCTATTCTACATTAAGGGACTCATCTTCAAAGCAATCTGCACAAAATCCTATTAACAACAATAACAGAATTTGTGCGAGTAACTCCCCAAACACCACTTTGAACATTAAGCCCTTTACTTAATTCAATATCAGATAAAAAACGATCTAAGGAAACATAAAGACTTGATATTCTGGCTTGTGTTTCACAATGGGCTGGAGACTTTCACACACAGAGACACCCACACGCACATAGACACTGCAGCTTAACGATTGTAAATGGAACCAAAAAGCTGTTTCTTATTAAAGGAATTAAAAAGAAA
>VXBO01003747.1:0-22528 GCA_013400135.1 Rhinoptilus africanus | reverse complement strand
AATTAAAAAGAAAAAAAAAAAAAAAAGGAAAGAAAAGAAACAGCCCCTAAAAAGCAACTTCAAAATGCCTATGCAGTAGCAGCTCCATTCCCAGAAAAGAAATAAAACTTTGAAATGCATTTTTGAACATGTTGTATTGGATTTCAGAGGACTCACAGGAGAAAACAATATCCCCAACACTGGGTGCTTCATTCAGCAGTCTGCAGGTAATTTCCAGCCTCTTCTCCACTTTCCATCTCTTCTCCTCCCCATCCCGTTGCCCATCCCATCAGGCACTAGGCATCCTGGATGGCCTCAGCTCCTTTTAAAGTCAAAGGAAAGACTGTCTTCACCAGGTATGGACCACACGCCTCCTCACTCCAAAGTAGGAGCTCTACATTACAAAGCTTTATTTCCAGACTTGATTTATCCAGAGACGCAGGCACAACGATGGCAGCACTAGGTATTGCAGGGAACTTGACAGTAGTACCATCATCTGCTGTAACCTCCGGATCACATGCTCTGCTTCCCCAACTAAGGACTCATGATGGAAATTATCATCACAGTTTCTCACTTGAAACCTAATCCATCTTAACTGTGAATGTTCTGCTTTTACTTTTATTAATTGCTACATTAATCACTAGTCATATTGAGCTTTTCAAAATGAAATGGCTATTCAATGGCAACATCAGCTCTGTGTCTTTGCCCAGGAATATTGCGCTTCATCATCCAAATGTCATCACCTTTTTTTTTTTATATGCTGTACAAGTGCTGGGAAATCGCCTATTGCTGGAGGTCTTATTTTGACACCCATCCGAAGGTCAGGTTAAACAAATGCCAAATAAGACTAAGATTTGTCTAATTGGTCCTGCCTTGTAGAGGGGAAAGAGTCAAGCTGACACCTCAAGGTGTCCTGCAGCACTATTTTTCTCTGGGTTTAAGATTTTATGACTTATTAGAGAAGACAATGTAATTACAACTTCAGCTGAGATGCAGTTATAAAATCAACTTATGGTAATTGAGTACAGACAGTATAGGAAGAGGTGTATCATTCTTAAGTAAATGTTGTAGCAGTAGTGGGACTTTGAGAATTATTGAATTTCCCTGAAAGGCACGAATCTTGAAATTAAAAAAGTAATAACAATGCTAACAAAATTAGGAGTAACAGCAACAATATGGTTATTAAAAGCAATTATTTGTCTTGAAAGTCTAAAACCCCCAGGAATTAAATATAACCACCCACTTTTTTGTTCATTCTGTATGCAGAAAAGAAAGGTGGTGTTTCCTCATAAACCTGAAAATCCAACTTTATTTTTGTAGGTGTTTTTCTATGGGGTAGTTGACTACACGTTGGTGTTCATACTGCTGCTTACATGAATGCTTCATTGTGTCCACAAATCACGTGAAATATCTAGAAATCTTTCCCAAATTAATCCTGCATGAAAAAGTGCACCACTAAAAAATGGAGGCACCTTCAAAATCTTGACCTGTGATGTCAGAAACAAGGCTGGTAGATCTTTTTTCCCTAAGGAAATAATATACGGCAACTATATTTCATGCGTTGGTCATTAATTTCAAGGAGCTCAGTTGGAATATCTTGCCAGCATTTTACTAATACCACTTTGCACTACATTCCTCAAGAATTAGCTCTTTGCAGAGCTCTGAGCATGTCTTCCCTGAGCTGGGGCAGGAATTTAAAAACCAGTGTCTGACCTTTGCATTACTTTTAAATGACTATGTAATAAGCTGCAGGGAGATACATGGATTTATTTTCAACTCTGAATTCTGAGGAACATCATAAACTGTTCAAGCTTTTGCTCTTTTAGTTTTATGTCACCATCAGACTTAGCTCAGAATTACTTCCCTGCGTAAATCCTTCCCATTCTCTACATCACCCTTCATTGAGGACTGCTGTGGCCTAGCAAGCCATACGTCAACACACATCATTACCCGTTGGCCTCAGGCTTTATTTTTAAGGCTGTTTGGACAGGTTACTTCTCTGTTTGCACTTTAGTCCTTCCTAAAGCATGGGCTGTGGTTACAGTAACACAGAAGGATTTCCATCTCAAGACTTTGTTGATATTGTAAAAAAAACCCAAACAAACAAAAAAAACCCAACCAACTTTCCAGTGGTTTGCTCCTTTTGTAAATCACCCTAAATCCACTTGCTTGCCCATGGGAGCGTTTTTCTCTGCTAAATAGCCAGTCTTGATGAACTAAATGGACCACAGAAGAAGCCATTTTCTTTCTCTCCTCTTGCTGTATCCACAAGAAACATCCGAATGGGACCGATGGAGCAAAAAAAAAAAAAAGAGGATCATCAGAGTTGTTGTTAGGTCATTCTATAAACTCTGTGCTCGCTTTCTCCCGTGCACGGAGCAACGGATGCAATACTGCTGTCTTGGGGTGTGTACTCCCCACACTTTCCCTGGGGCAGAGAGGATGGGTGATGAGACCAACGGCAAATGCCAGGCAGTTAAGCTAGCCCAAGAAATACTTTCTGGGCAGGACTCACAATGCCAGAGGCCTCCTGCCACATTCAGTGGCTGCTATGCAGCTTGGGAAGTTTTGTTCACTGTGTTTCTGCTCCATGTGCTGTGACCCTGCTGTAATTCTTGTCCCACCGCCCTCAGCTCCTCTCTCACTACATCCTTCCTTGCCTGTTGATCACTGCATTACCTTCATTCCTGCCTTTCACCCCTGCTCTGGTCACTCTCCTAGGAAGTCTTCAGATGTTCTTGTGTCTCTTTATTCACCAACCACCTTTCTTGTTTCATGTTCTGCCATACCACTCCAGGGAAGAACCTGAAGTCACATAAACCCAAACCCTACAAACCGAGGCTGCAGCTTGGCACCTATGGAGGGTTGAGCCGAGGAGGCTGTGTTGCCCCTCCCTGGAGGTCTGAGGGCTGAATGAAGATGGGAGCGTGGTCAGGGCAGATCCGACACATTTGTTAGGGCTGGGGTGTGAAGCATGTAGAGCACATAGATGTGGGGACACACCTCTGCTTAGACAGAAGGCTGCGTTGCCTGAGAGTCATGCCATTGTGTGTACAAGGTGCTCTAGGATGCAACCACAGCTGAAGTCTATCTAGGCCCAGCCATGCAGAATGGCTACTGGCTCAGGTTCACCCTCTCTTAGTGTTAAATTAAATAATTGACCTTTTCTAGATGTCCTCCAAAGGCACAGAAGAAAGGCAGTTCCCTAGGGTGATTTCACTTGGCCAACCTAAATCTCATTGCAGGTGCTTCCTTCTAGGGACAAAAAGGGAGTCTCCAGAGGTGCCTCTGCAAGTGTCTAACACCAAAAGGGACAAATCCAGATCGGCCTGTCCTAGAAGACGCATGAGGTTACTCAAGATGGAGCTAAATTGGTATTAGCAGTGAAGCCAAGCAGATGGCTTTCTCACCTTACCTCCTCAGGGACATACAAATACCTCAAAATGCAACTCTTGCTGCACAGCCAAACAAAAAATTACCCTGCAGAGATTTATGATTAATTGTTACTTTATTAACAACGTGGCTTACAATTGTTTCAAGTAAAAAGGGGATTTATTTCATTTTGAATAAAAATTAAAATATAACTCTGAATATAGATTTTCACTTATTTACATGAAAACATATATACAGAATAGAATCTTACAGCAAACTAACAACATGCCCTTTGCCCTGTGAACTTTAAAAAGTAAAAACACCAGCATTGATTGATTTATATGTATATATATACACATACATATACACACACACACACATATATACATATATATATATATATACACACATACACATATGTTTGCAACACACCAAAGGGATTATATACACAAAGAGTGAATCAAATATTCAGTACAAACTGGAATGCAAAACAATTCAAAGGCTTCCAACGTGCGTCACCACGAATGGACCATAACTGCTGGTTGTGGCGCTAATGTCTGTTGTTCCGTAACAGAGAGGAGGGTTGAAGTGCTTGCCTTGTCCTACCATGGTACGTGAGAAGACTCAACTCCCTTCAAAGCCTGTAGCTGAGACTTTCGCCTCTCTTGGACCATGCTGCCGTGACTGTCTGGCTGTACTTGGCATCCCTGCTTCTGTACATGAAAGTGTCATGACACCATTCCACGGGTGAGTGTTTTCTAGCAAGCAGTTCCCTGAAGGTGAAGGCTGCTGGAATAACTAAACGCGTCAGCACCGCCTGACCGGGTTTGGTGGAATAGGGATTGGGAAATGCATACATTTATAAGCAGATATAAGGTCCATGATCTCCAGTGAGACCGGATCAGCAACGAGCAGGTGGGTTGACTTGGGAATGATCATTTTCACATCATAACACAGAGCAGAGTGTTTTGTAGACCAACAACCTGAACTCAGGGCAATGTCACCTATTTCTATGGGACAGAGCCCAAGTTTTATCACCTGACATTTCTTAGGGAGGTCTGAAAGGTGCAAGAGGAGGTTCTTCAGCCCCCAAGCCCAGAGGACAAAGGGTACAAGGTAGAAAAAAGGTACAAGGAGGAAAAACTGATTTTTCCCTACTATCCATCCAAGGAGCATAGAGCTACCTGAGCCAAATCCCTGTATCTCCACCGGGGAAACAAAATATGAACCTGCCAGAATTGCAGCTCTGAGTGTACTGCTGGCTTTTTTTCCTCCCTCTCACCTGACCCCTGTTAGGACTCAAAGCATCTTTGCTATGAACAAGTCTCAAAGAAGCCTTCAGGAATGACACTCATGGCTCATAGGTGGCACTTAGGGACATGGTTTAGCGGTGGACTCGGCAGTGTTGGGTTTACAGTTGGACTCAAAGATCTTAAAGGTCTTTTCCAACCTAAATGACTCCATGATCCCTGTTGTGAGAGACCCCTCTCCACGAAGATATCTCAAGCCCAGAACTCCAATCTCTCTCCTTCCCTGAAACCCTCTTTTCCCTCTCCCACATCCCTGACAGACACGAAGGCCAGGAATATCTGTGAGTAGGCAGCCACATGGCAACTGACCTGCTGCTTTAGGCTACTTGGGCTGTGTGACCTACCCATCTGTCAGCATCAGACAGATGCAACAGCATCTGTCTCCCCACAATGAGCTGTGGGGAGTATCTGCCCTCCAGGTTGCACGGATAACTCCTCGAGCAAGGTATTGAAGAGAGATCTCCCTGTGTCACCTGACAAAACTGCTTGTCAAAAAAACACCTCTATGCTCATCTATAGTGTGATGATGGATAAAAACGTATTTTGCTGGTATGCCAGGGGCCATTAGAGACGCTGGAGTTTTAAATCATGAGAACATGAGACCTTTTTTCAAGGTAAGAATTCACATGAAAGACTAAAACAAAAGAAAGGCCGTGAGTATTTAAAAATGTTCCATGTAGTTTTTGTCCAGTTCACGTGTCCTCTTCTGCAAGAGAATTTCAGTGCATGGCACTAAGCCATTGCAAAACCACTCCTCCTCTGCAGGACAGATGACATTTAAAAAGACTACTGGGCTGTAAAACTCTCATCTTTGATGACTGGCTCATATTCTAAATCCAGCCATTAAGATCATTTGCACTTCTTGATGGAGTATTGTACCAAAGAATAAATGAGAATATTAAATGCTTCTGCTCTTTTATTGGGATTTCATGAGTACCGCAGGACATGAGTCCTCTCTTGTTAAGCCTGGCAGATTTCAGCTGGATTTCTGCCTTCTAGGAGAAGGAGGGGTTTATGGTTTATGTTAATTAACTGCATACTTTTCAACTTCTAAGTAAAAAAATCTGGTGAAGACCTGGTCCCACAGCCCACACATCTGCGAGGGCCCTTTCACTAACCTCAGTTACTTCTGGACCAAATCTTGAGCAACAGATTCCCTTAGTTTTGGGTCAGCTGATGTGAGAAAAACTATTATTGAGTGGAAAATATATATGCACCCACATTTTGAAAGAGTTTTTACATAAAAATACGGGATAAAACTTCTCCAAAACTCAGCTGTTGTGGGAAGGGGGATGGTGTGTGAGGGGTGTATTTGTTGAGTGTATCCAAGTTGAAAATCTACAGCCCCAAGAAAAAAAAAACAATCTGAATGCTTAAGACATTGCTGATTACAGAAAATATTTCCTGGAGCAGGGAATCAGCTTTGTAACCCCAAGCAATGGAAAATACATTGTGACATATCTTAGCACCAAAATGGAGCCCTTGAGACTATATTTATCCACATGTAATAAACCTGGTTTTAATGGTGTTCGGTTGCAGCATGTTCTTCTCTTTTGGCACCTGAATTTGGAAATGGGAGGAACAGTCCGAGTTCATCATTTTCCAGACACGCTGTACCAGAAAAGCAAAAAGTATCTGAAGTGCCCTGATGGTACTGAGCTTCTAACACACTGAGATGGCACTGCAGCTCTGCCAAATTCAATTTTGTGCCCTTCTAAGACCAAGGCAGGCTTTTCAGGTGACCAAATGTCGATTTTGGCAGCCCAACAGCGTCTGGTTTGCCTTCAAAGAGCTGAGACGGTTTTTGCTCCACACCACATGACTGGGGCCCACAAAAGGTTGAACATTAAAGCCAAGGAATGGTGACTTTCCAGTTTAAGGCAAATTAGATGTTAACCCATAGTGAAATATGAATGGTGTTTAGGTGTCTAACTTACAGGGAAACTTTGTAAATCCTAGCAGACATTCAAATACCTTTAACAGTGTGGATCAGGCCATCTCAACTAGGACATACATCTGCTGGATGCTTCACCAAGGACAAGGTGTGTAACCATTTGCCCTGATTTCAGAGATTACTGAGGGCACACAGCACATCTAGGAGATTTTCTGAACCCTGCAGGACCAAACTATCAAGGACTATTGCATATGGTTCACATGGTGGAGCTGGAGTCCCTGAAATCCTTCTCAGAGCTGAGAGGCCATCATGCCTCTGAGAGGTAGAAAGCCAGGGTTTGGTCATCCTGGTGTTGGGAAAAAAAAAGCACATGAGTGTGGATGGGAGCTGTGTTTTTGAGCTGGAAAGGGAAGAACTCTAAAACCAAAGAGAGCATTTTTCTTCAAGGTGGATGAGGAGCACTAATGACAGCAGGAGGAAGGCAGGACAATCGTGGACATTCCTGTAAGTTAATGATTTAATCCAATTTCCGAGACTGGTGCTTTCGGGCTGCAGAGTGGGAATTGGCTGATTCTGTCAGGGGATTGGGAAGGGAGCAGGGACCTGCCCATGGACCTGTTCAACATGACTGAGAGCAGGCTCAAAAGGAGCCAGTGCAGATGAAGGTGGGCAGGTACCACACACTCCTCGTCCTCCCTACTTTTGCTCCAGAAATGCCCATCTTTGGTTCTATGCCTGAAGACCCTTCTTGTGGGAGCAAAGTGGTCTGTGGGAATGTGCTGAAGTTCAACATCCGACAGCCCAAAAGCAACAGCAGGGATGCTCCTCAGCCCTTGGTAATGGTCTTCACAGTGGTGGCCTTTTGTAGCTGATAACACAATAAACTTCAGGCCTGGATATCAAATTCAGAACAGGGAGGGGAAAAGATGTGGCTTCACCAGTGTCACCTGTGAAGTTGCGCCATCTCTGAATTTAACTCAGACCCGTGGCTGGACCAAAAAACACTTCCAGTGGCTTATACTTCCACATTGTAAAGTGATGTTTTTACCCCAACAAGATCAGGTTTCCAACACCTCCTTTGAAGTACATTACTCCAAAGCTTTGCTAATGTTCCAGAATTGAAATGAAATCCAGGCAAGAGTAAGTAGTTCCTTCTGATCTCTGTAAGTGAAAATCCAAGCATACCGTCCAGTTAAACTACACACAGTCCATTTTCCGCTTGCTTAAGGAATTGTCTAAAAAGTTCAGCTTTTCTGGAGGGCAATCAGTGCAACAGTTTACAGTAGCCCAAGCCCCCGTTTCTTCCCAACCTGCAGACTAAAAGAAATAACAAAGCATTTACCACACAAGGCAATTTTAGGATTGAGATTTCAGGTTATCATCTTCTCTGAAAGGACAGAGAGTGATAAGTGACACAACATTGAAGAACAATAAATTGAGAGACAAATGGTGAGGAGAAAGAAACCTGAGGAAATAAAAGAGCCGGCGCAAGCTAAAATCAAAAATCCTTTTGTTTTGTTTTGTTTAATGGGTGAGTTAAATACGATTTAACTTCCCTGAACAATCAGTAAAGACTCCCATGTGCTGGGCTCAATGCTGCACCCATCCCCTGTGTAGCCAACGTCAGAGCGCGTTGCTCTGAGAGTCTGCGGCTGCCTGCTCCCCAACCGTGCCTCCATGAGTAGTTAGCTGCCATAGGAATATCTACAGTTATAAGGTTGATGGAGAAAACAACGACGTTTTTGCAATGTGTCCCAAAAAGCGTTAAACGTCTGTGACAAATCCCGGTGGGCCAGAAACTCCAAGGACATCAGAGCACCAAAGGATGCTCAGAAGGTGGTGGATGTGGTAAGTGAAGGATCTGTGCTGGGATGCTGTTAAGCAAACAGCCATTCTGCTTCCCTTCCTCAAAATGTCCTCATACGCCAGTTCTGACAGCAGTCTTTTGGGAGCCAGCTCCTGCTAAGAGATCTCACACCAGCCATTGGAGGGACCGGGCTGAAGGAAGGAGGAACTCCCTGTTTTTCTCAGCTGTGCTCTCATTTTGCTGGGCACAATCCTTTTGTCTTCAAAGATGAGACAAGGAGCAACATTTCTGGGGACCCTCAGAGGGATTCAAAGTTATCAAACCAGTTGCATGGACACAGTCCACTGCTATTGTCAGTAGGAAATTCAATCTAAAAACCAGTTTTTGAATATCTGCACCACTACAGCAACCTATTCCTGGATTTCTGAGAAACAAAAGAAAACCATTTGATGCAGAGGTGACTACTTTTCCCTTCAGTTGATTAAAGCTTGAACAACAAGATCTTCAGTACAAGACAACAACTGAGAACAGATCCAGTCCTGCTGATCTCCCACGTAAGAAAATTTTTGATGAAGTCTCAGGAGCGGGTGGGATCTGGCCCAGCCTGCAGAGGTTGCTCCCATCACATTCCTCAGTGGCAAATCAGGAAACTCACTGCAAGAGAGACGATAAAGTCCCCAGTGACACATGGCAAGCGGAGTCAATACTTCTTCCCTAACACATGCTTTAGGGCAGATTCGGATATAGTCCAGAATAATTATTTCTGAGGCTTGCCTTCTTTCATCCAAAGAATTTAAGGAGGAAACTGACGAAGGAGAAAGCAGCAGCTATAGCCTGGTGCTGGTCTGTAGGTTTGTCTGAGCACACTGCGGTCAGTGGGATTATCCGATCCAAGTTTGCTGTCACCATATGGTAAGTTCTTGAGGTGGGCGTTATCTGCCTTCAGATTTAGGGATAGACATGACATTTCTTTTTCAATTCGTCTTCACTGAGTGGGCTTTGGCAACAGAGCTGTGTACAATTTCCAAGCTGTGTTGCCTGAGGCCATGAAGCAGGGGCCTGTTTATGGTTTGAGAACAGAAGTCTGCTGAAGTCAGAGGTTTCCTATGAAATCAGGTTAAAACTCAGCATGAACCAACAAATTTACTTTTTGAGGGAGGGATTCACTTGCACCTTAAAGTCCGAGTGAAATTCAGACTTGGTCCCAGTCTGGTTCCTGCTTTTGTGAGAATTTTACATCACTGTGATGCCACCAACCTCTGCTGAGTTACAGTAAATTCAGGTTCAACACATGGGACTAATGGGGTTCATATATTCCTGCTAAATAAATTGGAAATACGCCTCCTACAAACTCAACTGAGTCAAACCCAAAGTGCCTGACCCATTTCTTCACCCTCCCTGGTGCTTACTCTGCTTGGCATGAAGCAAGCCCCCAGTTTCACTGGTCAGGGTGGCACTGGGACAAGCTGTGGGCTTTATATAAACTGCGTTGGGCGGATCTGGTCTAAAGCACCATGTCATACGCAGCCTGAAAACACTGATGCTTTTTACTTCCACCTAGCAACCAGATTCATGAAGGTGCAAATGAAACCAGCATTCACTCACCAGTGATTCACTCATCATCAAATCTGAGTAACCTCTTTTTTTTTTCACCCCATGGGGATCAAAGTCAGGCCTTTAAAGTGACTTGGATTTAAGAGGATGGGCTTGACTATGAAAGCTTTCATGCACGTTGCTTTACAAGAACGCAGCACTGTACAGACCCCATCACAGAGATGTTCAGCTTATTGTGCGCAGCCAGCACGGCTCAGGACGCGTCACTGCGCACTTGGTCTTCTTGCAACCCCATCAGTTCGCTGCAGCTTTGTCTGATACCGCAGGTTAAGTCCTCTTTTATAAATCACTCAGGAATAACAAACAGTATATGACTGGCATGACACTTTTTCCTTTTGAAAGACTGGAGAAGCGTGAGAAAAAAAGCCCATTGATCACCAAGATCATATTTGCCGTAAACCCCAGGTGATGCTACAAAGGATCATTTAACATTTCAATATGAAAGAAGAGTGTCAGAGATGGCTAAAAGAATTATTCATGTCCAGAAACTGACCTGCACAAACCATCATCATCCAGAAATGTCCGACCCTTCTCCTTGGGAATGTGTCTGCCATCGAGAGCTTTGTTTTAATGAACAACAAACCATCTGATCCGTGCTGGCCTTGCACCACTGCATAATGAGCTGGTGAGGTTTGCGAGGAGAGATGCCAGCAGTCTTTCGCTGTGCTTTACAAGTACAGAAAATGAGTTCAATTTGTTGCTAGTTTTTTGTTGTGTTTTTTTTCTTTTTCTTCCCTACAGATTAATCCCCAGTGCTTCCAATTCCATGTGTTCTTGGAAAAGAAAAGGGAGAGGAGAGAAAACCCTTGAACAAGTTGAAGTGTTAAAACCAGAGAGGGAACAAGAAGGAGAACAGAAAGAAATGGAGAAGTGCAGTCAGTTGGCGTATTGTGCATAGAAAGCAACTTTTACTCGCTCGATCTGGTGACACAGTTTGATGGCTGGACCAAGCTTCAGCTCCATGCATTCTTGGACTGTTGGCAGCGTCAGCAACAGAAGGGCTTGGCCATCGATGTCCTGGTGAAGAAAAAAGACAGGGAAAATGATTTTTTTTTTTTTGGAGGGCAGAAAGTACAACCAGTTTTGGAGAAGCAAGATGAGCAGTTTGCCTCAAAAATTAAAGGCGGTTTTGTCCACAGCTGTTTCTCCAACTTTGACACTGCCCATCTCCTTACTCTGGGGTACCCGAGTGTGGTGTGTCTGGTGCAGCTTTGTAGGCTCCCACTTTGCTCCCAGTTAGGGAAAAGCCTCCCAGCTGCTGAAATGCTGGGTAACCTGCAGAAACTCTGCAGGGTCCATGGAGATCTGAGTAGTCACGTTTTTATGAGTGAGGAGCTGAGGCAAAGGGGAGGCTGCAGAGAGCACACCAGAAGACAGAGGATGAGCAGAATGGAGAAACTGATGCTGGGCTCACTGTCAAGGGGTGCTTTTTCCCCATCCCTTTTGGCCCATGACTTGCTCAGCACTCAAGGTGGATGAGGAGCACTAATGTTTTTTGTTGTGTTCCACCCAGGACCTGCCTTGCTCCAAATCAGCTAATGAACAGCCAAGACAGAGGTGCCTGGACCAGCTGGAGCCTTTGCAATCTCTACTGTCCCAGAATCACAGAATGGTGTAGGCTGGAAGGGACCTCCAGAGGTCACATCCTTCCCCCAGGCGTATTTATGTACCGAGCTCCGTCAAGTAGCACACCAAACAAAAGCCATTTTACTAGGGGTTTATTTTGGCTTTATGATCCTCTCCTTAATTAAGAGATCAAGTCCTCTTTATTCTTTAATGGACTGAGAAGCAGATGAGCAGGCTACAAAACTGTTTTTTACCCCTCAGGGAGGATCAGAGTCTAGGTGTAGAAAAAGCACTGTAACTCACAGGCAACATAAACTCCCCAGGGTGGCCCTGATTAGGTAGCATTAAACACAAGGAGGATTTGGACACCTAAAGCACTGCTTTGATCAGGATTGTCCATGGCTCAGGCTCTTCCTCCACTGAAGCTTGATGGCATGGCCCATTGGACCAGAGCTTCCTTGCAAATCACAAGGAAAAAGCTCCAGTCATCTGTGTTCGATTAAAGTCCCCATAAAACTCTCTGGCAAAGCAGAGATGGGGTTGGCTTTCAAGCCCTGGCGTTATTCCAGGCTGATTAACAAACGGTCGGAGCACGCTGTGACACAGTGACTACAGCATCTTGCTATGGAGCGTTTCAGCCTTGCTCTAGGCTCACGCTTCAACTTCTCCCAGCCAAAGCAACTGTACTCGGGTAGAGAGTTATTCATGGTGAAGAATCAGAGACAGGCCGATGTGCAGTTGGCCGTATCACCGACTGCCATCGGCTATGGCCGAATTAACCACACTTGCTTCTTTCCAAGTATGATTTCTTAGCACCGCTTTTTACTTCCAGCAGTGGCTGTTGCTCATTAGCCAAGGAATGGCTGTTTCTATATAAATTTTACACGCTCACACTGACCTGAGATGAAGAGCATTGGCTGCTGCTCCTGCAAACCTATCTGCTTAATGGAAAGATGCTTGGCATCTCCTAAAATCAGGTCATCCAAAGGCCTGACTGCCAGATCTTCACGGGGATGAAGATGGGAAGTGGGTGTCTACGCACTTGGGAGCATCTAGGTGTTGGTGCCAAAATTCAGGCAGCCACTTCTGGGTTCAAGCAGCATTTTTCTGCTTCCCAGGGTGATATTTTAAAATAGGGTGGAACCCATGTGGCCCTGAGAGACAGATTGGTCAAATAACCACTATCTGTTGGTACACTGTGTAACATCAGGATGGTGCTGTAGACCTTGGTATGAACAAGACAGGTCTAAACCTCCTGCTTTTCCCAGCAACTCCAGCTGGGGTGTTTCTGGTCTCTCTAAGAATCTGGTACGGCTCTGATTCAAGTTTCCAAGGGTTTCCATGCCTTACCAAAATTTGTGCTATAGGTCGCCCTGAGGGGATCTACAGTGTTATCATAATCTCTTTCTCAAAGCCCCAGGCGTAGATAGCAAGGTGGTATGTACTGCCCTGTTATGTGAATAAGCACCACAGACACAAAGAGATGAAAACATCTACCTGCTCCTGAAATATTTTGGCAAGGGGTGCGCAGTCGGTCAGTTTAATAAACCTCACGACATCAGTTACAGTCCACTCCAATGGATTACTGTCCAGGATGAGCTTCTCTTCCTCTTCTTGCTTAATTTCCTACAAAAAACCCAAAAGCTCTTATAAAGAAAACTACCTTGTGTGGAGAACCAGGGCAGGGATGCCCACCTCAGATGAGGAAGCCTTGGCACTGAGGGTTTAATTTAGGAAGAGTATTGCTGTTAATTGGGAGTGAAAGTCTACTCACTTCCTTGACTTGTGTGCATTTCTCTGTCTCACTGTAGGAGTGGGGCTGTGGTCTCCGGCTCCGCCGGGCTCTCTCCGTGGCAGCAGGTCTGTCCGACTCAGTGCTGCTCCGCAAGGTGACCGCTCGCCGGGGCCTGGTGGAGGGGACTTCGGCAGAAGAGGTATCCGTCTGGTCATCCCGGAGCTCTGAGCTGGTTTCCTCGCTTCCCGTCTCATCCTCCATCGCTTCCGGCTCATCATCTTCACTCTCCTGCACAAGGACCATCAGAGAAACAGCATCCAGGCTCGGAGATTAATACAGCAGCAAATCGAAAGGCACTGGGTCAAACTGCATGCTCATGCCCATGCCGGTCCAGGGTAACATTTATTTTAACTGAATTACCCCATTTTCATTACAGTGCTAACTAGATTAGCCCTCAATTTAGATTTGTTACAAAATGTAGAAGAAAAAAAAAAAATACACGACGGACAAATCCTTTTTCTGTTTCCAACAAAAGGTCAACAGCAATAACTCATCTGGCATGAAATGTTGCTCTGTTGGGCTGGTATCTCAAAGCTTGTGGCACTGCAGATGTGCATGAGAAGGGGAAATGGAAAATACTAAAAGGATGAAGAGAAACTCAGGTTGGTTTGAGATGAAATAAAACCACAATTAGGCTTGAATTTAAACCTTCACCTTGCTTCGCATTGTCATGGGTGCCACTCGTATTGAAAAGAAGGAAATTTTGGTGCCTTTTAAAAACATCTAGACGTACAAGTATACACTTGTACTTGATTTTTTAGCTGGTATTTCTGTAAAACTCAGGACAGATGATTTCACCCAGATTTCCCTGTTTTCAGCCCAACATCCAACTGCTGAAGATGAAGCACAAATTTCCATTTAAAGGATATTAAACCAGATTCTTGTTATTTCTGTCACACAGAGCTTGCTAGCACACATCAACTGATGGAAACTGTGCATTTTTGAACTTTATATATACATAAGTGGCCCAAATGGCTTCGACAGCTTCGCTCTGATCAAAGTGTGAGTGTGCATCCAAGCCATATGCTCAGTGAAAGAGCAATTTTAGACGAAGTTAGTTATATTGGCTGAAAGGTTGAAAAAAATGGCTAATGGTTGATTTAGGCTCAAGATGAGTTTATCTCAGTTTAAATTCCTTTGAAGCAGGTATAATCTAAGGAAATGAAGCAGAACTATACCTAAATGAGGCCCAAGTCATGAAGATGCAAGCAATCAACTGCAAGCTGACTAAAATATCCCCCTCCAGCTGAAGTAGAGGGAATTTAGGTAAATCAGCTTTATTTCACGTTGCACAGAGCAGCAATCACTGGCACTCAGTGGAAGAAGGGAAATCACACACGAACTTTGTCCTTACTATCATGGGAAAACGACCTGGGAATGGTCCACACAGAACTGAGTCTGCTCCAGGTTGCATTTGGTCACAAATCATTGCTGAAGCTGGGATCCCATCACATCACCCAGCATACTGAAAGACTGAGGCCTCAAATATTTGGGACACAAACCATTTTCTTGCTTTCTAAAGCTTCTCGAACATCTATTGCTTGATGTTGTGAACCAAAAATATTATGAATGCTTAAGGAAAAAAAAAAAGCCCTTGAAACCATAATTACCCGAGAGTTATTTTTATTTATTATAATATTTAGAGATCTTAGACATGGATCACAGACCTCCTTCAGTCTGCCAGATGCTGCACAAAGCATCGAACAGGCTCATCTGCCTGCCTTCAGGCTTAGAAGGAAGCAAAAGAAAACAAATATATAATATTAGACAACACATTAGCTAGTGAGCGTTACAAAGGTGGAAGCAATAACTCTATTTGCTAACTCTAGAATGGACAGGGGTAAAAGTCCCCAGAGCATCCCAATAAAACCAGTCTGACCTTAGAAGAAGAGAGGAGCAAGGAGGGATTCAAAATGGAAAATGGAAGTGTTGAGGTTTGCTGACAAGTCCCTCAAAAGGAAGATGTAGATCAGGGGACAGAGAAGCACCAAGGGGCTTTTTCTGATTTATCCCAGTGCAACATGTACCTCTGCCGAGCCTGCAGCATTCAAATCGACAGCCGAAGACCTCCTTTTCTTCTGCACAAAGATGGATTTCCGCCTTTTTCTGCGTCTGGCTGGCTTGACATGACCACTTTTCACGTTGTTATTTTCCCCAATTGGTGGCTTAATGATTTTTTTCCTCTTCCCATAATAATAGGCTGGAGAAATGAAGCAAAATAACCATTAAATACTTTAACCACCAAGAGAAGAAAACTTTGGCTTGTTTCTTGCTGCTGATTCAGTACTGCACTCTAGGTGCACCTTTACCAGGAATTTTAAAATACATTGATTTGGAAAAAATGTCTAGTGTAAATACAAGATGTCACCTTGGACCAGCGCAGAGTGTTACAGCTCTTATGTATACAGACTTATTGGTGATGAGAGAGGAGTTCAGAATTTAACCCTGCAATATGTACATAGGAAAAGCTTCCAGTAAACCGAGCAGTGATTTGGAGGGAGAGGGGCTAGCACGTTTCTGGTTTGATCCAATGCCCTTCTGCATTGGTTAACTGTCTTAGATACCTTTTCAGTTGTCAATGTTTGCAGCAGAGAGGGACAGCAATCATGAGTTACTTATGTTTGTTTGAGGCACAAAGGAATGGGTTTTTATTACTTTTGACTACTTCATGGCCCAAGTTGAAATTAAGGAGATGAGAGTCCTCTGACCTTACATTAGGGGTTCGTGTTTAGGTACCTTTTGACATGCTCTACAGCATCCTCTGCGGTTGACAGATACTCTGCCCTTCACCAGGTCGGGTATCTCAGGATAACTGAAATGGCACTTGGCGCCCATGTCAAAGTTCATAACTGAACTGAGCCTTTCATCAAATCAATGGAGTTTTGAGGAACAATTCATCCAGCCATGTACAGCCATCAATTCTGAGATGAGACAATCTCAGTTGGAGCTCCCCTAGCTGTACTCCTCCAGCTCTCCATTTGCTACCAGTGGGAGACAGGAGTTTAGATCACGTGTAGACTGCTACAGAAACCTATATTCAGTGATCTGATTATCACCCTGAGCCCATTTCTCCTCCTACTCTGTCACCAAACAGAAGCTAATCGGTTTAAATCAATCATACTGGTTTTTTGCAACCTTTGTGGAAGAAGGCCGGCACTCACTTCCACCTTCCTGACCTGTTTAAGACGCTTTATCAGTAACATTGACAACAAAAAGTGTTGAACACATGGCTAACTTCAGCCTTCCCAAATAGGTGGGACCATGTTTAAATATTAAACACCCTGAGCAGAGAGAGTCAATGTTCAGAAACTCCTTCCAGCACCTCTGAATCAGTCATCGGTCTGTGCTGGTACGTATGCCAGAAGCTCTTCACTAAGGACACAGTTCATCTCGCCTAACAAAGCTGTCTCAGATGCATCAGTTTAAATATCAGCTGGCCACTGCAAGCTCCTTTTATGTGCTCCTTATGTTAACTTTACACATGAATAAAAATCAAGACTTCCAAAAAGTAATTACTTTCAAACAGATATGTCAGGATGGAGAGAGATGGACAGTTTTCTGGAGGTGCCTATTTCTCTGTACAGACTACTAAGGGAGCCTACAGTAGCCTGGCCAGGATTAAATAACTGCCCCTAGACGAGATGAATCCTACCCAGTATTAATGTATTACGCAACTCTTATTCTCCATCATAGCTCATGCACAGTCTCACACTGTTCTGATTCCCAGCTAGCAACCAGAAGCGTTTTGGCCGATACTCACTGTACTTGGTTTTAGTATGAATGGAGCAGTTCTCTGGGCAGACTTCGGCCACCAGAACAGGACTGAACAAGTTGGGGCAGCACTCCAGCTTTGCACAGACTCTTCTGCAGAAATCCGCTACCTGATCCGACGTCCGCACAATCTTAACAGTCGCCCTGTATGTCTTCCCTCTGTATCTAGAAAAGAGTATGACAAGACCCCCTTGTCACCAATCAAGTGATGTCCTTCGATGCTACAGACCAAACCCCGTTAGGGCGATACCTTCCCTAATGACTTTTTGGAGAGTCTCTCTCCTGGGAAGGCAGGCAGAAGAGGTCTACTTGTTTTAGTGGCTCCATTTCAGATGGACTTGAGGAAGGAAAAGCAAGGTGAAACAATCCTGGAATCAGAGGTGTGGACATGACTTGGGGAGAAATGCATGTGTAGACTGGATATAACTGTAGATAAGGCAAAGAGACAGAACAAAATCACAGTAGGCTTGGTGAGGATATTACACATGCCCATACTACAAACTGATGCAAAGTTCTGAGGATAAGGATGTAGTCTCTCCTCATATACTGATCTGCGATGAGAAGCTTATATGCCTTGCAGAGCTTTGCGGTCGCCACCTTGTATGCGGGCTGCACTGGAGACTGTTTCTATAAGCCCCCAGTACACCTGTGGTCTTCTTTGACGTCTTTCTTGAGGCAGCTCTCACACCATGTTTGAGCTCACAAGAAGCCCACAGCTTCATTGTGCCATCTGCGATTTTATGTGGCTGAAACTGGATCATCTGCCAGGCAGGGACCAGATGACTTCACCACTATGAGAGGTGGGCAGCACAAGCCCTGAGGAACTAACCGGGATTCTCTTGAGTCGGTTAACAGGGCTGCGAGAACAGTCCCTAAACCCAGTAATTCCTACTGGGAATGCTTCGAGCAGATGTAATGAAAGGTTTGTCTTAAATTGATTATCCATGCGCTACTAAAACATTTATTTCAGTGTTTTATATGAAGTGTTTCTGAGCGATAAATGGCTAAGGAAGATACAGTTACATCCCTGCTGTAATACATTGTAGATGTGAACTCTGAAAAACCAATTATCCACGTAATTTATTAAACAGCAGCACCAAGCTATTGTAAACAGTGAGATAAGGTTTTTAAAACATCTCTTGCACATCCTGAGCAATGCAACACGAGACAATCACGCGAGCACCTGGTGTTAAGGCATTATAAATGTGCTTAGAGGAGAGAAAAGTAGCACACATAGAAGAAAAAGAGGGAGAGACAGTGAAAGAAAGATTACTGGATGGGAGGCAATGAATGACAAAGATACAGCCATCAGGAAAAATGAGACAAAGCGTTTGCGAGTGTATTAAGATCCACAGTTCCCTAGCAGGGAATCAGCTGCTGATAGACAGATGTGGAAGCGGAGGAGAAGGTGAAACACAGGAGACGTGGCCAGAGAGTTAAAATACACAGCATGTGCCCAGACCCAATTCCCTTGCTCCAAAGGTTTTACCGAGTTGCACAAAGCAACTGAGAAACCACCTTTTGCTGCTCTCCCTCCCAAAAGCTCTTTCTGGAAACACTGGGGTGTGGGAAAGGGGTTTGAAAACTGTGGTACATGAAGCGTTACAGAGGGGTAGCCAAGTGAAACTTGGGTGTGAGAACAGACCAGTCCAACCAACCTCATGTCACAAAAGACTTGATCCAAAATATCACCTCAACACAAAACTCATTCAGAACCTAACTGAGCAAGGCACCATGCTCTCATACCCTATTTGGTGCCCGACCAAGGACCCCAGGTCATGGTGACAATCCCAGATTCATTCATCTGAATTAATTAATGAATTAATAAATTAGTCAACTCTTCATGCACCCCTACAGACCTGGACAGACGATGTAAAATGAAAAAAGTGTTCCTTCCAGATACAGAGCACTGTTATCCCAGCTTCCCTATGGAAAAGCTGCACAGGCAGGTTGGCTAAAGACAGTTTGGCAATACCAAATATCAAATGAACAAACTCCACAGGCATTTAAACATATCTACTTATAAAGGGTTCGTATTTCTTTTCAGCATGTTTGAAAAGACTCCTGCCCTTATTCATTCTCCAAGAGCCATTAAGTTTAATGATGGCCTAAAATATTATGCTGATAAGTCTGACTCCTGTGACAGGCTGCAGAATGTCATTGTGCTGCCTTCACCTGAACCCCAACAACTTTGGTTGGACTAAAGCATCACTTCCAGAAAAAGCATCAGCCTCCCCTCAAGAGTCTCCACACTGGAAGAATTCTGGCAGCAGGAGCACCTCATGAGCCTATGCCTCATTTTATGTCTGGATGCATCTGGATTTTACTCACATTTATTTGTCCTTGTTCTGACTTTCACCACTAGGATGAAAAGACTGTATCTGGGTTTGTTTCCCTGCAAAAGCACTGTAATCAAATTGCCTCTTGATCTTCTTTTTTACAAGCTAAGAAAGCTGCCTGATGGGTATTACTCAAGGATGGCTGACTTTCTTCTAACTGTGTGCTTCCTATTGTGTTTGGCTGCCCAGAAAGGACCCATTGTACAAAGTGCCTGGTGAAAGAAAAAGATGAAACCAGGAAAAAGAACAACTGACTGATTTCACAGTCTGGTTTGAATGCAATACACATAGTAATTAACAGAACGGATGGCAAAATGGAGATCACCATGACTGCAGCAATCAGCCTCAATAACCCAAGGTGTTAGTACTGGCTGCAGTAATATTTTTTACATGATTTTTGCTTTGGCAGCACCTCTTTCAACTATAAACCAGGTTCTGCTAATATTTTCCACATTCCTCTCACACTAAAGATTTTTAACACAAACACCACCAAATGTAACCTGAGCTGTTCTAGGACAGCCATGTGGAAAGAGCTCCTTTATATATATATATATAAAATCAGAAAATGTCTTTCTATTAGCGTCGCTCAAAAAAATATCAACTACTGATATTCCTATTGATGTTTTCATACTAGGAATTCTATCTTCCCAACCACTTTTAAGCAGTAAGTAATCTGCATGCACAGCATGATGGCCCTGGAGACTTGGAAAACACCCATGTCAAGCATAACATTTTCAGTTTCCTTAGAAATCACCATTATTTTAAAAAAGATTTTTCAGATAAAGCCAAAGAAATATTCCTTTCCTCTCCACCCTTCACTGCCCTCAGATCCCATAAACTGGAGAAACTCTTACAGCTGAAACTACTTCCATGAAAAATATACTCAGGATCTTTGCTGATCCATGAGGAACAATATTAAGCTAACGGCACTTTGCTGGCAATATCATTCTTTTATTGAAGCTTCCTTTGGTGACAAAATAGATCACATTTTCATGAGAACAAAATGTCTCCTGTGAGCTCCAGCTACAGACCGTTGTGTGATGACGTGAAAAGCCACATGCCGAAGCCACTTCAAACAGCAAAAGCATTAAGACTATCCTCATTTTCAAAGGTCTCGTCCACAGTTTTGACAACCACTGAGACTATTTTGAACAATTCAGTGGCTAAAAGCCTAAGTATCCTTTCAGGGGACCAAAATCTCTTATCTGTTCTTTCGCAAAAAAAAATTTCCATTTTGCCTTACTAGCTTAAAGTCTGCCAAATATGAGAAATCTCCAGGTCACATTAGCTACCCACAGCACACAACCGAAGTCTCTCTGCATTGGATCTACAAGAAGCAATTTAGCAGAAACTGTCTAACATCCACTTCATTGTGTTTGAATCAGACCCTGCCTGTATGGACCATTGCAACTGCCCATGACAGAACACCCTAAAGTTTTTATCAGAGCCCTGATACCCTCAAAGCTACTCAGTGTTATCTTGAACACCGAGGATTTTGCAAATAATCTAAGTCTAGCTAAAAATCAATAAAAATGTTTTAGTTATCTTCCTCCAAAGATAATTTATCATCAAGTGCTATTTTGTACTCTCCAAGACAGGATTCAGAAAGGGCCCTGGAATTGTTCTGCCTCTAAGGACATGTTTGGTTAATTCTTCTCCTGGCCATGGAAAAAAAGAGTTTAAGTCATTGCACTGGTGCTACTGACTTCTGCCTCCAATATTTGGCACAGAAGGCCGCTTGATCACACCAATTCACCCTGGCAGTGCCTCAAGAAGTGTGTGGCAGAGCTGATGTGGAAGACAAACCAGATCATACAAGCTGTAGGCTTTGTAGTTTGAGGAGCACTGTTAATAACTGGCTGCCATTTGGTCTTCATACCACTGACCGCAACCCTTTGGGTTCAGTTGTCACGCCAACTTTCCACTCATCACACACACGTCCACTCCACTTCTCCACCGTTTGGTTATAAGGATGCTATGGGAGACTGTGTTGAAAGTCTTGCTAAAATTGATGTAAATAACCTCCACTGCTTTCCCTCAACCATTCAACCAGTTGCTTCATCACATCAGGCACAATTCACCCTTTGTAAATCCATGCTGGTTCTTCCCAGTCATCTATTTGTCCTGCACGTTCTTGGAAACGGTTTCCAAGAAGATTTGCCTAATCACCTTCCCAGGAACAATAGACTGACAGCATGTAGTTACTTAGATTCTCCTTCTTGCCGTTCTTGAGGAAGGGAGTGATGTTTGCCTTTTTCCAGACATCAGGAAACTTCCCTGATCATTATCAGCTTTCAAAGACGACACAGTGGCCTTGCAACGACATTGGCCAGTTCCCTCAAGCTGAGCTGGCTGCATCCCATCCGGTTCCATGCCCTTGTGGACATCCAGTTTGCTTATAGCACCTCTAGCTTCTTTTCCATCTACTGTGGGTGATGCTTCGCTCCCTCAAATAGTAACAGGGACCTGGGAGGCCTGAGAGCAACCCTGATAGCAAAAGCTGAGACAAAGATGACTTCAAACACCTCAGCATCATCTACGACAAGTGAAAGACAGTCTTCTAAAGCATCCCAGTGAAAGGACTTTCTTTGAAATGCAGCCTCATAAACAAGCCACGGTGTCTGCGCTAGAGGGGGCCTACATGAAGGATGGGGAGGGGCTCTTTATCACGGAGTGTAATGATAGGACACGGCGGGTAACGGCCGCAAACTGAAAGAGGGCAGATTTAGCTTGGATATCAGGAAGGAATTCTTTACGGTAAGACTGGTGAGGCACTGGAAGAGGTTGCCCAGGGAAGTTGTGGATGCCCCATCCCTGAAGGGTTCAAGGCCAGGCTGGATGGGGCTTTGAGCAGCCTGGTCTGGTGGGAGGTGTCCCTGCCCAGGGCAGGGGGGTGGAACGAGATGGTCTTTAAGGTCCCTTCCAACACGAATCATTCTGTGATTCTGCGTGATGGGGTGGTTAACATTCCTAGAGTTCAGTCACTGGATTTGGGCAGCTCTCAAAATGTCATTTAATTAAGGGGTCCAGGAATATTAATCTTTCTTATTTTGATTAATAATTTTTAATGGATCTATTTTT
>VXBO01003741.1:0-15923 GCA_013400135.1 Rhinoptilus africanus | reverse complement strand
CACTTGAGAGGTGTGGGAAGAGAAGCTGGCTGTGAAGACTGATGCAAAAAAGTTGTTGAGTATTCAGCCTTCTCCTTGTCCAGTTATCAGTTTGCCAGTCTTATTCATCAGGGAGGGTGCACTTTCTTTGACTTTCCTTTTCTGGCTGAGAGATCTATAGAAGGCCTTCTTATTTCTCTTTGCATCCTTTGTCAAATTCAGCTCCAGCTGCACCTTGGCCTCCATCCCTATCATCCCTACATCCCTTCATCCTGCCATCCGCACACAACCAGGCAACGTCCCTATACCCTTCCCAGAATATGTGTTCCTGCTTCCACTGCCATTTTCTTCTTGCACTTCACTTGGACCAGCAGGTCTTGACTCAGCCACGCCTTCTTTCTCTTGCCTTCCTTTTCTGATTTCTTACACCTGGGGATCAAGACCTTTTGTGCTGTGTGGAAAGCATCCTTAAAGATCTGCCAGCTCTNGGAAAGCATCCTTAAAGATCTGCCAGCTCTGTTCTGCTCCCTTGTCTCTGAGGGCAGTTTCCTAGGGGGTCCTATTAACTAACTCCTTAAAGAGCTGCAAATTTGGTTTCCTAAAATTCAGGGTCCTGGCTTTACTCTTTGCCTGACCCATGTCACTTATGACTGCAGATTCCACTGGTGCGTGATTACTGCAGCCTAGGTTGCTTCCAATCTTGGTATCACCTACTAGCTCACTTCCATTGGTGACCAACAGGTCCAGTATTTCATCCTTTCTGGTATTTCTGCCTATTACCTGGCTTAAGAAGTTATCCTCAATGCACTTCAGGAGTCTCCTGGATTGCTTGCAGCTCACCGTGCTACTTTTCCAGCAGATTTCAAAGTGGTCAAAGTCCCCCAGCAGGATGACAGCCTGTGAGTATAATGTCTCCTGTAGCTGGACTAAGACGACTTCATCAACAGGCTGCCCTTGATTGGGTGGCCTATATAGATACAACCACAAGGTTCCCTTTGTTGCCTTGATCTCTAATTCTTACTTATAGGCTTTCAACCTGCTCATGGCTATTCTTTAGAAATATTTCTTCATACTCTATCCAATTCTTGATGTAGAAGGCAACATTTCCTGTTGTCTATCCCTTCTGAAGAACCTGTAGCCATTGATAGCCACATTCCAATCATGGGATTTGTCCCACCAGGTTTCAGTAATGGCAAGTAGATCACAGTTTCTAGCAGCATGGCGGTTTCCACGTCCTCCTGTTTGTTGCCCATGCTGTGTGCACTGGTGTAGAGGCACTTCAGCTGTGCTGCAGGCCGTGTCACCTTCTAAAAGGAACACCTCTTAATTCCTTTGAGGTTCGCCACTGGTGTTTCCCTCTTGTCTCCTATTATTTCAGGAGCTCCTGCCTCATCTCCGTAAAACATCAAGTGTGTTGCAGTCTAGCACTGACCTGATTCAGGAGACCAGTGATTTTTAATTCTTCTGTTTTAACCCCAACATCTGTAAGACCTTCCTCCTTTATCTTTTAGTGTTCAAACAAGCAAAAAAAAAAAAAAAAAAGAAAAGAAAAAGTTGCTGCTCCTAGGCAGGAGAAATATTACAGGTTCATGTGCAGTTATTCGTCAAAAACAAATAATGTTGATCACTTAAAAAGATCTGCCCTGTACGTTCTTCCTGCTAGATGACCAGTTATATATTGAGCTATTCCCATTACTCCCATGGCTGGCAGCCTGCTCCTGGTGTGTTGCTCAGCCTCTCTGGTACCATAAGGTCATTCTGCAGAAGTTTGGAAGAAAACACAAGCTCCTGGCTTCTGTATTCAGTGACCTCAGAGATACAATCCCATGCCTACAGTCCCGGTCAGTACATCATTTTCCCACACAGAGATACATGGAGCCCAAGATCATTATTCTTCTTCCTCTGGTAATTTCCAGCTGCAATTGGCAATTGGCTAGCTTCTAATGAGTGAAGAAGCCAGAGCCAGGAGAACATGAAGTTCCATCAGAAAAGGTCATGGAGCACAAGATTTTGTGCTGTTGAACCTCAGACAGAACAGTCATGAAAAAAAGAAAAGGCAGAGCACAGACCTAATGCACACTACTGTTTAATCATTCTGTTAATATTCTTTTACCCAGCTACTCCTCATGCTCTTCATTTTTGCCTTCCCAGTGCCTGATGATTTGCTTCTGGTGAGTGTTACTGCAGCCTGTGTTATTTTCTGGAGGCTTCACTACCACTGGTGCAGAGGGAGCTGAGAAAGACAACACAGAATAAAGGCTTATTACAGCTGCTGAAAACAATTTCATTGCTTCAACATAGTACCTCAATAGAAATATACTGTTAAAGGAGATTAGTAAGTGAAGATTAAAATAGCAACCTCCTAAAATACGTGGAAATCTCTCAAGACTCCCCTCCACTGTTCATACTTTATAGATGTGCTGGGATAGGAAAGTTCAGAGATCTGCTTAAGTTTATTTGGAAGTCTATTTCAGAATCAGGAGAGATGTTTATGAACCTGTATCAGTATCAGTAGAAAATACCAATATTTGAAGGCAAATGAATTTATAATGAAGTTGAAGCCAACTTCTGAGAGTCTGACACTTGCAACTATTGTTTGAATTACAGTAACAGTAGAGCAGTCCATAATTTAATGCTAAGGGATTCCATGACAAAATGAAAGTAATCCTGAAAGAATCTTGAGAGATGAACTGACAGCTTGAATAAGGAAAGATGACATTTGTAGTCTACAAAAGCTTAAGATAAAAAAAATGTAGTATGATAGCATTTCAGAACACAAAGATGTTGCTATGACAACTGTGTCCCATCCATGAGCTCTTCTTTCTAAGAAATGCTCTATGTGGGTGAATGCTAAAAAGTTATGTGTATGATAAAGAGAACAGAGAGGAATTTTAATGCACAATTCAGAAGAAAACTTGCTGCAAAAACATCTTTTGTACAAAGATGTGGGTAGTTTTGAACGGTCGCTTAAGCTTCTAATGAAACAGATGTCAGAAAAGATATCTCCATAAGATTTTCAAGTATCAGTTTAACCATAAGTGATTTTCTTGTGTTCTGAAATACTTTTCTTGAAGTATTAAAAATAACTCCTTTGTCTTGGTTCCACAGGGTACTACTACTGGGTGTAAAAAAACAAGAAAAAACTCTGCCTCAGAAACACGTTTAAAGTTTGCTTCTCACATCATCTTGGACTGCAAGATGCAAATCTTGAAACATGCGAATGGCAGACATGTAATGACATGGAGAGAAACAGCACTAAGCTAAACAGCCTGAGGCAGTACAGACTTGTGCCAGCATTTCTGGGTCAGTATGGGTACACAGCCATTTGCAAACATGGAGAACTCAATAGTTTGCCAGGGATTCAGAATTCTGTGAGAATATAATACAATGGCAAAGATACACAAAAAAATGAAATGAAATAAAACCTAGCACTTTCCCTAGATTTCAATTCTTAAAACCAGCATGTTTATTTTAAGTCCCTGCCCTCGTTCCGGTTGGGACAGGGTTAATTCTCCCCAGGGTCTGGCAGGGACACAGGTACCCCATCCCATAGGGGCCATGTCCACTCTGAGCTGCCGGGGGAGGGGGCAGGAAGTCACTCAGTGAGCGGTGGTTCTGTAATTGTGTTTGTACATTCCTCTATCGGTGTTATTGTTGTTGTTCCCTTGCTCCTTTTACTGTTCTCTTAAATTGCCTTTGTCTCAACCCATGAGTTTTGCCTTCTCCTTCCGATTCCTTCCCGTATTGGGGAAGCTCAAGAGAGAAGCATGTGGCTCTTTGTTGCCGCCTGAGGCCAAACCACAACAGTCCCACAGAATTCCTTGACTTGGTTCACTGATGAGCTCATTACCAACTTTTAGAAATTAAGTTGTGTTTTTCTGCTCCCTCACTATCTTAACACATCCCTAGCCGTGCAGCATCACATCTGTTCAGTGTTCTGCCCCAAAAGGATGCCAATGCTAGATGGTCTAGGAGAGAAGGTGTGAAATTTCATATTTAGATGTGAGAGAATCTGCATGTTTACTCAGCCTCATGTCTCCAATTTATCTTTCTAACTTACATAATGTATTGTGAATCACGTGTTTACTTTTATTTCAAACTTCTGCCCTAAGTCTTGATAGTCTCTCTAGCAGTGGAATTATTCTGTCCCTCTTTAAACCTTCCACAATTCTTGATCTCTACCTCTTTCTGTGATGAGTAGAAATATACTAGCAGAAAAAGGAAGTGCTAAAACATGAGAGAACAGTGATCCATTTTGACTTGTCCTTTGATAATAAGGACAAGTGAGAGCCATCTACAAGTCACCACTGGCCTGAGGTTGGATCGCTCCTGAGCTGCCTCTTTAAACCTGTGTTTTCTCTCAGCCTTTGGGGTAAGGGGGATGGACCAACCTCTGGTTGAGCAATGTGACAAGCATTGCACGGCGTTATAGAATTTGCAACATGTGAACTCCAAAGTGCGTGAAAAGTATAAGAAATAATGTAGGCACATACATATATGCGTGTATATATCTTTCTATATATGTACGTTAGGTTGTGTGTCAAAGCTTGTCTGAACACCTATCAGGGAGCACAGAGCAACAATGAGGGGGGTGGGGTGGTGAGAGCACTGAAACAATACCCTTCTATGCTACTCCCAGGCCCATCCCTGAAGCCATCAGCCCTTTACTACCCCTTCTGCAGAAGCCGAGAGGAGCACTGGGCCACAATAGCAGGTGTCAATTACAGACACCCCCACCTTCTATTGGCCCCTCACAAGGTTGCCCCAGGAGAGGTTCAGGCCCTCTACCCAACAGAAAACCCATCACCACCAGTCACTGGGAGCAGCCCCCAGATCACATTTCAGAGTGAGGAGTGTTGCACAGGGGTGTGGGACACATGAGTTGCAGGGGAAGAGTATTTTGGGTTTGCATAGGATTTATTATGGGATGTTTAGGGAAGGAGAGGGGAGCAGGATGAGCTCCTTGGTGCTGCCTGTGTTTCCGTGAGTGCTCTGGGTGCCTGTCTAACCCATGTGGCTAGATGTGTGTATAGGTATGTATGTGATGTGTACATGTGTTCAGTGTGCGTCTGCCTGACAGGATCATGTCTCCAATTTTGCTGCTGGTTGGACGTGAGGATATGGAGTTTAGCAGCCTTGCGTCTCCCAGGTTCTTGCATCCAGCAGGATATAATTTTTCTCTAACAGTGTATAATCAAAATTTGTAAATACATATATACATGCAGAGTAATCCAGTATGAAGCTGTGTTAAATCTAATTGCACTTAGTGCTAGATTACACCACGTGCTCTCACCTGCACTCCAGAGGCTGTGTTGTTATTACACCTGATCATCTTGTGTCTCCAAAAGATGTTATTTCACTAGTAACAGAGATACTGCTTCAGTCTGTATTAGTAGATTCTTCTTGGTCATTAGGTGATTTCTGAGAGAAATTCACAAATACATCCTTGAGTATGAGGAAACGCTACCAGACCATCAAACTGTGCACAACATTTCATGTGAAGAGAAGGCAGGTAGGGGGATGCTGGCTCCATGAGCCAGAGGTGCTGAGGAGAGAGTCCACCTAGGCTAATAATTTATTTTCATTGGAAATAGGAGTCATATGTAACAAGTAAGCATCACTTATTTTATGCTTAAATTGATTTTATTCATTTTGTGCTGATCTTTCTATTCTGTTGTCAACTGAAAACAAATTTTTTCATACATGCTGTTTTGTGTGTGCATGTTAATTTTACAACTATTTTCAATAGAATGTTTTCAAATATGTTTGGAGAAACTGCAGAAAGAAGGATTTCAGTATTTCCAGAAGTAGTGAACATTTTCAAATAAATAGTTCTGATATAGCTGGATTTTTAAGCTGCAGTCTTTTCTGTGTGGTTATACTGAACTTGTTATCACTTTGTAGATAACAGGGTATTTTCGTATTTAGAATGAGAGACCCGGATAAGCAAGTAAGTTTCAGGGAAAAACTGAATTATAAGAAGACAAAAGTAGGCAGAAGAGAAGGACATTTGTGTAATCTAATCACACGGGATAGAATAGGCAGATTAGATGGAAGTGTGGAGAGGAATGTCTTGGAAAGTTGAATCAACAATAAAACAAGATGTGTAAGGTAGTCATATACCATTTGCTTATTTATGCTGTGGTTGGAGTAATGTGAAAGCCTTCCAAAGCAGGGGGTAGTGGGGAAAGAAGGGTGAATGGAGGAACAGGAAAGTAAATGAGCATATCTGAGAAAATAAGGTCAGAAGTACAGTTGCCATTAAGTCATGAAGAACAGTTCAAGATAAAGACAAAAGATATCTGTGGACAGATGGAGGAAAGATGCTTTGTAACGTATAGCTGCCCCAGATGGACAACATCATGAACATTGAAGATCTGGACAAAGGAAGTTATGGAATAAAATGGTGGGAGCTGTACAGCAAAGACTATGTTAAGCTAAAGAGTAGATGCAGCTAGTAGATGCAGCTTTATGGGACTACTGAAGGCAAGTAATGGGACAAAGGCTAGGAGAGGCAACAGCTACACCTCTGTAGTCACCAGGAGACTACGCACAATACCAGCCTTGTCAACCTGCTGCACCTTCACCTCCAGCTCATGCAGTCTGAGGAGACAGTGGGATGGAGACAGTCTGTGAAAACAGGGCACTATTTTTAACAGTGGCTCCAAAATGTGTGCTTCCAGTGTGCCTGGTTTTCACCCATATTTAAAATTTCTGCAGGAAAATGTACAGTAAGCTTAAGGAAAAAAAATCCACATTCTTCACACTGAAAGTAGGTTTTTTTCACTTGTTTCATCTTGGCTTTTATTTTCAACTTTAAAAAACCCTTTAATATATATATTTGTACTGCCTATGAGCAAATTATTACAATAATGCAGCAGATAAGAAAATGACATGTCACTATATTCCTTTGTATGTAAAAGAAATAGTCTAGGCTCCACTGAAACAAAAGTTATGTATGTATAAAAGAATATTTGGACAGCAGCAGAGAATGAATGGAAAGGTATACTTTCATATGTAAATGTGCACATATGGATGGGATTTCCTGAAGCTAATCTAGTGACACTGAGGATTACATTTCAGTAAATATCTCAAACAATATTAACCTCTAGGGATAAAAGTATTCTGGAATTCATTTAAGAATAAATATTTATTCTAGTGTTTGCCTTTTGTCTTTTGTATCAACTCAGTTTCTGTAACAGATGTCTCTTAGCTGTAGTCCATTATTAACCTTGCACTATGTTAACTTAATTTGTATGATTTATAATCTTTATTTCCATTGACAATTTGTGGAACAAGTCCAGATTTTCCCTGTGTTAAGTTAGCTTTTTCTTTGGTCCAGCCTCAAAGCAAAGTAACAAAAATGGGTTGTAACTTTTTACCTTCTGCACTCAAATACTACTTGTTCTGTTCATGGAAATATTATTATAACATGAAATTAACAGCAAGGAGAGCTATCACAAATAGTAGCAACTAAAACGAATTTTAATTTGTGATAGCTGGTTATTCAGAGGGTTCATTAGCAGATATATTGTAATTACAGAACAACCTTTTTTTAAAAAAATAAATCGGATTTATCATGCAATGGTTCAGGTTGTAAATCAGATACTTTCTTTTATGTTTTCTCTTGCATAGTGTTGACTATATCTGAGTTTTATTGTTACTTGGCCTGCACTATAGTCTCATAGTAAATAACTCAATTCTGACTTTCTGAACTTTGAATATTTTCCTATCTGAATTTGGTGTGAAATTGGGATCAAGGTAAGGTTTCAGACTTTTTTATTTCTACTTTAATTCTAAATTCCATATTTAAATGTATTTATGGGTTTTTTCGAATGGGTTCTCTTTGGAAAAAAATGTGTTTTCAGGCTTCAATTCTGTGATTGACTGAAGCCCCATACGAAGAGGTGCCTCTCAGTGTAGAAGGGTATAGTGCATAGAACCCATAAACATTTTTTTCTGGTTTGTGCTTCCATGATGATTTTTTTTCAGCAAAATATTTAGCAGCTCCACAAGTTCATTTATGAGCTTGGAAATATTCACACGCAAGTCTTTCCCCGTGCACATCAGTTTGTAGTAAAAGTATTTGGGGTTGTGAAAGTCTTGGTCTTCTGACTCCTTCATTTATCCAAAATGCTTGTATTTTGTAGAGGTAATCATAATTTGGATGTTTTTCTATTCTAGCCAGGCTGACGTGTCTTAGAAAGGCAAACATGTTGCACTGCATGTAGATGCTTTTTTTAGTTTCTTAGAAGAGAAAAAAAATAAAGTCATCAAAATTCCTCTGTGATTGTCTGCTGAACGGAATGAATTGGAAAAGGACAACAGAACAACAAAACCTAGTGTGGAGCAAGCAATCCACAGGGGTTTGCTGCTTCACCTCACTCCCCAGAGCTGGAGCACAGCTATCATCAGGGGCAGTAGCCCCTGTAAACCTGAAGAACAGCATTGACTAGAACAATAAATTCAGAGATAAAATTTCTCTGGTGATAGTGACTTGCAGGGAAGAAGCTATGGGAGAACAATAATAAATTGAAGACCTAAGAGGGAGATAAATGATCTGCCTGTAAGTAACTGGATATGTGTTTTCCAGATGAGGCCTAATCTAAACAACCACAGAGTGTTTCAGAAGATAAGAGAAGCTGGCAAACTGAAAGCCTTGGCTGATTTGATGAAAAAGCCATGGCATCCTCTACATGGTTTTGTGAATGCAATGAGAATGAAAAATAAGGTTACAGTGAGAGGTGAGTACATAAAGGTAAAGGTAAATACGTAGAATCACTGTGTCATACTTATCATCAGAGATGATGGCTTAGTAGTCAGGTAGCTTGTTTGGGATGCCTAGCATCAGCGTGGCGCAAACAAGCCAGAACCACAGGCTTGATTCATGGTTGAAGGCAACCGAGTTAGACTACAGACTTAGGTAACAGTTTTGTGGGTTGCCATCATGAAAGGGTAAAACAGAGAGCACTTAATAACTGCAAAACAAGTGGGAATTATTTCAGTACAGCATTCAAAGTAGTGCTCTTGAATATTTCTTTTCAGAATCACAGATTGAATTGCATTTGGCAGCTGCAGCTAACCTGGAAAAGAGATCGTTACTGAAAGCACCAGTATAAAGCATCCAGAAAACTCAAACCCTGGACTGATGGATCTGTGGAAATAGCTGGATTTATATTCTTTCCTCACATACTTTAAAATTCTCAAAATATGTTAATGTTCTAACGCTGCCTTTTTAAACCAGCCTTCTAAAAACTGTGTGAAAATAGAAATCCTTATCAACCTTCAGTGAATCCCTGTCATTAATGTAGGATTGATCAAACTTGGAAACATTGATTCTGGAGGTAAATCTGTGAAGAAGAGATCCCTGGACCAGACATGTCAATGTGCTCTGTAGTAAATTAGGATCATAGGCCAGATGACATTTATTAGACAAATGTTGACTGGACACTGAGTAGGTAGAAAAACACTGTCACTTGCAGAGGACAACTAGATTTTTATGTGCACATAAACTCTCTACCAGGACCTCTGCACCATTGCTTGGCCTATTTGAGTGACCTGCTGTGCATTCACAGCTGTCTGTACCCACAAAAGAAGCGTTGCTCTTAAGGTACTGGGAGAGCTGTGGCAGTTAGGCAAAGGCATGAAAGCAAATTATTATGCCCAGCTATAAAGATTAAGTAGATTTACTCCTACATAACAGTTAATGTGGCATAGGATGTTCTTGTCCTGGCAATGATGTTCTTGCCTAAGTGTGCATGTAGGATGCGCCCCTCTTATGGTCAACATTTTCAGCATCTACTGACTCTGGATGGGCCCATTTAATAGCTTTCATTTCCATACATACATGCAATCCATGATGCTTCTGAGAGCTCAGGGTAATACCTTATACCTACACCTCTCCTTAATACGTAAAAGGTTACAGTCCATAATTGCCTTTGACTTGCTTATTTTAGGAGCCATGCAGGTTTCTTGCACCTTTCTGGGGAGGAGAGAGCTGAGGAAGCAACAAAAGAAACTCCTAAAGATGTTTGCTCTATGGTTTGCAGTGCTCTGCAGGCAAGTCTGGTGTTGCTTCCAGGATCCACGTCTCTTCCTACTCAGTGCCAAGAGGCTCACCAACACTCAGCGCAACTGCACTGCACAGCACTACACTGATTTCCTAAACTACATAAACAAAGCCTAAAACTAAACATGGGAGAGAACCAAAAGAAATCAGCTTTTTTATGTTAATTACTCAACTAAAATACTTTTTTGAGTACTTGTTTGCAGCGTATTTTGAAGTGCTTGTTCTCAGGTATTAACTGTAGTTTACTTATGTAATTATTTTATTTTAACAAGCTTGTAAACAAAAGACATTGCATTCAGTAGACTTCCCACAGAACAGCTAAATCATTATAGATCATTGGCTTGGAGACTTTTTCATGTATCCTTATCAAAATAAAAGGGTGTATACATGAGTAAATACATATGCATGATTTTTTTTCTCTTTTCCAAAATGTAAAATTAACTTCTCTTACTTTTTGTACTTACTGACTTAGATATCATTTCTTCAGTTCTCTGATTGCCTGGTTGATGCTCTGCAGCTTACTCCCTGAGATTTACTATATGATACATAGCCTGTAGGTAAATTGAAGTGTCATTATGGGTCCTTAAAAGGTGATTCCTTAGTGTCTTTGATTGATCATTAATTCATGTTTTTCTTATGACCTCAAAATAACTATAAAGAAAGTAAAAAATATTAAAGAACAAGTTGTGCAGGCTACTATGCTGACAAAGGTCACTACTGATGACTTGAATATGAAATACTGAGGTATAGCATTTATCTGGTATCTGATAGGAAGGCATTGTTGTTAAGGAGTGTTTTCATCCTGATTGGGGTACTAAGGCTGAGACTGAAACAGTAAAAGCCTCTAGAATAGAAAAGTTTTTGGAACATGCTAGATAATTGCTGGACAAACGTTAAAGTGGGAACTGAAATGTTAATTCAGTTTATTACATTAACATAATGCAAATGCAAAAGGACAATGGGGACTGAGTTATACCAGGTTGTTTTTTATGTACATCACAAGATAAAAGCTGCTAATGTGGTGTTTTATGAATATTATATCTTTACTATCCTAAAGGCAGTTTGAGAAATCTGGGTTTAATTTCTGCTGGGATTGGTGCTTAATTGGGTTACCCTGGCTCAGCTGAAAGAAAAGTTAGTTCCCACTGACATATGGGGGATTTTTTTATGACTCAGCCCCCCCACATGCTTATTTCTACTCTTACTAACTAGAGTATCTGTTTACAGTGATTAGATTTTAACCAGTGTGGATCCTAAAGGGAGCAGTGCCTTAATATTCACCAATCCACCTAGAGACTGTAATTATTTTCTTTTTTTGGGGGAGGGGGGATTCACTTAACCTTCTCTAAAATAAGATAATTCAAGTTATTCATGGATTGTTTGAATCTGTGGATGATTTAGTCTTTACATACTTCTAAAAATACCTTTATCAGAATACTTTCTCTCTCAGTGGCCTAATATTAAAAAGTTAATTGAAACTATTCTTCTGATTAATTATATTCTTTCTTTTTTATTTAAATGAAACTATTCTTCTGACTAATTACATTCTTTCTTTTTTATTTTTTTTGCTTAGACTTTTCTGCAATTATGGCTCTTACCATAATTCATTGCACTTTTCCCTCTTTTTCCTGGCCTTCTGTAATTCCTCTATTAGAAGTTCACTGTCATTTGGAATGGTACACACAAGGAAGGACACATCCATGCCACCTTTGCCAGCAATGATGCTTATGTCATTTCTGGGTCCTACATGTGTGATGTGGATGTGCAGAGCAGTAAGTGCATCGACACTACATGAGGCGTGTTCTAGTTGGTGTCCCGGGTGCACAGCTCCGTCCTGAGCTACTCTACCCAGAGTAAAACCTATTGAGGCTCAGCCCTGGAGCATGTCAAGGCATTCCATAAGATTCCAAGGAGAGATATAAACAAAATTCACACCAAAAAGAACAGCTTGTTTCATGCACTGTCTTGGTAACACAAATGGACCCAGATGGGTATGTAGGACCAGAGCTGCAGAAGAATTTAGGTACCTAAACATAACTGGGGTGAATTTATGAGTTATTTTCAAGATTAATGAAGACATACAAAGCACAGCCTATCACTGGGAATAGTTGAAGACTGTGAGAGTACACAGAGAAGCATTTTCTCTGCTGGCTCATCTCTTCTTTTGTCTTTCCTGGGCATCTTCATTTTGGTGATCAGATCCTCCAACCTTTGGGCTGATTCGTCACAGTTGCAGCTATGTTTTGATGAATACTTTAGTCTACTTTCAGAAGTGTAGCTGCTAGAGGAAGAGATAAGTTAGCAGTTAAAGTTTGGGGTTATTTTTCCCCACATTTAATTCATTAAATATAGTCTGATTCTTTATTTATTGTAAATAAGACGTAGATCTGAAAGCAGGATTCAAAGCTCGGGACTTTTCACTCCCAGCTGAGTGCCTCAAATTACTCTCTTTATTTTTGCCTTATGAATTTTAACTTCTGTTTTGTGCCAGGCCACAGATTCAACAAGAAGGGATGGGGATCCCTGTGGACTTTGATGATCCAAAACCCTGGAAATTACAGTGTTGTAGAGAGGGGGTAATGTAAATTTAAATCCCTTCAAAGTATGGAGGCCAAGAACGATTTCTGTCTTCTAGCTGAGTGCTTTTACAATTAGTTTTTTGGGGAAAAGGCATGTACTATCACCAGCAGTTGTTTTTTTCAAAGGCCTAAGATTCATTCTGTCTTTCAAAAGATTTCTTTTCTCATGTTTAAAAAAAAACAATCACCAAAAAAAACCCCGCAAAAGCTCTCCCTGACACCCTTCACCCATTTTGTTAGTCCTAAATAATTGATCTGTAGTGGATGGAGGTGCCTTTCTACAAGACTGATTCAGATGACTCAGATCTGGAAAGGATTAGCAGTTCAACTCTAAATAATAATTTTATTGTTTCACTGAAAACAAGCATACCAAGGCTTTGTGGGCCAGAGAGGGACTAATATGATAGGGATTTCAGTCCTCCATAACAGCCATAGCTCTTTACAACTTGGGCCATAAAGGAGGGGCAGCCTTGTATTTTGTTTTATATTTTGTTTTGCAAAAGTGATCTTGGAATACTACTCATTCCTAAGTGAAAAATAGTCAAACAGAAGCCCATGTTAAATAGTGTTACTCTTTTGGAATGGCACAATATTTTTATTTAAAACATGCATTATTTTGGGGAAGGAAGGGGTGGGTGGATGACTGAGACGCTGTAATGGATAGAAAAACTATGGCAGGCTTTAGAGGAGATATTGGACACAAGCAACTGTTTTGGTCATAACGGAGGTTACTGCCTGAAACTGCCACTGAATTGCTTGCAATACGGGAGGAATTGCTTTGACGTGGTGAATATAAAACTGCTGCAGTCTTTTTCTAGCACTTTGCGATGATGCCCTCTGAATTCGCAGGAGGACAATAACCTACCACCTACAGCTCTAGTAAGTCACATCTAGAGATGTGATTCTACTTTGCTTTGCAAGCACAATAAGCTCAATTATCTTGGAAAGTGCACTGTAGCAAATTTTATGAGACCTGCAGGCATCTCAAGCTTTTTTTTAAAGTCCATTTCACATTATGTGCATTCTGGGATTTAGATGTAAGTCTCTCAAATATAACAATTATAAAGTAAAAAAGGTGCAGATTCTTAACTTCTGGAGTTTGGTCAGAATTGATCTACACAACCACAAAATACTCAATTTATTAATGAATAGAAAAAAAAAAAACCAAACCCCACACCAAAAAACAACATCAGAAAACTGCTCTTTGATTTTTCCTTTCCTCTTATGAAAGCTCATAAAACCTAATCTCAGTTCAGAATTCCACAGGCAGAATCACTTCTACATTTGTCCTAACATTTATTAGCATTTTGAATGTGCACCCAGAAGTTCCTCCTTCAGTTTTACCAGAATATAGAGAATTTATGCTTGCTTTTCCTTATGTATACACTTTGTGCAGATGAAGTCAATGGTTTTACAGTAATGTTTTAAAAATCATTGTAAGGGCATGTATCAATAATCTTTGAAGCTGGTGGAAAATTTCTCACATGTTTGGTGATGTTTGGGTTGTGACCAAGATGAGAAGTGCCCTTTCAGTTGGTCCAATCAACTTTCTGCAGGGACTGGTTGCTGGAGTATTTGGATCCCAGCTGAGCATTAAGGACTTTGTAACAGAAAGAAAGGAGGAAAAAGCATAACACTTCATGCCCTGGATCACATGCAGTCCCACTCTGTGTCAGCCAATGCATATGTTTTCTAGACTTTGAAAGTTTTGGGAAAAAAGTATAAATTATGAAAGAGATTCTAATACAGTTTTCAGATTTGGAGAACTGTGTTTGGAATTGGGATTAGCCTTTTATACTGGCACTGCTATACACCTCACAATGCTCTCAACGACAAACTCATTCTCCCAAGCACAATTACTTTATGACAGGTAGGTCTATATTACTGTCCCCATTTTCAGATTTTTCTTACTGCTTCCAGAAAGGAGATTACAAGGTAATTTATCGAGTCAAAGGCTACAATTTGTAGCATGGTACACAGGTGTCTTGCCAAGTGCTTGTTTGCATGCGCACTCATCAACAGCAGCTTCTGTGCTGGGCTCTGGGTCTGCTGAACTGGTCTTACCTGAGCACTGCACGGTGGCATTGGTGGCTTTGTGGTGGATGCCCGCAGCCCTGCAGTTTGGCAGCAGTTCGTGGAACATTGACACCTCCAGCTCCCTCTAAATTGTACTGGAGCTCCTCGAAACATTTATGGCTGTTGTTTTTGTGACCAAGGGCTGAATCTGAAGAGACGGCAGGTGTGAGATGCTTCCAATGTACTCATAGGGTTTGATTTCTTGAAAAATAAATTGAGTGGAAGCTAGTCTTGCTATTGTTCCTTCGTAGGAGCCAAAGGCAACTGTAAGTGTGAGCTTTCCATGTCTCAAAGACCTACTTTGGGTTTGGAATCTATTATTTCAGCAAGAGTTGCTATCTGTTGTTAGCTCACAAGTTCCTAAGCAATCACTTTCAGTACATTGATCTGGTAAAATATATATATAAAAAAGAAAATTTGTGCAATTACAGCTGTAGTAAACAGTACGGTAGAGTGGCAGAGGAGAATCTTGTTTTGCTTTAGTTTTCTTCAGAATTAATTCTGAAATTATTGAATGTCACGGAAGATAGGGAAGATCAGCAAGAAATGTTTCATTTTACTCTTCTTCAGGAAAGCTTTGGAGAGTTACAGAACAGTATTTAATGAAAACTTTCTTTTTAATGCTGTGTCATCAAGTAGTAGTTTTAATACTGCTTTGTATTCTGCCAAACTTAACTTACCTTTCAAATAAATGCCACAGATGGGATTGTGTTTATGTTTCTATTGTTTTCTTTGCATTTTTATAGTTTTAAAAAGCTACAGAAATTATTGTTAACCTTTTAATTAAAAGAAGACCTAAAACTAGAAATGTATTACACTTTGAATTTGGCTTCCATCAAGAATGAAAGTTAAAACCATGCTAGTTATGAATTATTAAAAGACATGGTTCATTAGCAATTTCAATTTTAAACTGTCATTTTGAAAATGGTTTGCTTAAATGCATATGAAAATAACAGTGATGTTTCTTAAATACATTAGTGACTTTTTTCTTTACTGGTTTGTCACATGAAGATGTGTACTGCATGTGTAATACTTTCTTTCATTTTCTTAATTGCCCTTATGTCGTTGAAGAATAATTTAAGGATATAATTAATCTTTTTAAAAAAAAAATTAGTCACACTCTGATTCAGCAAAATAATTAAGCATAGTGAACACGTTCAAGTGTATGTAGGAGAGTACATATTAGGAGTAAGTATTAGGAGAGACAGGCCAACGAGACA
>VXBO01003739.1:81411-111664 GCA_013400135.1 Rhinoptilus africanus | reverse complement strand
AAAAATATATATATAAAAAATAAACAGTTGAAGTCTGACATATTCACTCTTTCAGAACCTAACACCAAAAATCATACGTGACATAACTTCAGTTGTTTGCATCACCTCATTTTAGCCCTGTCACATGGCATGCAATACCTCCTCTTCAAAATACTGCTCTGCCCCTTCACACTGACAAAGAACAGGACCCGAGACTGTTAAATTGCACCTAGGCAGGGAGACGAGGATTAAGGCATTTGCACCAGGGTCAGAAAGCAATCAACCAACTTCAAAGACAAGGCAACAATCTTAAATCTCCTCAACAGCAAAAGACTCAAAAGAAGGCAAGGTTTGCCAATAAAATAACACTTGCTGCTAAAGCAATGGATTAGTAGACAAGCTCTGAGGCACAGAAGTCCCCCAGATCACAATGTAATTCAACCTACAGGTATCAATTGGAAAACTGAAAAGAAATAAAAATGCATCACTCTCACTCAAAAATTATTTCTAATTTTTTTATCTTCCATATTTGTAAATAGCAAGAGCTGATGGAAGTTATATTTGGCAGAATAAAGTCCTTAATTAAAGTTAAGGCTTCCCAGAGTCAGGCATCCATTTGGTGAGGTCAAATTACAACAGAGTAGAAACTACCTCCATCATCTTGCAACCATTATCAACACCACAAGATCTATATGCTGGACAGTTCAGAAGTCTCCGTCATAATGAAACAAACTTTTTTACCTCTCTATTTTTCTTTATTTGCTAAAGGCCACTTAAGCCAAAACTTTCTTCTTAGAACAGAATCCATGAATCCAGACCACAGACAGATTTTGTACCAAGAGTTTTCCTGAAAGCCACAAATTTCAATGTAGTCTAATCATCTAAATTAGATATGTAAACAAAAATAAGATTTGTTTATAAGGACGACTCATTTAAGTTTGTCACACAATAATTATGAAGAATTTCAAGCCTACCTTTGAAGGCAATTCAAGAAATAAGGCTTGCTAATCAAAGAATTGTAATGTTCTTACAATATGTAAAAAAAGACCAAACCACATTTAATAAGGAAACAAATGGAAAAAGAATAAAAGTTGCTGGGTGCTGACTGTCATCTGTCTTACCGGAACATATCAAATAAGTTTCAGTACTCTTCTGCTAAAGATACGATGAAAAGCTGAAACAGGAATTCACAGCTACAAACCGCATGGAACCATGTGATAAGACATGCCCACCTCAAACACGCAGGTGCACTGCCATCCACATCTCGCTAGTGAATAGTCATAACTGAACATATTAAGTTAGTTTCTCAAAGACTTCACAGATGACAAACATGACTAAGACATGTTCTCCATTAAGAAACAGGTTTGCCCCATTTATGTACTACAATTAAAGAGCATTTTGTGTCACCATGGATTTTCAAGTGGTAGGGGTGAAAAAATAAATGCCTTCTCTGTGTGGGTATCCTAATGTGCCATTGACTTACACAGCTACATTGAACAAGTTTAAAGCTAGCCTGCATACATCTATCCACATCCATCTGCCACAATATAGCTTTATCTTTGATCTAAGAGGGGATCTGAGGAATTCTAGCTAAACAGACTAAAACGCTATTTTTCTAAACTTGGTCTGGAAGACAGATCTACTTAGTAGTATTTTTTCCCATCTTATCTTGTTTAGTGTGCTACCTCAGCAAGTCTTTCAAATGTGAGCATTAAGATAAACCGAGGAAGTTGTTCTATAGGAAATACAGGTAAGGCCTATAAACTTGTAACACGTCTAAGCATACTGCATAGACCTGTCAGGTGCACAGGTCTAAGGTCTGGGAGAAGAATGTTCTGGGTTTAGGAGATTCCTTACATTATTAATTGCCTGAGACTAGCAAAGAGCATTTTAACCCAGAAACACTTTTTCAAGAAAAATTATTAAAAAGATACAGATGTTTTCTTCCCTCATTATCCAAATGACTCTGAGCATCTCTAGATCCACTGCATCTTCCTCTGGGCAGAGTATGAACCCCGGGCAGTAAAAAGGCTGAAACCTCCTGTTAGAGGCACAGCAGAGCGAGCAGGAGAGAAGGACTGGCCACAGGCTGACTGGGCTGGGGGGGCAAATGGCTCATGTCCTTCTCTGCCACTAAGCTGCAGCCAGAGCTCCCTTCACAGACATCCTGAAATTCCAGAACAGAATCTCAACCCACTGGCACATTGTGGAAATTGAGAACAGCAATGGAAGTAGAGATCTAGAGCTACATTCATTAGATTGAACAGTGAGACTTCAATATTTATTGTAGCTCTCAAACAAAAACGTAATTTCACAATGAATGATGGCAGATGTGTTCTCTAAACAATGATAATCCAATTATGTATCACTCATTTAGACAGATACATTACTTCAATTCTGCTCAAATTGTCTCCTATTGCTAAAATAAAAGTTAAACAATTTAATTTAATACAGGAATACAGCAGAGGAGAAAGAGACAAAGACTTGGATTAAAGAGCTTATGTGAACGCCAAGAAGAGAAAGAGATGGCTCCCTACACACTCAGTAACCATCAGAACTCTTTAGCATTTTTTGCCAAACATGGCTTTACATATTTTTTTTATAGTGTTTTAGAAAGTTTTGCTAAGGCAACTTGTGTATTGACTATAATACTGCCAACATGTTGTATTATAAAGAAGACAATAGCAAGATCTCACTAATGTGTATTAAAGAAAACACATTTACTACCATGGGAACCCTGTTAGAATTCACCACTATTTCAAGTAATCTACAGGAAGCTTTTCTGTGCTAGACTTCCTCTCCTAATAATCTCTCTACTAATACTTCTAAGACATAAACGTTAATAGTATAACAGGGAACAAGCACACAGGCGATATCATCGGCTTACAGCATTTTCCTCTAAATAGGTCTAACAGACATAAGGAAACAGGGGAGAAAGAATACCTGAATAAGATCTTCACCACTTACGCCATCACCACAGCCAAGGATTTAGCTGGAACACTGAAACTAATTCACTGAAAACTCATTGTAAGCACAGTTAATGACTGTGGCAGAAACAAGGGAAAAAGAAAAAAAATCCACACACAACACAAGAAAACAAGCATTAGAATATTTTAAGTAACAAACTCAGTGGAAAGCTGACTTCATCTAATCTGGTCTACAAGTTTCACCAGAATAATTCTCTTGTAACAAACGGAACCATACTAAAATGGGCCTATACTAAGCCTTCGGGATGCATATATCTAACAGGAAAAAAGGAAGTTCCACCTCCCAATCTTCAGTTATACTGCAACTCTATCTGCATATGTAAGAGGACCAGCAAAGTAAAACTAAAGTTAGTTTAAACATTAAACTACACACAGGACTTGCCAAGTTACTGCCATTTACCGGAAATGCTCAAGAAACCTTGCAAGACATACAGTTAAAACTACTTTTCTCACTTCCTGCATGGAGGTAATACATTAAATCCTCCTGAAAGTAGAACTCAAACATTATCAGGATAATTTGTTTTTAACTACATCTTACAGAGTCCAAGCTTGTCTTTCAGTGATGGTCTGCAAACTCAAACACTACATAATAAAAGCATTTCTTACAAGATTTTGTTGGCAGGGTTTCAAAGATCAAAACAGGACCTAAAAATGTCAATATAGAAGTCTTCTTAGACTTCCAAATAACAGTTATCAATCCAAAAATAGAACAAGCTTTCCGTAAAAAGCATTTTACACATTGAAATAATAGAACTGCATTTTTTGTCAAGAGCAGTCAGTATTTGTAGGCATAGCATTAGCTACTGAGGATCTGAACATTCCATCAAAGGGCTACTTATATCATACTAAATGTTGAAACCCATTTTTAACCAACAATGAAAAAAAAAAGCATGGCAACTTGGCACCTGATTTTGGGGCTTTTTTTATGAACTTCAGAAAAAGAGGTACTCTTCTACATACAGAAATCCATATAAAAAGATGTCTTCTAGAAAATCTGCAATAAATCACATCACAAGCAGCATCCTGAATGTATTGTATATCAAGTTCCTTCTCCCGCATAGTAACAAGAAACAAAAAGTATTCTAATCCCTTGAATATTGTGGCAGCCACAATAACTGCAGCACAAGATCTTCCAACAATATGCATTTTAAAATACTGAGCTTACCCTTCAGAATTAACATACCTACAACAATCTCTCTCATTAATGTACATCATTCTTTCCTTGCCCAAATTTGTGTTTGCGTCTAAGGAGATAGAAATAGAAAAAGACAAGACGACAATCAGAGAAAGCAGTCAAATCCAGATACAGAGTCTCAAGTAAGTAGATACATTAAGGGCAGGGCTCTTCAAAGTTTAAAGGTCTGAGACCAGAAATACTCGTAAGTTCGAAACAAGGAATTTGAGGTAAGATGAGAGAGGCTCACGCTCTCTCAAGCATTAAAGTTGATAAACCAAGCCAGACACACTCAAGCTACAAGAATAAAAAAACAACCTATGCAAAGGGACACCCATGAAACCGAATTTTAGACCTTCATTCTACTTTCCTTGTATCTCGTTTGAAACAAAACAAAAAATGCTTTCTAGTTACTTTAGCTGAAGGAAAATATCTGTAAATCCTAACACAAGTGGGTTGAAGCATTCATGCTCAAGATCCAGTAATATCTTTGACAAATTCTCACCTACTCCTTCCTTCCTCCCCTGTGGCCCAAACACTGACACATCTCTGTGGGTGCACTACATGAAACCCAGTGATTGCTGGGCTGGTTGTCCCTTTACTGTTCCAATATTGCTAACAGATCAGACTATTTTAAGATAAGCTAATTATGCCAGTGAAGTATCCTATAAGCCACTAAGATTAAGCAGAAGAGACCATGAAGAATTAAAAGCCGTGAAGTACAGATAAGACAGAAGCAAGAATTGTGATCTCAACTATTCAAGGTAAGAAGCTTGGAGAATTCCTTGTCAGATCGCAACTCCATATTTTAGTCTGTACTTACTTTCTCCTGCTTCTAACAGTTTTAACAAGCACAAAAGAAACTTCACATGAAGGGCTGCTTTTCCTTGCACCTTGATAAAATTAGTCATTCAAGACTTAGAACAACATACCAAAATCTTTGTGGCTTCCTTGTAGGCATCATCTACATGCACGCAAGACAGACAGCTACAGAAACAAACACAGATGCCTTAAAAGAAACAGATCTGAAGAAAAATCCTCAGACTGAGTTTGTTGCACAGAAAGTTTCGAGAAGTTTATCAGATCATCTTCTCATTAACATTTCATTAAAGGAACACACATTGGAAAAGCAGGTTGAAACCTCTTTTGACAACTAGTCAGCAAGTATCTTCAAGAATACTATAGTAGCTTTTATTACAGAACCATTCAGCCTTTAAAATGCCATGTTAAAAAAAAAATAGGATCTAGGAAGTCCCCAATGAGCCCCACATGGGAGGGTGGGGAGAGGAATTTTAAAGAAATTAGTATCTCTTAACAACAACAAAAAATATTCTCTCCACTCCTCTGTTCCTTGGGGGAGGGGGGAAGATTAGATACAAGGTGTTAAAATAGAAAAATCCAAATGGTTTCTAGACAAACAGGTCTTCTGACTTTCTTTGATGCCAATAAGCTCCTGCTCCCCCATCTCCAGAAAACAGGCATAGAAGTAAACTGCTGTCTGAAACTATACACAAGTATGGTCCAAAGTCTGGCACGGGAAAAGCAGAGGACAGGGAGTTGCAATCACAACCCCTTGAGCTTCTATTCTAGATCACAGGAATCAAATCCTGAGTACAAACGCTGCAGAGTCAATTCCCTGCACAAAATCCCCAAACCATTACAGAATTTTGCAGCTTCCTGACCAGACTCTCTGGGTAGAAAGAAATCACAAATGTTCTACACAACTACCTTTCCATATACTTACAAACAGGAATCATCAATACAAGTATCTATTTAAAATTTAACTTTATTCTGATGAACAAATGAATCCCAGCCTAAGATAATGTTTAGACCAAATCAAATAGATTAAAAGCAAAGCAAATTCAAAACTGTGTTCAGTTTCTTAATCATCCTACCTGTAAGAGTTTATTTTCACAAAGATGACGGAACTGTACTCCCCACAGTTTTCTAAACCTGCTTTTCTAATAAAATGAGGTTTACATGATCACAACCTATTCTCCCTCATTAACAGCTTCTGATTCAATTGGCCAGTTTAAACCAAGTGCAATAGTAAAACTACCAATTATTTTTAAGACTTTATATAAAGTGCTGTGGCACTTTTGACCTGGCAGTTACACACAGGCCCCAAGCGAAGCACCTGACATGCAGCGAGCAAGGAGTGAGACAGCAGGTTCTGTTGGTCACTCAGGCAGTCAGCAGGCACCTGGACTCGGACTAGCCACAGCTAGCAGGCCGTTTAAGATATTTACAGAACTTGAAGAAATACAATTTGTAGGGGGTATACTCTGAAAGGTCAGGGAATAACAGAAAACTCAAACAAAAGGGAAATGGAAGTTCTGTAAGTTTTACTACTTGCAAAACTACTACTTTACTAGTACTGTTCAACCTATTTTTAAATTTATCTCCATCGCTTCTCCAAGCTATATTTTAATATCATAAATTAAATGGGCTATAGTATACAGAATAAAAATTTTCATATACACATTTTCTTTGTTCTTCCCTCTTCCCCATACCATGCTTGATTTGCTCCTGAGCAACCCAGCCATCAAGCTGGAATCCTTTTATCTCATACAATCACACTGGTTGTGCTTGCCTAGAGCCAGCATTAACAGGACAGGCTACCAATCCTTTAATGACTTCCGTCTCCTCTTAAACAAAAATTAGAAGGTAAAAAGAAAAAAAAAAATGACAGCAAAACCCAATAGCACCCATTAGTAACATCACGTTGGTTGCAGCCTAGGCTTGTTCTAAAGCATTTCTTCAGTCCTGTAGCAAAACCTGATGGTTTTGCTCATCCAGGAGCTCAGCCAGGACCCCAACCACTGCACAAGCACGCCTGGATCACCAGAGGGTGCTGCAGGGGCTCATAACATGACTACACAGTAGATTTGGGCTTGGATCATAACCTTCTAACACGAGGCAAGTCCTTTTCGCAGCTTCTTTTTTTAAAAAAAATTTAAAAAGAAGATTTTTACTTGGGTCTCTTCCTAGTCGCAACATTTCAATCCCCTATTCAGTCACCCCTTCTGAAGCAAATGACTCAACTGCATTCTGATAAGACTGGTGTAAGTTTTACATAAGCACCTTGTGCTAACACACTCTTCATTGTAAACAGGCATGTACTTGACAAAAACAGGATTCATTGACTAATTCCACGGCATCTTCAAAAGATAACTATGAAAACAAGCACATCACCACCAGACTTGACAGTACAGGAGTCCATCAGCAAAAACATATGGGAAATCTACAAATAGATAAAAAAAGACTGCAACCCACTGAACAAGAGAAGTCACATACAGGGCACACTAAAAGTATCTGCAGGAAGATTTACTGAAAAGCAGCTAGTGGGGTAACCGTGGACTATCAGGCTACATTTCATCTTACTGTGAATCCAGGCCTCCTATGTAGATAAGACGGTAAAAAATAAAAAACAAAACTTCAACTAAGAGTCACTAGGAGCATCCTTCAGAATACTGAGACAGCTGAAAATTTCAACTACTATTACTATCCCATAACCCTATTACAACTCTTGAACAAATCATTACGCTTTTAAAGTACTTTCCTCCTATTTTGCAGGAAGCACCTAAATGGCTCCAGTATTCAGGAATATTAACCGCTTATGGTTTAAAATCCAGAACATTCAATCATTTGAACACCACATTTTATTAATTCCTTGAAGCTACTGAATTAACAGTAATAAATAGAAAAATTCACCAACAGTGGGGTTTTTTTAAAAAAATAAAGGAAAATAACACTTTACAATTATCTTTTGATAACTCTTGTTGCGTCCCCCCCTCGCTTCAAATTTCAAGTTATATTAAATCCATGACGATGTCTGGGGGACTTTTTGAATTTCTGTGTCCTTCACTGAGTGTTCTGTATTTCTATCCAAATTTGTAATACAGGTTTGGTAAAATAAAATTTTTTAAACGTCACTTAATTCAACTTTTAAGTTTCCCATTACTTTTTTGATGGCTATTCAGGATAGCAGTTTTCATATTTGTGACAAACAAAACAACAAGCAGCTACTTAAAACTGAAAATTATTCTTTGATATTACACAATCTTATTACATCTCTATGTACTCCTTGTGAAGTTTAGACTATTTTTGTTAATAACCAAAACTTCTGCAAATATACCCATATTCTCTCTGTCCAATATCCAGTTAATACCTGCCTCCACCTACTGATCACATCTCTCTTCAGCCATGCAGGATTGTCTCCTTCCCCTGAAGGAGTTCTTCTAATTAAGTGCTTCCTAATGGAAACCATTAATACTTTTAACGACTGCACTTTTTTCACAGTCAAGCCAAACATCTCTCAAAGCAAAGATCTTTGCATGCGTTTCAGTGACAAGAAGTTAAGACACCAACAACTGGAATGCTATGAACAAAGATAAGGAGAACAACAAGACAACAAAACAAACAAACAAATGAAAAAGCCAACAAATACACAAACCACAAAAATCCTAATGCTCCAAAAGAAACACAAGACGATATTAAGTAAGTCTCTCAGTGGAAATCCTTCTGCACTCAAAAGCTTCAAATCCCAAAAGCCAACTAGCCAAGCTAATACATGTATTATCAAACCCAGATTAACAAACATAATTTGAGAGCCTATAGGCTCAAGAACTGTAGCAGAAAGCGCTTTTTACTTGATGTGTACAGGAAGGGAGCAGCGTACCTCTATTACATACCTTTTACTGTGCCATTTTTACTCTGAAACCAATGGGCTTCTAAGCATAAGTTTAATACACCTGAATTGCAATTAAAATATTGTATCATTACACAATAACTTTAACAGCTTCAAGGAAAAATAAACTAAATATTTCAGTAACTAAATATTTTTATTACCCTCTCTGCCTGACAACATAATACAAGCTCAGTGGTGATGGAACATCCCATTTTCTCAAATATTCTCAGAAGACTCAGTGCTTTGAAAGCTCACACTGGAAAAAGCAACATTTTTTAATTGTTCTATACACCAACTTATTAGCAGTCATTCTTGTCAGCTTACAGTTTTTAAAACAGGATGCATGCAGTCATATCAGGAAGAGGGCAGTTGCTGTGAAAGAATGATACCAAAAACAAGATGTCCCTAATGTCGATAACCTCACACAATGTTTCTGAGCTATACTTTACAAGTAGTTTTACACAATAGTAAGATGGTCAATTAAATACAGTTCAAAACACCTGGAGAAAAATGCCCACTTGAAAACACTCTCACTTCTTTTTTTAATTAGCTGAGAAAAAAAAAAACCACAACCTATTGCAACTTGGACACAAGTATTGCAGATTTTGCATGATAAAGGGGGGGAAAGCCCCTTATCCTAACACCTTTACAGTTTCTTTAATCAACACTGCCAAGGCAAGTTTCTTCTGCCCTTTAAGACCCCTTATCTTTTTGTATGTGTGTGTGCATATCTGTGAGTCTCTCAAGGTTCAACTGCTTGCTTACTCTCTTCTCTTACAACTGTTTGTAGTACTCCCATACCCCACCTTTTCACACTTACAATACCTTCCTACACATCACAAGGGACACTAGAATCATCTCTGAATTCTTTCTCTCAAATCTGTATGCCAATATCTTCAAGAAAGAAATGTTTAACAGCATAGCCACAGGACAGCTCAGTTACAGATGTGCTTACATAATGACATAGCTAAAGTTTAATAATTTATGCCCTTTGACCTTCCAGGCATTGTAAGTGACCACAGAAAATTAGAAGATCAGGCCCATGTATATTGCTATAGCACTCAATACTGACACTGACCACAGCTTGCAAGTATTACTGCAGGTATCAAGAGGATATATTCTCACAGGTCTATGGTTAGCTTTCAAACAATAAAAATATCATTAGTCCAATCCATGAAATCCTAAACGACAATGCTGGAAGCAATCTGGTTTTCAAATGAAGCTGTGTTTCAAAAACATTTTAAAGGATTTGAAGTAAATGGAAAAAATCCTTTTTCCCCCCTATTATTATCATAAAAAGTATCATGAACACAAATCCATCCATTCTACATTCTACACCCCCCTCTTTTAGGTGACCTCCACCACCACATTTTTCTCTTAGTTATTTAGCTTGTTATTAAAAAAAGGTATATTAAAAAACCCACAGTAAAAGATGCCCTGTCATCAATGGCTGGTACACAGATACTTAAAGCAAGCACCTTTCCACAACTATGCTTGGCTGATAATTCTAACACTTTCTATCTTGGTATATTTAAAACAGGCATGCAACAATACTTAGTAACTACTAGTGAAAGCCAGCTGAGCACAAAGCAATACAGAATGCACTTTTAAGTCTCTAGGTTGGCCCATAAGGACTTTGGTAGAATTCAAAAGCTCTTCAGGGACAGAGACAAATATAACTGGGAGACCTACCTAATTAAGCATCACTAACATTTTGAATATAGAGTAGTTAATTCCCTGCAAAATAATTCAATTAATCACACTCTTATTAAGAAGGATGTATCTTCTTCTCATTATATAGGCACACTTGTGCCGTTACAACACATGGGGAACAAAAGCACAGTGCCTTCTGTAGAAAAGCTTCTATATTCCCCTGCATCAAAATTTAGAAAAAAGACTGGCCACAAAATTTAGCTGTCTTTACCTGAGAATTATTCCTACCTAATTCTTCACTGCAGCCTCAGATTAAAGAGAAAGGAAGATTACCACATACACCACTTAAAATATTCCAACTCAGTGACTGTTTTGGCAGGATGGTGGGAGGGGGCGGGGAGGGGACTGAAATCTCAGGAACAGAGTTGTCTTCGAATATATTAATTCCTCTTTAGTGTCAAATGGAAACGAGAGTATACAGTACAAGGGTTTATGCTCCTTAAGAAAAACATACTTGAGTTAAGGATAAAGGAATCTACAAAAATTCTCACAGAACCATTAAACGTAAGTCTGCACAATACAGTTGATAAACAAAAATAAAAGTCCCTTAATATGGAAGAAAAATATCTCTTCCTTTCAACTCCATAAGCAGTAACATGAAAAAAAATCAGGTGTTAAAATAAGAATGCACCGTATGAGGGGAGTAAGAGGTAGAAATCTAGATCAGATGCTTACTTTGAAATAAACAAAGCAAACTACACTACTGCAGGCTTAACCCTACACAGCATTATTTATTATATTCTGTGGTACTCTACCACAGAACACATGCTGGGGGAGGGCAATTGTCATCTTACATAGTTGAAGTCTGGTTTTTAACTCTTGTAATACTACTTTGTTTGTCAGATACTGTATCAATGACCTAAAGTGTATTTTGATTAGCTGCCAAAAAAAGTTCCTGAAATCTTCTAATAGAAGATGAACAAAACTAACTTGGGGGGAAGGGGGGGGGGGCAGGAATCAAAACAGTGTCTTGCTGTAATCTTATAACCTTTGTAAGACACCAAAAAAACACTGTAAACACTCAGGGGAAAAGTCAGCCTGAATTTAGTTATTGCAGGGTCTAACTTCACCTTTGGAGACTTTATTCACTTGACATGATAGGAGAAAGAGTTAAACTAAACCCACATTCACTACCACACTGGTTAGAGTCCACTCAAATAATTATTGCGTTTGTTTTTCAGCACTAGCAGTAAAGCATACAAGAAAAGAGAGGAATACTGCATTTATTTTCCTTGCTTACACTACCAGAGCTGAAGAAATCAAATCTGAACAAAAAGCAACAGCCACTAAGAAACACCCGTATTAGTCACAGTCACAGACAGGATTTTGACTTTTGTTCCATTTGATCAACAGAAGGACACTTTATTACACGTGAAATAATATCTTTCAAATACAAGAAATATGAAAACTTAAAGCCATTTTGCGCATCAAGAAGTTATGCAGCATATACATTGCCATATAATGTTCAAATTAATTCAAAGTAAGGTTTCTTTCAATGTCAAGGAAAAGTATTTTCCAGTGTTTTGCACACGTTATCAGGCTGCTGTCATACTGAATAGGCCCAAAGCCTAAATTTTACACAGAGTATTTAATCCTGTGGCCTTTAAAAATAAAAATAAGAATTTGGTGAAGTGAATAAAATGTACTAATGTCAATTTTTAGAAAACATATTTTTTAAATATTGAGCCGTAACAAACACATCTCTCATGCAAGGCGTAACTAATTACAGTGATTACAACTTCAAGATATTTTTTTATTTAGGCAAAAATCTTGGTTCCCAAGCTAATATAGATTTGGACATCCCATGGCATTACACTACACTACTTTTACTACTGTTAGAGAATTAACCAGGTGTGGTTTGTTATGCACAGCATGACTGAGAGCAGGCAAGGAAGCACGGCATTGTTCACAGACTCATGGTGCTTCTAGTCTCCCTGAAGCAGAGCTCAGGCCCAGAATACACAGAATGACATCAACAAGTTATCCAAGAAACTTGGCTAACATTCTAAAATAAATCCCATAAATGCTCTGCTGCCCACACTAACCAGTTTAAGGTAAACTGCACGCACTTCAGCTCAAATAAGGTTTCTAAATAAGATAGGTCTTCTGCCATAATAGGCCATTTTATTCTCCAGAATTATTTCAACTTTTAATTCCAACAAGTCCTTCTTATCTTACTAGTCCGACATGACTCAATTCTGTAGAATCAATTTACCTAGTTTCATAAAATTCAACGTTAACTTATTTCTTCATCCCTTGTTTTGCAGAGAAAGAAGCGTGTTATGTGGAGTTATAGGAATTTAAATCCAGACATCTACGTATATGCAAAGCATTCTATGGGCCCACTCATTTATACAGGTGAGGTATAACCACATTGGTTTAAAGACACACTTTAAAAAAATGGAGCAAAACAAGCAAACATACAAGCTAAAGACCAATATATTTCTATCACAGTTTATAATCTGTAAATGCCTTCTCACAAATAAATCATGAGAAATGCTAGAATATTAAAACCAGTTTAGATGAGCTGCACTGGCAGAGAGGCTGCCACTATAACTGTTCTGAAGTAGAACCCTGTCCTTCTCATTGAAGGATTCTTCTTGTTTATCGATGATATTCCTCTACTACTTCTGGAAGACTATGTCAACCACAGATTTAGAGAAGAATTATGGAGTAGAAAGATAACTAACCAGGGCACTAGGTTATTTTCCTTCCTAAATGCCAAACTGAACGCCTTCAATCAAACAAGGCTCATCTCCAACTGGCCAGCACTATTCTAATCCCTTAGCATCAAGGCAAATTGTTCCATTCTCTCATTTTTGTTTTGCTACCTAAACGAGTACAGAATTTAAAAATATCATTTTGTAATTATGCCCCTTAGTGACCCGAAGTGTTAAAATTGCATCCTTTATTACAATTGTTCTAAATTATGTAATTGAAAGACATGTCATTTTGCACATCTTCCAGCACCTGAATTAAAAAGATAGTTCAAAAAAGGAATCTCACACTTCTCCCCCAAATGCAAATCGCTTGTTCGAGAGGAGGAAAAAACCCAAAGATTACATTCTTACATATAAAAGGTAAGCATTTAAGTAATTCTAAAAACAGTCAACATAGATTATAAGAACACTGCACTGACACCTTTTGCAGAGGTTGTTTAAACACTAGCCAGCAACAAGACAACAGAAACATCTATCAAGACACAGATACTTAGTTACTAAAAACGAATAAAAAAAGACTTGTATAAGGAACAATTATGTGTAGACAGTTAACATAAATAAGTTTGAAAGCTTATAGCCCTCCTTATGCTACATAAAAATTCAGCAGACTGTGAAAAAGGTTTAAAATAAATACTGTCTATATTACCAATTGCATACCAAACCACATTTTTTTCCTTAGTACTGTTTTTGTTGCTCATTTGTACTTCCCAGAACCTCTTTTGCCCACTGTTCACAACAAATGTAATCATTGCATGACTATGGGACACAACGGTTTTACACTAAGCATCAAAAGAAACCCTCTTCTTAAATTGTCTTTTTCACCCTACAGAACTCCAGTTTCTCAACTCTGAAATTAATCACTTGTCAAACAAGTCACCATGCCTCAGTTTTTCTAAGCAATTCCGTTCTCTTCGCCACCTACCATCTCGAAAGCAGGTAAAAATCTAAAACACAGCTCCATGAGCTCAAAGAAGTGACTGTCCTTCCAGTCAGAAACAGAACAGTCGCTTTTCCTTATCCTCACCACTTCTGCACAGAGCTGCCGAAAGCAAAATCCCACTTACAGTACCACACAGCTGCACCTTCAATCTTTTCCTCCCTCTGGACAAAAACATCCTCTAGTTTACACATTAGCGAACAGTTTCTCCTCCCCTCCTCAACACATCTTTACGCAGCGTGCAACTACTTTAACTATTTGTACCTTCGTGTCCTCCCTCCCCGACCCCCGATGGGTTTCCCCAGCGTATACCACGGGTAAGCTCCTAAGAAGGGGGGGTTTTGGTTTGTTTTTAAACGCGATGTTGCCGACCCAACGTGGCTGCCCAGAAGCAGGACAAAAGGTACTTTTGCTCCCCGCCTCCCCAGCCTCACACACGCACCCCCCGAGCGGAGCCGGCCACNCGGGCTCGGGGAACGCTCGCCCGCTCGCCCCCAAAGGCGAGGGACCCCTCCCTCCCCGCTCACTCACCCGCCCGCGTCCCCTCGCCGCCCGCCGCCGCTCCTGCCTCCTCCCCGCTGAGGCTCCTCAGGAGACACTGACACCGGCGCACGGATACCCGCTGGGCGCTATTTTTGGGAAACAAGGCCCAATCGGGGCCGGAACTACTTCCTCTGTCACACACTCTCTCCTCAGGCGAAGCAGCCGCCTCCCAAAGATATCCTTCCGCTCTTTTCTCCTGGCACCTCGGACGTCGCTGCGGGCGCTCACCCGAGCTGGGCGGGGGCGGAACGAGGGGGAAAGCGAGGGGAGACCCGAGGCGAGCCTGCGGCCGGCGGCGGGGCTGGGAGCGCCCCGCTCTGAGCGTCCAGCATCGCCGGATTATTTTGTTTTACCATGGGGAGCGGCCGGGCCTACATTCTTCACCGCCGACCCGATCCTGCGGCGCGGCGACCCCATAGGGCAGCGCGCCGGAGTGAAGGGGCGGCAGCGCCAATCAGCGCCCGCAGAGGAGAGGAGCGCCGGCCAACCAGAGCGCAGTTGGTGGGCGGGGCGTAATGAAACGTGGAGGCCTTGAGTGACAAGCGGGCGCTCAATCAGAGACAGGGCGAGGGAAGCGGCGACCAATCAAAGCCGAGCGTGCGCGGGCCTACGGCGCAGGAAGCCCTTGGCCTTGCCCCCTCCACCCCAACCTTGGCGACAGCGCATGCGCACAGCGGACCCCGTCCCTCCCTCCGCCGCCCCAGTGACGCACGTAGCCGGCCCCGCCCCGCCGAGAGAGCGGCGCGTGCGCCCACGCGCAGGCCCCTCGAGGGCAGGGCCGCGCGCGCCCGGCGCTGAGGGGTTGCCGGGGGCAACGGCTGCGGCGGGGCCTGAGGGACACGGCGGGGCCTGGGGGACACGGCGGGGCCTAAGGGACACGGCGGGGCCTGGGGGACACGGCGGGGTCTGAGGGACATGGCGGGGCCGNGGGACAGGGCGGGGCCGCAGCCCCTTCCCACAGCCTGCCATGGCGGGGCCCGCAGCCCCCTGCCACAGCCCCCTGCCACAGCCCGCCTCCCTCCTCTGGAGGAGACATCGAGGAGCCAGAACTGCTCGCCTCCCCTTCCCCGCTCTCATCTCTCCAGCAAGGCAAAGCTTTGCTCCCAGGGCCCAAATCAACGTCCTTGAGTTAATTAAAACAAGTCGCATTTAAGTGGTCCCTCATCTTCTTGCAAGGCCTGATCGCTGGAGGATGCCGCGGGAAACCAACACCAGCTCTACCACCCACAAACTGCCCAGCTACCTGTCACCCACGCAAAACCCACCACCACCTCTCCACTATACATACATATTTCTTATTACTGTGTTTTTCTGGCTAGCTTTCTGTGAAAATCACTGTTCTCTGAGGACATGAGCTCTGTCTTCGCTTCTAGACTAAGATGACAGCCCACCTTGGCTCCCCCTCCACCCGTCTCCACCTCACATTATCTTTGTCAGAGTTCCCATTAATTTTGCTGGAAGTAGAAAAGACTACTCGGGAATGCATAATAAAAGACATAAAATTGGCGTCTTTCTCCTTCACAGAAGGCAGCAGCTGAAGAATGACCCAAAAATAAAATTTTGATGATAAAAAGGTGATTGCCAAAAATCATCTGCGCTCTACAGCTTCTCCAGATTTATCCTGCAAGATACCGGAGCGAAATGATGGGAGCCATTTCGAAGCACTAAATCACTGATGGAGAGGGCACGTCTCTGCTTCTGGACGCAAGAATCAAAAGTACTTTCTCTGGAAAATCAAAATGAGAGAGTGTTCTTTATATTTGGAAGGCTTTATCATTAACTGAGTACAAAAAGTAACTCCACAAATGGTTAGAAAGCAGGATGCAAGAGATGACGACAGAAGCACCCAACTGGCAGTGCGATAACCACGCCATTGGAAGGGAAAAGGTAGATCCTCCAAGATCATTCCCAAAAAATTAACGTAAATTTATCTTCTCTGTTTCCAAACATTTAGCTCAAATTGAAGCAGTAATTCACAACTCGCAGAACTTTTGGAGTTCAGGATTTATAACGTACAGTTTACTTGGGAGTTAAATATCTGGCCATTAAATAAGTGGAACAACTTCTGAAACACCCACCTTCCATTCAAAACAGAAGTGCAAGAGTATGCACTTCTTACTGTGGATCTCAGAAAAAGCTAATAAGAGGTGTCAAAGACAGACATGACAAAATACAGTAATTGCTATCTATTGTGATATTTCCAAGCTGACTGTTCCTGACCTATAATAATCGGGAAGAGATTTAAATGCATACGGTTTTCTTAAAATTCTCAACACGAGCAGTCCAAATGCCATTGATTTTTACATGAATATAGTTTATTCTCTTCTTTGTCACTATACCTATCACCCATAATATCCATAAGGTCCATTACTAGAATCTAATGATTAATACCATGAAATCCTCTCATGACAGCAATATGCTGAAAATATGTTAGATAAAATCATGAATTCTTCATTTAAGTTATAAAAGTCAGGGGGAACCTGAGTAAGACAACGAAGCAAGGCCTAAGAGCAAGGACTTCTGGATATACTCATGAATTATGTGCTGTATGAAATCATATTATTCTAAGCTGGCAAAAAAGAGCAGGAAGCCAAAGAGATAAATAATTGGTTCTAATCTGTCCTTTTCAGTGGCCCTACAAGAATAAGCATAGTATGTGTTGCTCAAGGGATTTCTATATATGCCTTGCAAACAATAGTTAAGGGGTATAGAGCAGCACCTTTCCCACTGAAATGCATCCCTCCCTCAATTGAAAGACTGCCCTGTGTAACAATTGAGAAAAGGAAGTGCAAAATATGGTATCCAATTGAAATTACAGATGGTGTTTTCCATACGCGATGATGTGCTGTGACATCTGCTTGTGCAGAGCCCTCTTGGGACTGCTAGTGGAAAAGAATGGGTGGCGGGGAGGTCACAGATGTTCTCACATGTCACAATAGCGTAAATGAAAAATATCACCCCTTAGGGTGACACAAAATAAAACCATAGAAGAATGCCTAAAACCACTCCATGACTCAATAGCCATGTTCTGCGTTAGGCTTAACTTCCAGGACAACTGCAAAGGCCAAATGCACCTGGATAAACCAAAGGATGCAAAGCTGTAGGTGATTAAGAAAAATCCACACTACAGGGAAAAAAAAATATGATCTTTCTAAGACTGTAGAAGCAGCAACATGACAAAGCTTTAGAGAACATCACACTTCAGTGTCAATATGACAAGTGAAAAATTATCACAGGCATCTGCTAGGATCACTCTTGAGATGTAAGAGAACAACAACTGAACACATTTCTGCTCATCTTACAAACAGCCCAGAGACTAAAAAGAACTACCTGAAGTCTCTTCCCTTGGCCAAATAGCAGACAGTGTAATTTCCATGATATCCAAGGAGAAATAAACCCAAAGAAATAGCAAATATAAAGAAAAATAGGGGGGGAAAAGAAGACACCAGTATTCTTAATTTTAACTAAATAGCCTCACAGTTGAATATAGTCATCATCCAGCAGTTGTTATGGCAATAAAGCTCTGCTTTGCATCTCTATTCCAGTGCATTTCCACCCACCCATTCAAGGTATTTTGGAGGCACTATCACCAAAATCATATCTCCACTAACTTTTAACTTACATTTTGGGACCTTCTTACAAAACACTCCAGAGATGTACCATGGCTGTTCCTCAGGCCTCCTTTCAAATGTTCCTTATATTCCAGAAATCAGCTTTTTCATCTTGTTTTCTAGAGAAAGTCTTAGTCACATGCTTCTAAAGGTGAACTTTGTATAAAAACAAAATGCATGACTTTTAAAATTCTAGATAAGAAGAGTAGGGGATGTTATGTAGCTTTTGCATATGTGCCAAACAATTAAGTTACCCTTCATAGGGAAGGAGGGTCTAAGAACAAGCTTGTAAGAACAAGGTTTCTTAAAATCGCAGGCCAGATTAATTCCTAACATTGTTTCACTTACAATGGTGGAAGTACTCTATGAATGAAGATTTTGTGAAGGACTGCTTATTGCAACAAAACCAAATTGTACTCACAGCATTTCAGGATGGGAACTTACATTAGAAACAAAGGATAGGAGAAGGGGGGACTCCCACCTCGGGAGCAGGAAATCAGAGAGGGGCAAATAACGGTTCCTTTCCATTAACACTTTGGGTAACCCTGTTAACCCCATAATGGCCACTTCAGTACAGACACAGACTTTCGGTCTCCGAAAGCTGGCTTAGAACAAACTCCCCTGAGTTCCCTGTCCCTGGCTGGGAGCAGTGCTGTTACCCTACTATTTGGTCCTGGTTTTCCGCTAAAGACAGATATAATCAAGAAAAGATTTCCTTATTTTAGTTAAATCCAAATTACCTGACAATGCATGAATTAAATTCACTCAATCCATTTCATAAACTGCCCTCTGTAAACCACTAATATTTCCACATCATTATACGGTACATTCAGTAATCTGATTGCCTTGGGAATATTTGTTTTTCCAGAACTTGTGGCCAAGGTACATAAGATTAGATCAGACACAGCTTGTCTAAGAATGCTGTAATGTGGGTGTACAGTATATTTGCTAGTTTTGAGTTACAGGTAAAAGTTCTCTTTCAAACTTTTCCAGCCAGGGGTTCGAGCTAAGTTATCTGAAGTTGTCTGTTGCAGCATTTGGCACTTTTCATTTTACTTTGCTGTTGGCCTTCTGATACTGGAGGATCAACATGGGAAATATTCATATTGTATACCTCACTGGCTGCACGCCTGATCCATACCTCAGCAAAACTCGTGATATTTTATAGGTCTTCACAATGACAGAACACAAGTCTCTCTGGGATTCACGCTCTTCTGCTGGGATTTTCTCACCATTCTGCAAGTTAACATGAACCAACAGCTGGGTTTAAGAGATCTGATATAAATAGTAACATCATGCTGCGAGCGAGCTTCTTGGAAAGTAAAGAAAATACGTTATTTAATGCACTCTGACATTTGCCTTTCCTCCCCTTATTGCTAAGCTGCATTTCTGTAAACACCCATAATGACAAATGCAAAGAAGTTGATTTCTTCACGTAGACATAACACATGCTGCCTTGAGCCCAGGAGATGATATCCAGAGCAGCTTACCTCTCCCCTTCGCCAGACAGCTGGCAAATTCTGCACAGTAGGAAAAGGAGTCAGAGCGTGGATGGAAATTCCTGCTTCCAACAGCATTCAAGATTACAACCTTTGGTATTTTATTTTCACGGTTGCTCTATGTTGCTTCAGAAACTCCCTGCTTTTGCCATATCTTTCCATTCATTAAAATTGCAGCTTGCAATTAAACATTCTGACATAACATAGCTGAGATTTTTTGGCAGCAGCCTTAACCAGAGGTTTTCAGAGTTTCCTGCAGACAGCTTTAAATTTTCATATCCTCATGAATGCTTGCCACCTTCTTTTAATAACTTGAAAAAATAAGCCTCTCTTAGGAACTGCATTGTTTCTGTATTTCCCCAGCACTCATTTACTGCTTTTAGAAATGTGTCACGCACATGTATATTTATAGAGAGAGCAAAGTGTACATATGCACAGTATAGTTTGACATCTTATACAGAACACACAGATTGCTTAGCAGATCTAAAGAAAAATAGCTATGTTCAATATTTTTGTTATTAAAATGTACTTTTCTGATGGTATTGTATGATTTCACCCCTCTATAAAAACAATCATGTTTACTACATTATTTTAAAATTGCAGGTCTTCATGTGTTAATAATTTTGTAGCTTTATACATACTATGACTGTCATATATTGCAACACTAAACTATTTTTATTATTTTTATGCAAGAAAGTATTTCTTAGGATAGATCTTGCCCTTTTTCCAAAGAGCTAGAAATCACTTAAAAGGATTTTAAAGTTATTTGCGTTTTTAAGGTGTAGAATGTATTTGGAGATCTGTTCAAACACTGCTTGCCATTATCTCTAATACAGATTCAAAATTGATTTTAAAGGGTGTCTTTTTAATGTTCAAACTGACCTTAAAAGTCTTTTTTCTTCTAACATTACCTGGCAAATAAATTCTTAAAGGGATACCATCAATTTAAGAACTGTGCTTTAGTCTGAAAAATTTTCCAAGAGATTAAAAAGAAAATGTCTCCTTTTTTCTGTAAGTTTAATTTCTATATTTGACAGCAGTACGTGTGGTCAGTATCACATGCTGTTAGGAAACAAAAGGGACAGAAATAGATATAGGAGACCATAATACCTGAAAAGTCTTTGAACTACTTTTTAAAGTAGATTTGAAGTTGATGGGGCCTCTTCAAGTGACAAAAGACTCACGGAACTCTTAAAAACCAGATAAGTTGCTCCTGACTTGTGCAGAGCACCCTCAGCTCCCACTGCAGTCAGGTAACGCTGCTCTTAGAATGTAAGTTTAAGCATTATTTTCCCTGCGTTTTGTCTGCTTCACTGTAAATTCTGTTGACCAAACTGCATATATGAAAGGGCGCATTTTATTGCCCTGATCTTATAAGTTTCATAGACAGAGCCCACAATGGCTCTGCATGATCTTTTATAACGTACAAGGCATAACAAAGAAACTTTTAAAACAGTTAACTTACGAAATAAAGTTTAATTCTTTAACTTGGGCAGTTTACAAGGTGCACTTTGGGTCTTTTATAACGGTGCCCAGACTCCTCAGTATGAAAGTGTCGTTGATGTATCTCCCATTGATTTCTTTGGGGGTACTTGTACTATGATTGGTCTGTGTCCCACAGGAGAAATAACAGACATCTGCTATCCCACTCCCTCTGGCCCTTTCAGGTAAAGGCAAAAATGCCCTTGATTCTCTGTTGTAGGTTTGCTTTAGTTTGGAAAACAAGCCTTAAAAATTTAACCAGAGTGTTAACATGGATCAACTGTTCCACGATTCTGAGTTCTGTATCTGAACAGGCATTTGTTCAGGGGTTTATGGTTTTCTTGGCTGTGATTTAGGATTATTGCATACTTTCTCAACCCTTTACTAAAAATATGCTCATGAAATGCGGTAGCACATTTGTTGCAGTCTCTGAGGATGGTTTCTTAGCTGTCAAACTGTTTAGAAGACAAACTGGCAGTGAGACAGCTCACCTGTTTCCTATGGTTACTCGATGATAAACTATTTCACAGCCCCTGCTGTTGCATCTAGGACAAGTGTTTTGAGACAGAGCTTCAATGCGCATGTAAACAGGTCACCTCACGCTAAAATGCCATTTCATTTCCAAGCCAAGCCAGCTGGCTTTGGACAGAAAGTGCTTTTCTACTTGCGTGGGCAAAATTTATCACCTTCCCATCCTTTTTCTCTTGCTGTCACATTACTGCAGAGGTGGTGGTGGCTGAGAGCAGAGTGAGAAGCAGCGTTCAAAATGTGTCCATGTTAGTCGAGATAATAACGCCTGGTCTTGCAGCCATGTGTTGAATCAGCCCATGTGATCTCACATAACCTAATCAAATATTTTTCCTTTCATTATATGGAAGTAGAGAAAGGTTAACTGAGATTGAGGTCAATTTATTGAATAAAAAGGAAAAGCATCCAAAGTTTCTGTGTTTGATGCTATCTTTCCTTGGCCCCAGTCATAGTTTGAAAGGGTCCAGACTCATCCTGGGTTTGGAAATTTTGTATCTCTAGTTTCAGTTTAGCAAATCCTGTTGCGTTCCTTGATGGAAAGAAGTGAATTTCTCCTTAGCTCTCCCACAGGGTGGACTAAGAAAACTAGTGTTATCTGGGAGGAAAGCTGGAAGTTTGGGATTGTTTGGTTCCTTTTATTGCTCGTTTGGGGGCTGTTTTTTAAGAAAGATGCAAGTTCATCTTTAAATTAGACTCTAAAATGAAGGGTCTTCCAATGTCTCTGCAAAATACTGCTCTATAACGTCAATGGAAAGTCTCTTATTAATTCAAAGATTTGACCTGCAAAGTTGCGAATAGTGAAACACACAATAGGGATAGTTTAACTGGTGGTTTAAGTCTGTCTTATTACACTTCAGCCAAGCTGAACTGCTCTAAACTAGATTAAAACCATTACTGCAATGGAAGCCAGGCTCTGAATTTACCATGCCTTAGCTATACCTTCCCCCTGGGTAAAAGAGGATGAGGCTACCTCAAATCACATGGCTTTTCCTGCAGGTATGCCTATGGAAAAAGATGACACATAAAGACTTGTTATCCCCACACTAATTTGTCCATGTGTCCATATCCATGGATATACTTGTTTATGTAACACCAGTTTAAAATTATACTCGCAGGGTCTGAATACACGAATGAGTGATCTCATTCACGTACTGACATGCTTGACAACTTACCATGCACCAACCGAGCCACGGTAATTGACCGTGTGTGTTTGCCCTTCGCCCGTGGCGATCGCGGATGCAAGAAACCAGTTTAGACTTTTCTTTTTCTTGGCCCTGAGGTTAAGCTGACACATTGAACCTCACGCTGGCTGCAGGCTAAAGAAAGGCACGCTGCAGTTACCGTGCCTCAGCTGATGTGCGGTAACTCGTTAAGTTGCTGGAACTGGACAGCATGCCTGAGCTCTTGGTTAAAATGGGATAATAGAGGGCATAAATCAGGTGTTAGTTCAGTTCAGTGTAAGTCAATTAGGAATGGATTTAAGGTAAATTGACACAAATCACTCTTAGTCTTGAATAAAAGTGGCTACCCAGAACAAGCTTAACTAAATCCAATACAGCTTAATCTAACATAAATGGAAAGACTTTCAACTAGCCATAAAAAGCAAAAAAAAATCTTATGTGCATTGCCTAGGGCACGTGCATTCACTTCAAGCAAAAAATACAATTGGACATGTAAACTAAGAAAGTGAGCCAACTTCACAGCTATCTCTGCAGACAACGTAGAGAGAAGGACAGAGGTAGCTGTGAAAGCAGCAATACCTTCTCTGGCTCTCCTGGCAGATCTGGTACAGTCTGTCATATTCAGTCATAAACTGCTGGAGATAAGAATGGGCATTCTGCATTGTCTCAGAAATGTGCGCTCTGCCACAGTTTAATAACAAGTATGTAACAATGCTAACGTGATCCTGATAAAAGTCGATTCTGAACAAACATGAAACAGCTGAGTTTGCTTTCATTCCTTGAGCTTGATGAAAAGTATTAAGGATCAGAAGATGATAAAGATACTGAAAAGTAAATCTGGGTTTCATAAGTTTTAATAAATGAAGTGTTATTAGTAATTCAATCTAGCAGAAAAATCCCTAATGAATAAAAAGCAAATAAAGCTTGTTTCTGAAATGGTTTCACCCTTCATCTCTAGAAAGCATTACTGAAATTAGGGAGGCATAGTTGGGATTAGTCATATCGGGACAATTTTTTAAAATCCTTTACCAATGGGAGATTGACTTGAATGAAGGAATTTGGCCCCCTAGTTCCCATTTCCTGTCTGAGCTATCTCTCTTCTAAGAAATATTTTTATGGAGAATGTCCGTGGGAAACTAGTCTGAATTCTTTGTGTTGTGTGAGATTTTAGAAGACTCTGGTTATAGATCAGTATCCCACTAGGGAGGATACAAGATGCATATGCACAATAAAATTATAGTCTCGCCCTATCCTATGTAGTCCTAGCAGCAGGCTGTGCTTCAGATTTATTCCTATGTGGCTGTTGAGAACCAGGAAGGAGTCGTCCTGCAGCCTGTGGGAAGAAATGCAGCCCTTTCTCATGGCGGTTACTTGACTCATCCATCCAAGGTAAAAATACAGTGTCCTCCATGTTTTGGGACTTGTGCTGGAAGTGCCCTTTGGTGTGGTAGGAATTTTGTTCACTGTTTTTCTCCCGCACTCCAAACAGCACCGTCGCACACTGCATAGTTGCAGCAGACCACACATTTTGAACACAGTAAGAAAATAAGCATATTATTATCAGGATAATTGAGTGTTGGAAAGAAAGTTGCCTCCAGCACTTTGTCCAGATTAAAATCTCAAATCAGTACCATTATCTGGGAAGTATCTGCAGTGACACGTGCATGCTACGCATCCCAGTCAGCAATCTGGCCTATAGCATTTGCAGAAGCTTTAGCAATTTCTGTAACGACCCTTACAAGTCCTCCATTTATTCAAAAGCTGAAATGCTAGCCTATGTGGGACAGAAACTTCTAAAACAGCAGATTGAAGTACTCCATGTAAATTGAGCAATTTCTGTTAACACATGCCGACTAAACCAGAGCTGCCAATCAGCCAAGCTGCTGCTCTGTGACAACAAACATCTGAGGTACTGGAGCTTGAAGTTAATCGAAGTTATTTATTTTATCATGCAGAACTAAGCCATCAGCCATTGCTCTCACAGACATGGTTTTCACCTTCCCCCTCAACCAGAGTATACGTGCTTTCTTCAGAAGAAAATAAACGTAATGTACTTAGCCTTAATATTAACCTTAAAACTTCAGCTATTACAGTTGATGTTTATTCTGCCTCTAGTACCAAGTTATGCACACCAGCATAATTTGGGGATCATTGAAGGAAGAAAACCTAAACCACAGCTATTGTTAATTCAAGACCAAGCACTTTTGTTTGTATCAACGTGAAGTAACCACAAATATAAGAACTGTAGCTAATACTGTTTTCCTCTCACCATGTCAGCGATCTGAAAGGTTCCTTCAGAGGATTAGTATTTAAGAAGTGGTTCAATGGAAGAGTAACTAGTTTCAGAGTGTATACTACAAGAGTCAGAATTGAGGGAACGAGCAAATACAGCAAACCCATTTCCCCAGCACCATTTCTATACCCTACCACCAGTTATTTCTTTTTTTCTGGTGCACATTTTTGTTCCTCCGTCACCAAGAGCGAAATTATCATTCAGTCACATTGCTATAAATTTGGACCTGTTCCACTGACTGTTGATAGTCGCTGCCTCCAGATGCCCTGGGGATGCATGTTACAGTGCGTGCTCTGTGTGGCTTCTCCTGAACAATGTATAGCTGATCCCTTTCTTCATGCCAGCTTGCTCGTGAGCCATGCGGCAGTGTAACGGTTCCAGCTTCCTTCTGTGTCCTGAAGATTTTGGCTCGAGTCTTGCTTGTTTGCCATGAGAAGGTTCCAAAATAGGAAACACATTCACTCATGCTCCCTTCTCTTCACATGGTTACATTTAGTCTTTCTTTTAGTGCTTTCCTCTCGTCGCAAGGCTGGGCGTATGTGCTGCCTTATTGCTTATGGAATATATAATTTATGTATTTACTGTCCCAAAGATTTGCTCATATTTGAGCTCTTCTCGACTGATCTGACTTTATAGCCTGTAGCTTTAGGTGCATCTGATGATTCCCTTTTTTCCCCTCATTGTTTTGGTTTGTTAGTTTTAGCACTGCTGACACAAACAGTGCATTTCAAAAGGCATCTTTCCTGTGGGCTGTGTTTACTCGTTAATGTGGCTAAGTGTCATCTGAAGTCCTGGGTGACAGCTCGCCTAGCTTTAGACTGTGGCATTCCCATATATGATTTATTGTATCTGAAGGAAAGCACAGTTACATCTGTAGGAAAGTGAAGAAGAGTCATGGGAAAAGGGGAGTTGTCAGAGTTCTGGCTGTAAGGGGGACTGGGGAACTTGACATTTAGGTTCCTGCACAAGATGTAATTTCCAGCTGAATAGCTCAGGCACTTACCCAGCTTCACTTTGGCCCCAGCTGTGCGCTAAGTGCAACCGACATCTCTCTTAAAAGCCGCTCACAGCAACCTGACTTGATGTGACTGTTTTGTTTGCAATAAAAGGCAGGGGGAAAAGTTGCTTTAGTAAAGTAGCTGATAGCCCACATGACCTGCATTGGAATATTTCATTCAGGCCACTCAGAAGTGAACCGAAGTAGCTGGGAAAATGGCAGACGAATCTGACAGCCTGCAAATACAGTTTTACTGGAAACATTGCATATTGAGTCGATGTCTGTGTAGCTTCTGGTACTGAATTATTGGTACAATCCCAGTTCTTTCCAATGAATCACATTTTCCTCAGTTCAGGATTAATCAACATGTCACTTAGATGTATTCTCAGACAATAAGCACTATGATATGGATGTCAAACTATTTTAGGTCAGACTGTTTTCTATTTTTAGCTTATCTGTTCTGCTATAGAACTAATGCCTCAAATTCAGAAAAGGCAAGTGTTACAAGATACAAGCGAAATCCTGACTCCATGGAGGAATCAGTGAATTGTGCTATTGACCCTAACAGGGCCAGGATTTCACCTGATGGTTCTGTTTTAATTAAAGCTTCTTCCTGTTAAAATTGTGGTTCTATCCTCAGTAACTGAGACAGTTACTCAAATTCCCGCTTTTAAAATGCCTTAATGTTCCAGAAATGTTGCAGATGGGGAAACATAAGAGCAGGAGAATTTTTGAGTGACAGGTAAAAGAGGTCCCTGATTCACTGCACCACGATGCTGCCTAGTACACAGGAGGTGGCATTCTTAGGTTTTGATGTGGATCTTTAATATCTTCATATATCATTCTAAGATAAGCAAGACTGAATTTTGTCTATGTACTTATATAAAAACATACCTGCTTTCTTGATTATACATAGCATGTGTACATATGCAAATATATGTACACTCACACACAGTGTTTCCTTCATTAACATTAATTAGTAATACATGGTGAAATTTCTTAAGCAAAGCAGTTTTCAAAATTAAGACAATGAAATGTCTTAGGAGGAAAAACCCAGCAAAGATATCCATCCAAAATGGAGACAGCCTTTCTTCTTAGTTAAGAGTTGGACTGCACAAACACACTACACGTGCGTGTTCGGCTTCACAGCTCAGAATTCAGTGTGGACAATTGGGTGTCACATTATACAGCTCCCACAGAAACTCACAGAGCCAGTGAAGACTGAATTCAAACCCTCCCTTGTCCATAACGAGTCACTGCCATCCAAAACAGAATAGAAACTCTGGGTATGCCTACAACAGGGATAGCCAACTGGAGGCCCACAGAATTTGGATCAAGCCCACCAAGCAGTTTTCTTTGGCCATGAGGAGCTGGCTGGCTCCAAGGCCAACCGTGAACCGCGTGGCGCTGCTCTTTGTGCTTGGGGCAGGATGCACAGTGAGCTGTGGCTGCCTGATCTTCACGGGGTCAGCTCACCTGCCCTAACTGACAATAAAAACGGCTTTCCAAATCCTACGCAAGTTGGCTGTCCTTGTCTACACGCTTTCCTGCATGCAGATGAAAACTTGCTTTACTCATGGTCTGAGCTGGCCACAGCCCCGAGCCCAAGCTAATATCCTGTCTCTCAGCAGGCCACAGCAATTTGGGCATGTAGCACATTAGCTGCAGCTACATGGCTTCTGGTTCTCTTGGACAGCAGCCAGAGTAAGCTCGTATCTGCCTTCAAAAGACCAAGTAGACATCGCTTATGTAGCTGGTAGTCAGAAGACCTGTGACAGGAGTGGAAAAATACTGCTCCTGCCCAGTGGAAAGCAGGAGCGTAGCGTGTGCTTTACAGTCTCTCACTGCTTTTTCCAAGTCCTAGGGATCATCAGTTCTGACCCAGGTTGCAGAGCCTGACTACTTAGGCCTAAAAGTCAGCAAGTTCTGCCTTTGTCAGTGTATGCCAAACATCCAAATGCCCACTCAGCACATCACGACGTACCTGCCTACTTGAGATTCAGGCACTCTCAAAACCCTGCCTAATTTCTCATATTATGTTTCCTAATCTCCAGGCTATCATTCCTTTTTAAACTGCCCCATTGATTTAGTAGCGTCTTTAAAAAGAGCATTAAAATTATTCCCCCTCTGCAGCACTGCTCTGGTTCATTAATTACTTCACATTACCAACATAAAACTTGTAAAGCGAAAGAAAATTGCAGCACTGCCTTGCAATTGCTATCACATTTTCTGATCCCAGAGTCGGGGACTGGCTGTACCCTGCAGTTACAGCCCCTGCCCTCAACGCTCGCTGCACAAACACACTCGGAGCCATTCGCCGCTTTGAAAATAATTACAAGACCACATTGTGTATTAGGGCTCTTTACACTTCGCTCAGAAGAAATCTCTTTCAAGATGTAACAATCTGAGCGTGAATCAGCTTTTAGGGTCATTTTGGATTCTTTTACATTTTCTTTCCTCCTTTCTCAGAGGAGGAAGAAACCACGTGGCCATCTGGTCCCTTTCCTCGGCCCCGTAGAATTGCTCTCCTGTGTACACAAGTAATAAAAAGATGTATTTTCTTTTAGAAATCTGAAAATACTGCAGACTAAGCGATGGCTCTCTTCATCTGTTAAGGTGTCCAGAGCCCGACAGGAGGTAACAAGCACCAGAACCACACTGCCACCAATTGTACTTAACTTCAATCCACAGCGGAGGTGGGTGGCACCTCTCCCAGATGGCACGCTAGGAAGTCTGGCTCCGAGGAGTTTCTGTGCCTCTTTGGCAGCAGCAGTGCGAACACCAGAGCCTTGACCCTGCAGCAGAGGGAGCATGACCAGGTGTCGAAGTCTCCAGGGCAGAGCCTGGCTGTAGGAGCGGAACCGCTGCTCCACGTGCAGCCCATGCACCAGGGGATTCTCCCCTCCAGCTGCTGCAGGTTCCTCTGCAGAAGCGCCTCCGCTCAGGCTGCACTTGCCAGGGCTCACCTTTGCCTCTCCCTTCAGTTTCCCATGGTGTCCAGCCTCTTCCCTTCAAAATCTCACTCTCTAAGCCAGGACCTTGTGTAGGAAAGTTGCGTGTCAATCGACTATTCCTCAGTCTTAGCAGAAAGGGAACAGCAGGGTGATCATCTCCCCCATGAGTCAGTGCTTCTTGCTGGAGGCTGCGTGACTCACTGGTCCCCACACTGCCTCCCTCCCCCATCGCTCTTCCTCACCTCCAGCCTCTCCTGATCCAAACCCACCTTTACAGAAATCATCCTTATTCGTTAGTCCTTCCTGCCATTACCTTCTTTGCTATAATAGCCTTGGGGACAGGGAAAACTCAACAGTACTCCTGTTTTCATGCTAGAAAAAAGTGTTACTCATTTTCGCCACTCAGATATGTGTCCCCCGGCCCCACTGGACATCAATGCAAGCTTAGCAGCCACAAACCTGTCTGCAAAGTGACTTTCAATAGAGCCTATTAGAAACAGCAATTCCCTGCTCCAATACATTTGTTCTGGGCCACAGGTAAGATCCCAGTGTTCTTCAGCTCCTCTGCACCCTGTTGTTACGATTTCTCAGGGGTATTTCTGTTATGAACCCACTCCACTAAGTAGTTATGAACCTGGATTAAGGAGAAGCAGTAACTGCTGATTGAACCAAGAGAAGAATCAATGAGCCGGTGTTAGAAATCAAGGAACAGAATACTTTTCCCCCCATCAGTTCCAGTGCAGTGGTGTTCACTTTTTGCTTCCTGACTTTTACGGAGGCCTAGTCATTCTCTTTTCACCCCACTGGGCTAATTTTCTTCCCAGAAACAAAGTACTGTCTGCTTGAGATCATATTGGGAAGCAGTTGGGAAGCCAAAATAGCCCCTGGATTTTATGCCACATGAAGGACAACTGGCTGTAATGCAGAAATGGTGACAGGAGAAGACAGTGTCCTTTAGAAAAGGA
>VXBO01003739.1:46250-81396 GCA_013400135.1 Rhinoptilus africanus | reverse complement strand
GGATGTTCTTTACCTTTTGGGACCTGCAGAAGGTAACAGGATACAACTTTTGGAAATACAAACTCATGGATTACTCCTGCAACACAAACCACGGACTCCAGCCCAAGCAGGGCGACAGTTAGCAGCCACCAACAGCAAGTGTCAGATACATCTGCTGGGTGGAGTGAGAGAAAAACCCTTCCCTCTTTGTGGTGGGATCTTTAATGGATGTGCTTATCTGGAAAGAGGTCCAGCGAGAGTTCAAGCTCTGCTTGGGGCCTCTAGGCATGACTGCCATGCAGACAGAGACTGCAGCATTCGCTCAGTAACGAAGGTGATTCCTCCACAGGGAGGGACGTGCCCTGCCTCAGCCCATGCTGTGTTTTCCGAGGAAGAGAGGCAGCTCAGCATCCCCTGCTCTTCAGAACATATTATCTTTTGCTGGCAATAATCACACGTTGCCATCATTAAGAGCAAAACCTGACATTAGCCAGCCAGGCCTGGTTTCTCTAGAAATTAATCAGAAAACAGCTAAAACCAGAAGCCCGGCACATTTGTGCGACCTTGCAGTGAGACTTGGCGACAGCCTGAGCTGAACCGCTCATGCCAGTTCCAGCACATAGCCCAAGAGCAGAGAGGCCAGACCCTGTTCGTGAGGGATGCATGAGGACAAAAGCCACAAGATCAGCGTGTCCAACCCCAAAGCTGGACAGCGGTTACAAGGAGAGGGCATGGCCAAGGCAGCTGGTGGACAGAGTGATTCAGAGGAAATTCCTCAGCTTTTAAAACTGTCCCTGACCAATGGAAATGCCAAATTGGTAGCAATCCTGATTACTTCTGTCTTGCAGTGAAATCTTTTGCCTGGAGCCGATTGGGATTAGCTAGTTACAGGGCAGCATGCATGACACATCTTTGCCACAGCTTGAGTGAACAGAGTGCACTCCTTGGGGCAATCCCTGCCTCTCCCCGAGTCCTGTACACCACCACACACACAATACCAGGCACGATATAAAAAGCAGCTCTGTCTTCTTCCAGTTTTAAAATGCAAAAAATTTAAAACAGAAGCCTTTCTCACAGAGAAGAGCAGAAAGCCAGTGTTTTGAAGCCACTTTCTTCTCACTTGTTAACATTAAGCCCAGCCTTCTGCTTATAAATAATGCATATGGCCTCTTTTTCCTCAATTCCACAGTAGTGTCAGGTTCCACACTCTGCCTTCCCAGAGTCACTTTCTGTCTCTTCTGGAGACAGCAAGGCCCACTTGGATGTCTGCAACAGCCACGGACTCGTTAGACTTGAAGAAGATCCTTTCCATACACCAATTAAAGATAACCAAGACCTTTGTCTTGGAGTTTTGTTAACTCTCCCTTGCTGGATTGAAATGCAAGGTGGGAAATGTGTTTACAGTAAATAGGTTTTGCCTTATCCCAGTATTTGTGTCACAGATTCTAAGCACGCTCCGTGATGCAAAGATGAGCTGGGTAAGAGGGTCACTGCATAGCTCATGAGCTGAGTGCACACAGAGCTGAGAAGAAAGGAATTAATACAGTGCTTCTGCAGGCCTAGCAGGGAGGCAGAAAAATCATGGGGAATTCAGCTTGTCAGGTGTGTCATAGATGTGAAAACAAAAGAAAACAACCCCTCTTTCTCTCCTACCCACCATCTTTTCCGATTAATTTAAACTTAACTTGTTGAGATGAGAAGCCAAGATTTCTTCTTTGATATCAACAGCTTGCTGTCTATAGATACCGCCTCATTACAGAGAGGCTTTTATGCCTTAAACCAGGCAGCCAGAAAATGTTAGACTGAAGTATTGCATGTTATAGATTGACAACATTTAAAACCTAGATGGCCAAGCTACTGATATAATTTCCATACTCATTAACCATGACATCTCCAGCTCTCCCCCACAGCATTCTGTCAGATTCAGCCGGACCAAGAACCTGTCTCAGCTGCCAGAAATCATTTCTTTACTCTTCCATGGATTGGCATCGCCTGAATGTACTCTTACCCCTCAGAGCAGAAGTTTATAGAAATCTCTCTCCCATCTCCCAGCTGTGCATCTTGCCTTCCCTGCGCACACACACGGTCTATTAGCTGTCCACAGCTATGCCCGTCTAGCTGGCAAGCTGCCTGTTCACAAGCTGCTCCAACCATTGCCCTTGAGCACAAGCCAGTGCTAAGTCCCGTCTCAGGAGTTCATGCTCCGTGCTTAGCACTAACACGATCGTACTGCATGGCTTCGCCCTGCACACTGCTGACAACGACCTCTTAGGGACCCCAGGTTTGCTGATGGCAACAAGCTCCTGAGTATTTTCCAGGCTAATATTTGCCAGTTTGTATTGTCACAGCCGTCTCACAGACCAGCAATCTGTCAATAGCAGAGTTAGGCTTACAAATGCAGTGTGACACAGGAATCTAGGGCTCTTGTAGTTCTTGGTATGAAAGACTGTTTCACACATGATGTGACACTGAAGAAAGAGCACAACCACAGAGGCAAAAGGTGGGTGCTGGGCTGGGCCAGGAAACCTTAGGTGGGCATTTTGAAAGGGAAAAAGTTTAATTGGTGTGCATTAAAAGTGTGGCCGACGGCATTTCCAAATAACTTTTCTTACAAGGAGAGTAACTTTACTCACTAACAAACCCGTCCAGGCTCCTGGATGCGGCCAGGGTGAGTGCCAAAGCATCAGAGGGTGGGTCACCCTCAGTGCTTCACGGCTGAAGTACCATTTGTTTTGTAAAAAAACCCCAAAACATTGACTTAGAAAGAAAAGAAAGGAAGAGAAATAACCAGCCTAGGGTATTCACCTGTAAAAGGGCACAACTAAATTCTGATCCTGACACTGCAAGCGTATGATTATTGCTACCAAGTGCAACAGCGTCAACAGGAAAAAAATGTTCTCACCCACCTTGTATCTCTCGGGAGAACAAATCATGTCAGCCTGTACAGTCAGCATCGCCCCAACACATACGCCAGGCTATCAGGATGCCTGAGGTGAAGCTCTCGCTAGTGCTGTTTTGCCTCACAAGGCATGTTCCCTGGCATAAGAGGAGCAATATATTAATGGCACATATCACGTACCATTGATAACCGCTGGCCATCCCACACACAGGCTCATCGTAGGTCAAATTACTTTTGCCGGTGTCAACGTACTCTGCTCATGTTCAACAGGAAATAGTAAAAAGATGTTTTGCTTTACATTCTAATGCTGGAAGAGAGAAAATACATGTGGGTCTTAAAAATTTTGCTTAAAATATGAAATTGGTCCAAATGCTTCAGATTGAAGCTGCTCAAAGGAACAAAGAAGAAGTCTTTCTGAGAGGCTCAGAACCCAGTCAGGAACAATGGGGCTTAGATTTAAAACACAACCCAGAACTGAGTCCTTGCAGTTCCTGGAAAATATGAGTACTGGACTAGTGCATTTTTTGATTCACTATTATTATCTCCCATAGACATTCATCCTGATCTTAACATCTTTATTGTCCACATAGAGCAAGCTTCCTCTCAAACAGAAATGAATGTTCCAGTAAATTTCCTTAGACAAAACCACAAAAATCAAACAAAAAAGACCCCTTTATAACTTTTTAAAAAACATACACTTCATGTTGTGATTCAAAGTGCTCTTTGTTTCAGCAAGTATAAATACTGAATTTTACAAAGAAAAAAAAGCAAAAGTGAGAGAAAGAAAACTTCTGTCATACATGGGTTAAATAACAATTGCAGTCTTAGTTCCAGACTGATTACTCTGAGAGGCAAATACTAGGTAAAGTCAGGGTTGTTATTTCGCATCAAGGACAATAGATCTTTGTCCTGAACCCTGTCATAAAATTTTGAAAAACCTCTCTATCAGGGACGCAAATATACGATCTGCTTTAAAAATCATAGCAGAATTAAGTTAGAAGCTACGATTCACTTCTTAGAAACCGAAGACAATCATTTGCATGCTATTCATCTGATGTAAAAGATCTTTTTGTCTGCATTAGTCTTAAATCCTTTTAGCTGAACCCGTTAGCAATGGGGAGAGGGAGAGCAGTATTATCTTAAAGCCCTCTGCATGCCAACCTCTACCGGGAAAGGTAGACCCTCTCCCAGAAAGAGAGCAGCAGGGTAAGGGCTACCAGCCCTGGCTGAGCAGGGAGCTGGGGCACCTTTGAGCCCACCGTGCTTCATCTTTAAATGAGGCTCAGTAAATCAGCCCTCCTGCAAAAATGTTGTATGACCTCTGGTGAGAGATGCAGTATAAATCCCCACGAACGTTTCCTTTTATTATCAGTAAATACTCTTGGATTGGTTGAAATTGTTCCTGCCGCTGATATCACTGATCTCTGAAGAGATAAACATGAGCTGATTGATGACTTGTCTGCAGGATCTATTTCAACCACCCCCAGGCAGGATATTTTCCATGTGGGTAATAATAAATCTTACTATTGAATGTCATCAAATGAAAGCAAATTATGGTAAAAATAGGCACAGATACGTATTTCTTATTATATAATATTAAGGAAGATTTTTCAAAGACTGGAGGAGCTTGCATTTGCATGCACAATTTTTTGTAATATAATCCTTTTGCCTACTTTTAATATATATATTTTTAAAAGCCTTGTACAGTGAAACAAAGTAAAGAGAGATCTCCTCAGAATAGCTTGTCGGCTAGTCAGGTCTGCAAGGCAAGTTTCACATCGCAACTGAGACTGAATAAGAACAACGTCCGTTCTCAACAGATACCAGGGCTGCCTTTTACTACCACTTTTCACATGATATTTTCAGGTATCGCTAGTGCTATTTTATACATTTTATTTGCAAAGGAAGCAAATGGCATCCTTTCTTGTCAGTTGATAGAAAAGGTTTGAGGGAAGAGCTGTCACTCACTCTTACTGCTCCCAATTCTTTTCTAAAAGTGATTGTAGAGTTCCAGGGAAAAGTTCTACCTTCATAATGAGAACAGCATTGAAAATGCTCATGCCACTTTATTTGTGTCAAGCTCAGAAATAAAGATCTAAGCAACTTTCTAGGACCTGTTACATACAATAAAGCCAATGCTTTGTACCAGGGCGGCTGTGCTGCAGGGGAAGGAAAATGTGCAAATCCAAATCTCACATTCAGGATGTAAGAATAAGAAAAAGAGCTGCGAAGACAAAGATTACAGGTGGTCCGCTTACCAAATGTTGTATTTCACCATCATATTATCTGCACAGTATCAAAAATCTTTGTCCCCAAATGCAATAAATCAGACAGAGAAAATGTGGAGACACAGGAAAAGGACTGGAGAGAAAAACTAATCTAAGGCAGCATTTTCCTGCTACCTCTGTCCTCAGTGTATGGAGGCCAGGGAGAGTTTGGGCTACAGAGCTTGGGGAGAAAAGTGACAGTGAAAGAAACAACTTCAGGGAGAAGCAACAACTTGGTAGATTATGCCCTGTGGGATCTCTCCTCTGTGCAATACCTACTGCCCCATTCTGGGTGTAATTTGTTCAGAGCAGAGATGGTGAGGAGGAAAAGAGGAGAACAGAACAGAGATGGGAGAGCTGTGTAACTTGAAGGGAACGTGTCAGCTCCCTTAGGGACCAAATAAGCTGCTGGGTATGGCCAGCAAGACAAGTGCAAGATTTTTAGGAAGACTAGGGAAAGGCAGGCCGTAGAAGAAAAGACTGGTACTGCCAAAACGCCACACAGCCATGGATTGGTCTCATGAATGGAACATCAATTCATTGCATAGTCAATCTGGCATTAATTTGGGGGTGTAGAGCACATGATTCATACAATAAACAACAAGAACAAATCAGCCTGGAGAGGATAGTAATTCTCGGAATTTCCCATGGCAGCCTGAAGGCCAATGAAGTCTTATTTCCCATAGCTGAAATGTGGCCTGTTTGATTTTGATATGAGCCTGAATGCCCATATCGCAATTTCTAGGCTTTCTTGTTATAATGCTAGCATTGCTTTAGCATTCAGGTGATTTCTAGCACCACAAATATATGTCAAGCTCCCTTGGAAGGCGACATTTTACTCCTTAGGTTTGAACCTACAAACCCTCATCAGAAGGAGCACAAACTACACTAGGTGAGCTTGGAGTCCTCCTACTGAAGAAGAACACCATGTGCTGGAGCTTGAAAGAAGGCACTAAATTAAGCCCCTAAGGCCAATTCTCCTCTACCATTTATTCATTAGTTTTGTGCACCTGAACACAGAGAGAATCCTCACGTTTGTAACAAAGGTGAGAGAAGCATCACAAACTCTCCATGGACCACAAAAAAGCTCTTGAGTTAACAGCTTTATATCCAAAAACAGCCACAGGAAAGCTAAAAAGACACCATCTGAAAGGGCAGAGAGCAGAGGTGCTATGCTCTCTTAGACAGCAATACCATCTTCTATTTATATATACATATATATGTAAAAACCAGCAAAGCATTGGTGTTCTCCAGGACTGCGCTCACTGTGCACACTCCCTGTGGGAGAGGCTTGAGGAAAGCTCCCTTTCGCCTTGAGCTCACTGGGAAACTTGCAGCGTGAACAAGATCTGGCCACGCTCAGTTCATTCTGGGCAGCACAGCCAGAGATGAAAGCAGCTTTCAGATCGCTCAGATTTTGCTTGGATTTCCACAGCTTGGCAAGCAAACCCAGATCCCTCCAGACCAGCCTGCTCCCTTTCTGTCTGTCACCATTCACTCACCTCATACAAGGCCAGACAAAACCGTGCAAGCCCAGTACGCACAGCCCAGTCACAGCTGCTGCCTGTGGCCACCTGGGCATGGCAGTAGCTCTGTGATGTTACACGGTGCTAAATATCCAGGGATAACTACAGACCAGAGAGCCTTCAGGAGACTAGAGAGCCTTGGTGGTAGGTTGGTCTGCAGCATCCTGGTCTAGAGAGCCCTATTCCAGACAAGAGAAAGCTACTGAAGAACTTTGGCCCTGCCCAATTAGATTTAAAACCCACCTCAGCTGTGAGCTCCCAGGCAAAGCCAGCAAATATTTCTTCTTCAGCACATCTGGCTAATGAAAGCTGTAAGGTCACCTCTGCAACTAGCTTGTGGCTGAGAGACAGAGGCACTTTTCAGAAGCCTTCAGCGTATGATCTACAAGAAGGGAAGAAATAAAAGACACTGGTTTATTAGTTTGTTATTCTCCAACCCCAGCTATTACAGGACAGGCACTATGTTTATGATGGATTCATTCAGAGAACATTTTCTCCCTGCCCACAGAACTGTGCTTCCGACTGAAGCCAAAGCTGTATGGAGGGTTAGAAAAGCTGCAGACGTTTTTCAGGACTGTGTACAACTCAGTGCTTCAAAAGCACGTACAAGGAGATGAGCCAATGATGAGGAGCTGGCTTGACCTGTGGGAAACTGCATCAAATTCTTCATTGGACCACAGTGTTCTCCTATACCTTTGGCAAGCCCCACGTCGCCAGGTACAACTATGAGAAAGGGGCAGAAAACTCAGAAGCATTCACACAATCTGCCATTTACTCTTCCAACAAGCAACTTCTGTGTTCTTGGAAGGGTTTACTTTAGCCTTAGCCTGAATAAAATGTGGCATTACACCCTGACCATTTCTGAGCAGCTCTCACTGGCACGTACCAGGTTTCCATGTACCTCACCTTCACCTGCAGTTCATAGCCCATCGGCCTCATCTCTAATACATACATATAGTCAAAATCACTGTGCCCACAGGGACCAATTTATTTTTCCGTTACCTGTAGCTTCCTTCATTTTATGCAGGAAGGAGCTGGCAGCTTCTAACAAGGAGTGTTATGAATAGCATGGTAACGCCTTTCTCCATCCCTGTTAAATTTCTCATTTCATCTTGTGAAGTCAAACCCTGGTTTCTGCAAAGTCCCTAAAACAACCTACATCGATTATAATTGGATCTGCAGTTGGACTGCTTGTGTTTTGTCTCCAGTTTTGCAGACACATTGCCTACTACTGCTGTCTGTCTACATTTAGAGATTTATCCCACTGCCCTAAGGTTGTTGTGGCAGCTGGAGGCTGTGACAGTCCTGACACAATACACAGGAGAGGTCCCTTCAGTACAAAAGTTTCCTTTCGTTCCTATTCATACATGAATTCTGGCTTTTGCCTTGTCCCTACATCTATTATCATCCCCCCTCTGCCATTTGGAGATGAGCATTCAGATAATGGCCAAATTGCAAGGGAAAAGCACGGTGCACAGAATAGGATCCAATGTCTTTGGGTGGCTTGTGATTTGTATTCTGTGTTCTAAGAGTCAGTAAAAACAAGCCAAAATATCAATTTATGACTTAGGTCAGGCCATTTGCATATAATTTGAAAACACAGTAACTGTGAAGTCATGTCTGACTCCCTGTGCTGTTGGTGTGTAAGGAATAATATCGCAGAATAAAACTCAACAAAAAATGGTGAGGCTTCACCTCAACAGACAAAGCTGCAAATTCCACTAAAATGGATCAAGTCACAGCTGTTGAGGGTCTCTGAAGTACTCAGACGCCTTTGAGGACCCTATGACAAATTCGGTCTGTTTTCTTCAACTGAAAACAAAAGCCAAGCAAGTTTCACTGGTACGAATACTCGCGTTTCTGTTACTTACATTTATAGTGACCGATGTGTCTTTCACACAGGGCTTCAGAAGGGCAGATGCGGCTGCCCAGCTTGGCACCCTTGGCACTACGCTGTCAGTAACTGAGGTCACTTCACAGATTAAGCAATGCCATTATGGACCAGCACACCATCAACATGTTGCTTCACCATGCTGTGCTGAAATCACAACTTTCTAGAGGACCATAAATGTGTTCCCATGTGTTTTATACTGCTTTGTCACAAACGTATCGCAACAGTGCTTCATACAGGTTTCTTATTGCTAATGCATCCCCTCATGGGATTATCTAAGTGCTCTCGGTACAAACCCTCTGATAAGCCCTGGAAGCAGCCAGCAGCACATCTAGTGCTATCAGCAACGCGTTATGAAAGGAATGTCATGGCAAAACGCTGCCCCGAGTCACAAGACAAAAACCACCCTGGTGTTTACAGCAGGGTAGGAAATACCACATTAAAATAAAAGCATGACAAGGGAAGAGTGCACACTTTGGGGCGGAAAAAAATCCAAACCACCTCTAAGCTCCTGGTTCCTTTGTCATCGAGTCAGTACATGACAGCGAAGATTTGTTTGGAGTGAAAGGCTTTTTGTGAAGCTTTATCTCGGCCTTTAGCAGACAGAACTGACAACCCTGAAGTGGCAAAAACCACTTGCCAAGTGCCACGTTCAGGGAACAAAGGAACACAACACCATGCAGAACTATCAGCTTCCAGGGGGAAGTGTCATTTTCACATCCAGTTTGCTATACCAGAGTGGGAGAGAAGCTCCAACTGTTTTGAATTCATGTGTCAAGTCAATCGCAGGAACAGATAATATTGGAGTTATATAAAATTTCGGAAGGAACCCCCACCCACCACCTGTAACACTCACTCGCCACTGTCAGAACAGCTCTGTAACTGAAGACAGCACTAAAGAGAAGTCATCCTCACAGCTTTCTGCAAAGCAGATGATGGGATCGTTACAATTTCACTTTACATATGAACTGAGGCAGAGAATAAGTGTTTATTTTTATTCCTATCAGAACAGTATCTAAAAGTCTCCACTGGACTCTGACTCTAAGTGCTAGTTGCTTGGTTTAAGCTTAAAAAAATTTCCATCCAATCCTAGAAACTTGAATTTTCAACAGACTCAGCAGGATCTGCATGGAAGGAAGGAAGGAAGGAAGGAAATACTAGCAGTCTGCCCTACAGATTACTTCAGCCTTTTTTGCTGCAAGGCCTTGCTGTCCCCCCTGGGGAAATCACACCAGATCTTTCTAGTTTCCTCCCAAGTATCTTAACCAAGACCCTCCAAATGGAGTGATTTTTGTTCGTGTAAACAGACGGCATCAGTGTCAGAGCTGGGAAGTCACAAGTCACAAGTTGCCTTCAGGAGGAGAGCAGTCCCAAGGACCCACAGCCTCCGCACCAGCAGCCAGGGATGGTCTCAGACTTTCTGCTGAGTGCTGTCACGTAACAAACTGATTCCTGCCCACACCTAATCCAGCCAAACGGCATTAACAAGATCTTGGGCATGTACTGAGGAGCTGGGGCTCTCCAATTTTTCTCCCACAGAGAATTAGGAGCTTACACTAGGGCAATTTCTGAGCCTAGGTGCGAAAGCTTAATGTGACTGGTACTCAAGAGCAGCGATGCCAAACTCAGACCCACGGTCAGTGCACAAACTCGGGGCTTCCTGATGCTGTAGTCTCACCCCTCCATCTTCCCAACAGCTCTCCTATCTTCCTTTGTATGCAATCAGCGCGAAAATCCGTGGACTTGAGTTTTACACTGCTATGTCGCAGTACACCGAGGAGGAATCGCACCTGCCCTGATTTCCCCATCCACCGTTACCCAAATTAAAGCTATGCCAGCCCTGTCCTCTTTCACAACCACTGTGTGAGAGCAAAGGGAGAAAACCACAAGGGGAACAGATGCTGTGGTTTGAAGAGAAAGAGAGAGAGAGAAAGAAAAAGATACCGTTGCTCTCTGAAAGCATCCAGAAACGTTTCTATTCAATTCATTCAGGCCTACACAAGATCAGGGAGAGCAGAGGACTATGTGAGGAAAATCTAGGTCACATATGATCACAGCAGCACAGCTGCCATCATCTCAGTGGCCATGTGAAGCAAGGACTGCAGCAAGGACCTCTCTTTGCTGAAGAGGGCTTTTTTTTTTTTTTTTTTTCAGTCCAGTTTTACAATTTCCCCTCATTAAGGTGTATTTTCCGGCAAGGCTGTGAGTACATTGGGTCTTCAATTGGGGTGAAGGATTTAGCTATAAATCCCAAAGATGATACAGTAAGTGGAATTTCTGTAGGATCGTTTAAATAGTTTATAGGCTGCCAGGCAGGATTTTAACCTTCTAACAGTGACAGGAACAGTGTTACTTTCCTGCTCTTCTGAATGCCAACACATTTCTTAGTTCTCTTTGTTTCATATCTGTTGTGGAAAGATACACATTGCTCCCATTTTTCTTAAGGAAACAAGAATCTTAAGCTATTTTAATACACCCATGAAAACCTGAAATTCTCTCATTCAGCGCTCTCTTTTTGTTAAATACACAGGTCAGACCCTGTGGTCCCTTCCACCCCCACCTTTCAAACAGAAAAGTTAAAATAAATGCACACACACACACACAGAGACAAAAAAAAAAGAGGAAAAAAAAAGAGAAAGAAGTAGGACAAGGTAGCCCCAAACCATTATCTCTTTTCTTTGTATTTAAACAGACCCTCTATCACCCTCCCTGCTCCTCTTTTCTACACCTGAACAAAACCAGGAAGGATCTAAAGCCCAAATCCTGAACACTCCTGCAATTCAGAAGATCAGAAAGAAAGGACAAATGTTCATGGGTGCCATGAAGTTAAGCCAAGCATCTTGGAGCAGCATTCGTTAAGGAGCTCTGCCAAAACTCCTGGCGCTGGCAGCTGCAGCAGGAGCAGCTGCGGGGCTGGGGAGCCGGAGGAAGCGATACACAGCACCCGTCAGGAAAATAATGCACACAGGGATCCCTTCGGTGGAAGCAAGTATGTTACAGATAACACACTAATAAGGTTTTGTTCCCCAAAACAAGCAGCCCAGACAGCAGAGCAACAGGAAACCAAATCACCTAACTGCAGAGCGACTGACTCATGCCTATTGTTAGAGCTGGCCATTTGTCTCCCAAGGTTTCCTAAACCTGATGATGCTGCAGCCCTTTCCAAGCCCCGGGACCCGTACAACCGCTTCCAAACTTAGGGGAAGAGCAGTGAGACTTGGGGCTTAGGGCAAGGACTCCTTTGAATCATGACTGCTAATTATATACCTTCATATGTGTTGAAAAGAGAAAAGACAGACATTTCAAGGCATGGCAGTTGCAAGAGCAGGGACTTATCTTAGTATCATAGGTAATATGACTATTAGCAGGGACTAGAAATAGTAATGTCCTTGCTATAATATTAAAAAAATCTGACACAAAACTAATCCTGGATGGAGATCTTGCATGCTAACGAACCCTGGCAGCACGGCCCCTCTGCCCTGGGTCAGCATCCCCCTGTGGAAATTTGGGGGGATTCCAGTGAACTTTCCAGCATTTGCCTCTCTGAGATCTGGGGGACTGGATGAAATGGACGGTTAATCTGTTCCAGTGACTCTTACACTCAGATTTCACAAGTAGCTGAGGAGCACTGTGCCTGTGCCTTAGCTGGTTTGAATTCAGAATTCTAATCAGATGAACTAAGTAACTTTCAATCTAATTAGGAGAACAGTAGGGTTTGTTCTTAATCCACAACCATTTAATCTTCCGACTCATTAGTTGTGCACAGGCTCTATGAATATGTATATCTGCAAGGAAAAAAAAACGCTTTGCCCTTGATGAGAATGATAACGCACATATAAAGTAGGTGTGCACTCACCTTTCATCACACTCGCTTTATTATGTAGATTCAACAATTCCTATTGCTCTGAATCAGGCTATCAAGAGTTATAGGCAATCCCGCAGCCAATTAGGCACCGGAGTCCTGATGAACCATGGAACCTGTAATGATTAGCACGGTATTTACAGGCAAGCTACCTCCTACCAATTTGTATGCAAATAAAAAAATGTATCTGTTTTAGGAGGCCGTCTGAGGCAATATAACTAGTTCACTGACAACTGGATTGAGGAAGGGAGGAAATACATTCAAAGGCAAAAGATTCAGAGCACTAAATAGGGTTCTGTCTAGGACCTTGACTATACTGTTTCAATACACTGGTGTAATTCCTACAGTCACTTATGAAAAACTATTCATACAAATTTTTGAAGAATTTAATTTCACATACAAAAATACTTAGCTGCGCTATTTCTAGTGTAGAATGAAGACCTCGACTATTAGAAATATCTCCTCAGTTTATGAAATTATTCCATACCCCTAAGAAAAATAAATTCATGGGAAAATTCTCTGATTTTCCTCTGATTTCCTGATTTGTACTTCATTTCTCCTTTTATTGACATCGATGGGGGACCTTTCCTTTGACTGCAATAGAATTAGGATTGCAGAAAGCATGTCTTTTTTAGGTCTGTTTTGCTCCTCTCCCATTCAATTACAAAATCTCACAAAGTTGACCTTAACACCTGCCCACACTTTCTGCAATGACAGTTGCATGACTCCTGAATTCAGTGTGAATTAGGTCCAAGTACCTGATGTAAATTGGGCACTACACCTGGAAAATATTTCAATGCAAAGCATTTGTGAAGCACAGACACTGGTTTAGGCTAGAGACAACCCTAAAGATCAGGGGCTAGAAAAAAATCTGACTCGAGCATCCAAGTAGGGCTGTTGTGTAACCGTTGCTGAAAATCTCCCTTTGGGAGCCGTAACAAAGCTGGGGAGGGATCAGAGGAAAGCTGGTTCCTGTTCCCTTGCTCACTTGGGTTTTCATCCTAGAGGAGCAAGGGCTGTCCCATCAGAGAGATCGAGGGGCAGGAAATGGGGCAAACTAAAGAACCCAGCAAAGGAAGGGACCCTAAACCCTGGTCAGTGAGGAAAGATCCCAAGATCCAAGACCATGTCAGGGGACTGCAACCTCCTGTTGCTTGCAAAAGCTGTGAGGATGAAAAGAAAAATGTGGATCTCTACTAACTGAATAACCAGACAAAATCCAGCTAAAATGGGGAGCGCAAAGCGAAGAAGTCAGATGACACTGACTGGTAGAAGAAAAACAAGGGCTATATTTACTTTAGTGTTCTTCTCCTGCTCAGCCCTTCTGTTTCCAGACTTTTGCTGGCTCCATTGTTGTTTATTTAAAAAGCTTCCGTGGACCAAAAATTCAACGCACATCCCCAGCTTGTGACATCAGACCCTGCAGAAGTGACTTCTTCCCTGGGCAGTAAAGCAAATGCCAGCAGAGAAGAGGGCTCTCTCACTGCAGAGATGGCGCTGCCCTTAAGTGAACCAGCATCTACACGTGCAAAAGCCTTCACTCCAAGTGGGGAAGACCTTTTAACTTGACTCTGCCAGAAGCAAGGGGATTAAGGGTACCATTTGACTCAGTCCAACTTCTCAGCTAACAGTATCCTTGCACGCACCTCCACTGCTCTTTTGCAGCACTGGGCAAGTTCACTTGAGCCGGCTCTTAAAGCTTTTATCTTCAAAGCCAATGTAGATAAAAAGTTTAACAGGCCGTGGAGACGCAACCCAGAGATGTCCCTCTAAAACAACAGGCTCAAGCTGCACAAAAGAACAGTAACAGCCAGTGCCCTGCGAGGTCCAGTGCTTTCACCGAGGGATCATATCCAGTGCTGGCCCCGTTGAGCTCGACCTGCCACGTCCACAGCATTTGTCCACCTAGCAGCATCCCAAAACCCCGGCTTCTGTAGAGAAGTTGCTCACAAACATCATCTGTTTCCAAAGGATGGTTTGTGCTGGGGTGAAATGAAACAAGTCCAGTTGTTGCGTTTCTTTTTCCCCACGGAGCAGGTTCAGGCCAAAGAAATTTAACCGCCACTCAGCTGTTTTCTGCTGACATCGCTTGCATTCCTCTCTCTTCTCAAATAACATTTGGAACTCCCTGCCAGATAGTGCAATTTGATATATGCCCTGATGATAGAGGGTGGAGGGGAGGAAAGTACATTGGCTAATATTTTTCCATTACAAATCTAAATGGACCAATCTACAGTTTAATCTGCAATAAAAACAACAATTTCTGAAAGCTGGGTTACTGACTTGGGGCCAACACTTGTACCCAAAACCTTTATACCCAGATTACTTTTAAGAGGTTGTGATAAAATGACTGTCAACTGTATTTCCCAGCTACTGCTTTTGAAGCCACCCAATGAATTTTAAGCCCCAGACTTTTGGATCTCAAGACCAGATTTATTCTGCTCAGAGCCATTCAGCTGGCACTCACAGTACTAAAATCCTTACTCAACCTCGAGGAGATTTTCCTTCCCAGGTAGCTCTGAGATCCTTCAGTATTGAAACGGATGGTTTGCCTTTCATGAACCCAAGTCTCAGCGGCTGCCACCAACGGAGGAAAAAGCCAGCATTTACCACACAAGAGTTTTCCTATACTAATGGCAGGAAATACCACAAATACCAGGATGAAATAAAAATCCACAGCCCCTCCAAATGCCACATGAATTAGCAAGGTAAGGGCTTAGAATTTCTGGTATTTAGAAGTCAATGCTCCTCTATGTGTTTGGAAATTCAGGGGTTTATTACTGCCTCTTATCCACAAATACAGATTTGCTTATTTTTGCCTCCCAATCACGACAACAGTGCTCTCAGAATTATTGTATTTCAAACATACGCAACAGGGATGATCACATCGGGAAAAGAAGAAAACACTGTTTTGGCTGTGCCCCTGCTCTGCAAGAGAAAAAGAAAAAAAAAAAAGTGTCCTTTCCCTTCTGCTGGGACTGAACCATGCAGGGATACTTGGCTCCATTTACTTTACCATCTCCCTGCGCTTCTCTCCCAGGGCTGGGAGAACTAAAGCACGATGAGAAATTTTACTCCGCTGTCAGCTGGCCCGAGGACAAGGAGGACAGATCTCTCTGAGGAAAGGCAGTTCCCAAGGGGCTCACAACTAACAAGTATTTCAGCTGCCCTGCTGTAAAAGCCTTGCTCTCCCCATAAGCACGGCCGCGGCTACTGGACGTGCAGCTCCTGCGAGCGGCACGGACCAGGGAGGGACAGACTGAGGACGGGCTCCTGGATAGACAGACAGCCCCCTTCATTCCTCATGCCCATGTGTTAGCGACTATTTGTCGAGCTGTGTGTCCTAAGAGACAGAGTCTGACCTCTGGTGAAGGCACCAACAGCATAAATATCCTCAGCCTAAACAAAACCAAGTAAATCTCAGACCACAGCAAGTTTCCCCTTTTTATATTACTTGAAGATTTATCACCTAATCTAAATTATGCTATCGCCAATCTCATTTATTCTGCAATCACCTCTCACTCTGGGTGTTCAGGGGCCAAGTATCACCGGAGCGTGACAGAATGTGCCAGCAATGAGTCCTGGGTCCACCCTGTCCCTTCACAGGTCTCTCGGAGCTTCTACTCACGCTGCCAGAGCCTGCTGGGCTAACCTGATACAGACATTGCTTCATTCCAAACAGTCACTAAAACATCTCTTTGTAAGGGATTTCCAAAGTATATTTATCCTGAGGTGTTCTCCAGTCCTTCACCCCTACGGGGACATTCTTTGGGACAGCCAATATTCAGTTCTCTCTGTGCCTTACAGACAGGAGGCAAGTTAGTTGGCTTGGGGTTTCTATGAATAAATCAGCTTTTAGAGAGGATGAAAGAAAAACATGACAGAATTTGGTCCTTCTCATTCAAAAGACCTTATGTAGCAGCAGAGGGAGTGAGTAGGGCAGATTCACCTTCAACATGATAATCTCTTGCTAGCTCTCCTTACAGCATTCCCAGCTTCTGCCCTTCACTGGATGCTGAGCGTGAATGTGGGAATGAATCACTGCTGATCTTGGCAAAATACCAGTCTCCCTCCCTTTGCTCCATCTTGGAATAATCCCAATTTTCCAAATGGCTTCAGTGAATCCAGGATTTAAGTTCAGCTATTAAAAAGTAGCGGGAACCCATAAATCACAGGCTTTATATCAGCAGGCTCTTTGATGCATTTAAAACAATTACTGGGAAATATATGATCTTCCTAAAAATAACTGTTTGCATGAACAGGAGAGAAGCTACTGTCACAACGTAATACATGGACAATCTAATCTCCACTCTCAACTCCAAAGGCAGGCATGAAGACTCTCTTTACTCTCTTTTGCTGCTCACAGCTGTATTAGAATTGATAATATGCTGAAATAACACATGCTTACGATGATGTTAGAGCAGTATAAAAATTATGTAGTAAATTAATGTATGCAGTAAATTAGTGTATGCCTGCTTTCAAGTCCAAGAGGGTGGAGATGACTAGCCCATGGGAGGCCATTTTTTCACTCACGTTGCTCACAAATAGGTTTGTAATCACCAACTTTTACACCAGGCTTGTATCAAGGGTGACATTTCATTCCTGCCACTGACAGGGACACAGGAGTGCTAGGAACAGACAGAAAGGGCTAGAAACAGGTTAAAGAAGAAAGCAGATCCATTTATTCTGCTGTCCACACCTTACTAGAAATTTTCACCAGCAAAACTTTTCCAGCCTGCAACTGACCATGTTGCTCCGTCATGGAATGGGAATATACATTTTTCAGCTTTTGCTGATGTTGTTTTCTGGTTTCCACTATTGCTATCGGTACCTCGCTATAGCATGACAGAGTTCGTGTAGCACACGGATGTGATTCCCATAACAGCATAAATGGGAGTTACTATCTCTGCTGCACATGTGGTGACAAAATATGACTTGTATTAATTAAGTTTTAGAGGAGAGAACAGGCTTTAAACCAGTGTATCACAGATGTCCTGCTGAATAGGTTAGAGCACACCTACCACCCGACCTGGGTTAGGACAGATCAGGAAACCACACACCAGAAGTACAAGAGCTCCAGGTCACAGGAAGCAGCTGTGCTGCTGTGGCACCAGATGCCTACTCAATAAAGAGTCTGCAATGGCGACAGAAACACGTAACCTCTCTGCTGTCGCCAATTCTTTTGCAACAGGACAGGACCAACACACAGCTTCCACCACTGCGGCAATTTCTGTCATTAAACCTAACAAACCTGCAACTCATCCATGAACGCGCTGAGAACTAACCCTTTAGTGGCGGTGTATGGTGCAGCAGAGCTGGTCTGGTGAACCCACAGAGAAAATCCATGCTGGCCTGTGGATCCCCCAGTATGCAAATCCATGCTGGAAGAAATACACTGCCTTGTGGATGGTGGGACCGGAGACACCCCAGCCTGTGTGGGAGGCTCTTTTTCTCCAACAGTTAGAGCAGGCTGAAACAGGAAGAGGGAGCTCTTCCACTGTCCCCTGCAGAAACCCAAAGACAAGGGCATTCCTGAGTTTTGTGCTCTCCTTTCCAATCTCTTGTCTTTGCTCTTGATCCCTTCAACTCTGCTACTTCCATAGCCCGTTCCCTGAGAAAGGGCACACGGCTCATGAGCCCGCAGAGCTGCAGTCCGGCAATTGCATTTCTGAGCCTCCGGTACTGCACCTTCCCAAGGCTACACTTGCTCCATGGTCCTGCTGGCAAGAAGCTATCAGGGAGAACAAACAAGATTTACCCTGGTGGGGGGCATCCAGGTCCAAACAAACACAAAGCTGGGAAGCAGGATTTACTGCATGGAACACTGAAAACCTTTGGTTTTGGCTTTCTTGTGCATCTAACTTTTGCCTGTATGCTCTGTCTGCACAAGATTAGCGTTATTGGTACAACCCACTTAGAAATCTCCGAAAAAAGATTCAGCCACTGCAGCATGATGAGGGAAGATGTCTTGATTTAAGAACACAGAGATTACTAGAAAGGGACAAAAAAAATAAAAGGGTCCCTTACTGTTCTAACATATCAAAAGGAGACTAATGAACCACCAGTTCATAGAACGACCCTGCTCTTCATTTCAGAGCCAGGCTGGCCTTTTGTGTTAAGGACACTGAATAACAAGAGCAAGAACAAACAGAAAGAACCCTTTCCCCCTGCCCAAAGTAAATTCTGAAATGAAATAATTTAAGAACTACACCCTTCTGCCCTACTTTAAGGTCCACATAAGAACAGATGAAAAGTTTTGTTCCATTGGCAAAACGGAATCAAGGCTTTTGATCCTCAAAGATCTCTTAATAGCTTTGCACATCAGTCCTTTTCATTATTTCAAACATACCTGAAGACAGCTACTTTTTTTCCCTATCTCTCTTTCTTTTTTCTCTTCTTTTTTTAAAAAAAGAAAAACACTTTTCTGTGTTTGGGCCATTTCCCAGCCAACTGTGCCCGTATGGCAGACAGCTGTTGGTTCTGTACTCGCTGCAAGTTTCAACATATACACATGTTGATCTGCATTGGTAAAGTCTAAAAAAGCATGATCTTTGCCACCAATTGTGCTAACTCACAATACTCACCTCTTTGCTCTTCTGGTGCTTAAGAAGAGTTCCAAGGAAGATTATATGCTTCTGGTTAAAAAAAGAAAGTAGTTGGTGGTGGGATGATTGCTGTTTTTTTTAAAAAAGCTTGACTCAGAATTGGCATCTCTGTCGCATCAAACTGAATTTAAACCAAGGTTTCTCCAAAATTTCATGTGTCTGCAATTCCAGTAAGTCAAATGCAGCACCAAATCACCAATTCTTAAATAAAACAGGGACAGAATTTGCAATAAACCCAGCCGTCTCAGCATCCCTGTAAGCAAGACAAGTGCTTAACTGGACTTTGATTTCCAACAAATATGCACAGTACCCTATGTTTTTTTATTAAAGTCTTGCTCCTGTTTTTTGTCACACTAACCAACCGAAAGGGCAGAGACACTTTCTGAAACGAAGACCGTTCTTTGTCTGTGCAAGACTTTGCAACAAGAGCAGGCTCCCGAAAATTACAATACAAATTAGAGACGAGAGAGATGGGAGGTGGAGTCAGAGTCAGCCGGCTCACAAGCCATCGAGGGGGATGGATAACATCAAAAACAAACTCCACCTGGAAAGCTGCATGTAGGCAGCAGAGCAACAGTTTCATGCGTTCAGAGCCTGAGGCATTGTTTAGCAAGTGGGTGGATGCTTTTTGAGCCAGCTTCAGCTATCCAAATGGTGTCAAAGCCATTGTAAACTGCCTTGTTAAATTCTGGTCACAAAGCAATACAGAGCCAAGGAGGGCCAGCAAGAGAGGGCTTCTGGCAGCACCAGCACAGAAGAGGCCTTGTCATGCTACAAGATGCAGGTGGTAACCATGCAGTGCTCTGCAGACAACCTTCCCATTCGTTCCAGTCAATACAACCAGCTGAGACCCTCAGCCCTTAGAGAGGACACTGACTCCATCTGATCTGGGCTATCAGTCAGACTCCTCCATGCTTCCTTGTCATATCTAAGAGGAAAGACAGTCGTTCTGGTAGGCATCAAAAGATCTGAACATCTGTCCCCTGTCAAACAGTCCAGCCTCTCTGAGCCTCCTCTCTTTTTCCTGTGTTTATCCCCTAAAAGCAGGGGAAGTCTCTGTCTGTAAATAAATAAGGTAGCGAGCACCACACTGTTCTCTGATATTCGGGCTTTCAAATTCAGCCACAGTAAGACAACATTTAGATCCTGGTCATTTATTCCACTGTACCAGATGAGTCAGATGAAACACTGAGACCACACCAGCCACCGCTGCCCCGCAAACCGCTTCACTGGCATTGAATGGAGATGAAAAAACCCAGACCCTCGTCTGACAACTGTCCTCCCCGCAGGCTTGTGGGTACCTCGCAGGCAAAGAGCAGCCCCCAGCACTGAGCCCACACAGACTGTCCCCGTCCACACAGCAAAAGGAGAAAGCAGACCTGCTTTTTGGGAAGACAAGCTTTCTCCTCATCGATTTTTAGGCCCAAACCACTGCCCAACATAGCAAGCATGTTTTCCAGTGTTCGCCAGAGCACAAAGCTTGACAAGAGAGGACTAAAAGGAAACCAGGGATTCTAGCCACCTCCCAACTAGCGTTCTGTAACGGGAATGCCAGACACGGGTTGGCAGCTAGTGTGTAGCCAGAGAGAATTGCTCCTAAGAGCCTCCCTGAGGACGTGGCTTCCTCACCTACCCAGTCACGGGGGCTACTGGCTGTAGGTGGCTGACATTTCGTAACACCTTCCTGCAGCTCAGTCCCGTATCTGCCCGAAGCCACTGCCGAATTCTGCGCTTCACGTGGATTTCTGTGTATTGTACGTCTACTGCCTTGCTGCTTGCAGAGTAATTACCAGCTCTGCCCTTCCCAGTGCACATTGTAACATTAAACCTTATTTTATTTGGCAGCTACAGCTCACTTTTCAAGCAGCTGTGAGAAAAAGACCCCTCAACTGATGCAAATATTGTTTTATTTTTAATTTGCAAATTAAAATAAACAACTTGTGTTCCAGGCTGTGCAGTCCGCATCCATCTCAATAAAACCCCACACAGAGCAAAGGAGACCTTCTGGCCTCTCTGATGATCTGTGAGATGCCTGGTTTTGCCCTTAGCATTGCACATTGATAAGGATAGAAACTTCAGAAGCGTCTCTGACACTTTTTCGCATACCCTCCAAGAAATCTGAGGCCAGCTGTGCAGACTATCCTTTCCACTGAAATATGTCTAGCTGGAGGTGGGAATTAAACCTAGAGCATAGGTTTAGCCTACAGAGAATTGAAACTATGGAATAGATCTGACTTGGTTTTATCCATGGTCTTATCCTTCATGGTGAGGGCCGGCTTGTAAAGATGACATTTGGGAGCTAACCCACTGCAACAGCGGTTTGCTGTTTCCCCAAGAATAGCAGGTCTGAATAGCCAGTGATTTTTTATCCTAGCTAACCTAATTGCCAATGGCAGTGGTCGTAATCCTAACGATCTTAAACTGTTGAAGCCCAGCACTAAAATGCAAGTTTGTGATGACCTCACCTAAGCACGGGTTATTGGAAACACACAAGCAATGACAGACAGACTGATGAAGTGTCTGCGAGCCTGGCGTCACTGAGTTGCCACTTCACACACAGCTACGGTAATAGGAGCAGTAGCAGCAGATGGAGGAGGATTGTTCAAATGGCGGAGCCAGTCCTTCCTTTGGAGACATACAGCTCTAGTAACAGATGAAACAACCAGTGAGGAGGTTTGAGGAGAGCAGTCCTGGAACACACGTGAGAAACAAATGCAAGCCTGAGTAGTGACTCTATTATCTTTTGTTGTTCCTGGCATGGCAATATGTTGGATATACAGGTTCTTTTTCAAGTAGAACCAAGTTTAAATGAAACACCTGATGAGCAAGTATTTCAAACCACATCCTCAAGACAGAGGAGACAGCCAAAAGCCTGTGTCCTACAGTCTCTAGAATGTTACAGGTCTCTGCCACCAAGTAAACCCCAAAAGGTGAAGATGCATTAGGTATGTACAAGGCTGCCAACCTAGATGTGCCCACACATGCTGCTGTACTACAGAAAGATGCCAAGAGCAGAGCTTTTTGAGTTAGACAGGTATGCAGGCAGGCAATGAAAGAACTTTAAATTTGTGCTATTCCCTTGGCATATAAATTACATATACACACACACTGTTTATTTATATACAGTAAAGGCACAAGGACTCAGGAACACTTGGCTCAGTTTATGAACTTATGTCCCTCCCACAGGCTTTGTGTTTAGGAAACCTACTATCCATGTCTTCCTTTAGGTTGGGCTGTTACATTTATAAAACAAAATGTTAATTCTTCACCTGTTTCTGATTAGGATCCAGGTGCATCAGCATCTCTATCAATGGAGCAGTTCAGACCACTGATTTCTCTGTAAGCTAAATATTGCTACTAGCACCACGGAAGAATGGTGAGGGTTGCCATTCTGCAGTTGCTCTTTGATACCATATTGGATTACTGTGACTGGGGGAAAGAAGAGAAAAATCGCACTGCAAATTCACAAGCTCTGGATATTGTTGTATACTGAAGCTGATCAGTGCAACTGGATGGATTGGAAAGCTTTGCTGTGCAGTTTGGAGATACGAGGCCAGAGTTTTGATTAGTCCCTCCTGCGGATGCTTTAACACAGCAGAAGATTGTTTCCAGTACCTCTGCCCACCAGCTTTTCCCAATTCAGCCCATTGCTTGTGGGAGATTTATGCAAGAAGCCAATCTGCTATTCTAATGCAACTCAAAGCCAACTCCTTCAGTGGGCAAAATGCAGTCAGAGCAAATTTCGTATCTGCTTTCCCAAGGTCCCTTCTCTCAAACAAATAAACAAAAAAAAAAAAGTTTGTTTTTATAGAGCTTGGGTTAAAAAGCCAGTCTTGGAAATGTACTGAGTGGAGCAATCCTCCAGCACCACCCAAAACTAGCCAGCAAATGAAAGCTCGCCAAGGCTGCTAATTTGACGGCTGGGGGGAAAATGAAACCTATTGCTACCATCTGTACAAAAGAAACAGAGGCAAAGAAAACCCCTGCTGTGTGAGCAGAAAGAAAGGTTCAGCATAGCAGAGACAACACAAACCATATGAGACACTTGTTAAACCTCCTTCCTGCTTTTTTCCTCCACCACTAAACGCTGCAGGACAATGATCAATCTATTCAATAGAAGCTTAAAACAAGACCCTCAGGACTGTCAGTGGCGCAGGTCTCTGTTTTCTGACAGATTTTGGCGTATTAAGGCCCTGCTCCCTGCTAAATCTTTAAGACAACATGAATAGTTTGCATACTCTTGAGCCCCCACAGATGGTTTGGATCTGAAAGACCTCGTGCAGACTGCAGTGGCCACGAAACCCATCCTCACAGCTAGAGTTTGGGATGCATCACATTTTTACTGCTGTTTGTACTGCTCGGTTTGCGAACCAGAATAAACAAATGAGCTTTCAAAAAGAAAGGCAGTTTGAAGAGAGCCTGATCTCTTGCAAGCCCTTTATTCTCCTAATTTTACCCCAAAGGCAACTGTTGCTATAGTGTGCACTATTTCACAGGTGAAGAAAACGTCTTTCTCAGTAATCCTCCTGCTATGGTGGGGGTTAATCCGCAATCAGCTCTATCTGCAGAGCTGGCCCCTACAGCTGCACCAACATCTCGGGCTGGAAAGCTGGCAAGAATACCTTGGTAGTGCACCAGGAGGCTCTGGGAATTTCATTACATTTTCCACTCACCCAGCGTGTCTCCGGAAGGCCATCTACGGAAGAGAACAGAACTAGCATGTTGCCGCCCAACCCTCTGGAGTTTCTCCTTTCACACCCACTGCCAAAGCACAAACACCCTCACCCTAGGCCAGATTCTGATCTTTATACCAGCAAAAAACAAAATCCAGTAATATCAGCTACAGACTCTTGCTGCAACATCTACTGACCAGCAACTCAGAGGGGGCAAACCCTTCCTCCCACCTCCGGCAGTCCTGAGCACTGATTCTCCCTTGTCTCAAACTGAAGTTCTGAGAAAAAACCCATCCCAGTGCTGTCCGTGGAGCAGTATGGATGGCATCCCCCCTCCCAGACTGGGCAGCGACTCCAGTACATGTCTCGGCTTGCTGCAGCCTGTCTCACAGCTGACACTTGCCGTGGTGCTGTGGCAGCCCAGCACTTTTCACTTGAGCTTTGAAAGAAGCTGCAATTCACAGAGCTGGCAGGGGCAAGTGGTAAAGAAGCTATCAGCTCTGCAGTTCATTTTAGAGAGGGCACACACAAAATGCAGCTCAGCTGGATTCACTCATCTCCTTATCTGAGCAGATGTGAGGATATCCGGTGACCTTGTTGAGAACAGACTCACCTGGAGAGATTCAGAGGTTTGTACCAAAACCGGAGTTCTTCCAAAGAGCAGCTTACACTTAATGATGGCAAAATTCTCCTTGCAAGCAAAAAATCCTTCTGCAAATAGCAGACCACCAGCAGGGTCTCACACACAGAGGCATGTCTGCGCTGAAAGGACACATGGAATTTCTGTAGGTGCCCAAAACAGGAAGAAAAGGTGTAAGATCCAGGAGTCCTGACTCCAGTGCCCATTCCCCCGCTACAGGAGGATATATGTCACCTTTTCAGTACGTTCACAAGACGTGTGGGAGCTGGGGGACAACCAGGCAGACATCCCACCCCAGGCATCAAAACACCCCTTGGCAGAGCAATGAGGGGATCAGGGTTTGGTGTAATGCTGTGCCCTACTTTAGACCTATTGCCCAGGAGAGAAGTGGCACCGAACCCTGGCGGTTGCCATTGCGTGAGTAGTCACAGCGGTGTGCCCTGAGATGATGGACAGCTGTGGTGTGAGCAAACTTCTCTCGGCAGGACTGTCTAACTCCAACTTAAAATTGAGCTTCTGTTTCAAGTCAGATTTTCCCCTGATGTGCCTCATCCTGCCCAGAGACAAAAATAGAGAAAGTGAGAAAACAGACCTTTATTACCAACTCCAGTCACCACTGCTCAGCAACCAGCTCCACACTCCATGTTAACCTTGCATGAAGAGAAAATAATAAAACCCGCACTACCCACAAAATAAAATATAGACAGCATAAGCCCTTTATGCAGCTCAGGCAGCAATCACCGTGTGTCTGCAAGCTGAGCGGAGGAGAGCTGCAGTCCTTGTCCTAGACACAGTCTAACCTCTGCTCCTGCTCTGAACGTGCTTCAGCGGTGCTGATGCAGGAGGTGAGCAGGCTGCAGTCCGCATCGTGTCCTAAGGTAAGCTGGGGCTGCAGGGTCAGGTCTCCTTTTTGTCCTGATGAATAGGATGATCCCTTTCCAGGATTCCTCATTTCTTACTTACAAATAGTGGACCCCATTTGTAATTTTTTTTTTTTCCCCCCTACTGGAAAAGAAAACAAAAGGTAGTGGATACAGCCATGACGATAATGAAATAGTTACTTCAGGGTTAAATTGCCAGCCTGTGTGCAGTTGCGGTGGGGAACATGAGAAGGACTGCAGCCTGCTGTTGGCATTGCCTACCATAATTACCCCTAACCAAATCACGGTTACACCCTGTTCCGTACAACACTTCGCATTTCCATCAGATTCAAAAACATTTCTGACAGATAGATAACGGGGCCTGTTTCTGTCCCTTCCGATGTCTATAGCAAGACTTCAAGGGTCCAAAGTCCACACAGGACAGCTTATGCAAACTTGGTATTTAACAAATGATTTGGATGAGCCAAGGTAAATAGGCAATGCAGACACCATGGAAAGCAAAGGAGCAGTTTAATCTGAAGGAGCACATTATGCCTTCACATTACTTTGTGAGGAATACATTAGCCCTGAGGGAAATGTGTGAGGAGACAAATCTCAAGTCATTATAAAAAGGCCTGGTCTTTATTAGGAGATAGACAAAAACCTCCCCAGTCCACCAGATACCCACGTTCTCCCACCATCCACGGAGGAGGTAAGGGTAAAAATGTCTTTAACTATCTCCTGTCCCTTCTTATCTCCAATTCCTCCCTGACCTACAACAGCCCAGGGGGACTTGTTCCCACTCCAGGGCAGCACTGCAGTTGCAGACCCTCCAGTTCCCTGGATGCACCACGGAAGCGAGTGAATAAACGTGAAAGCAGCACTGCTCCCCTCTCGGCAAGTCCCTCGGGACAGACCAGCACGCCACCGCCAGGCAGTCGCCGTGACACTGGAGCCCAAGAGTCTGGGCTCCGAGGAGCACGTTCAACCTCTGGCATATAACCCTGCAATACGATCTCTATCATGTCCACGTGGGGCATCCCTTTCCGCCTCCCTCGTTGCCTAGCATGGGCACGAGCTTAACCCACCTGCTGTGGGCTGTTAGTTGGTCAAGTGGAGTTCGCTAACATGACATTTATATGCAGCTTCAGGGATGCTAAGAGGCCATCACAACCCTGCCAGCCTAGGATTCGTGGGAAGAAAGCCTTCTGAAGCTGCTGCAATGACAGGCTACAGTCTAGTCAAGCATTAACCCCCGCGACCACTCCCAAAACTGGCAGTAACAATCCAGTTAGGAATTTGAAAGCCAGTGAGGATCTTCCCACAAACAGGCCAGCCCTTTGGCAGATGGGGGCAGGAGGGGCAGGGCAGCACACAAACACAACTCTCATAATGCCATAAAGAGCTTCTGTTTCCCGACACACTGCAACAGAGGGACGGCAGAGGCAGAGAGCAAAGCAGCAGTCCTGGGCCACGTGGCAGGTCAAACCACCGCCCAGTTTGTTGGCATCCTCTAAAGTTTAAATATGCCTTGAGCCAGCAGTGAATCATCCCTGGCAGGTAAGAATGATGTTAATTTATGACATGCCAAGTGCAAGCAGATCTTTTGGTGTCAGTCCAACGGTTTTAGTCTTATTAACACACGGCGATGGCTCAGGTTGCAGCTGTGCACATTAAACTCTGGCAAGTGGCATTTTAGACAATGACAAACTTCAGAACAATCACTCCACACATGGAGCCAGGCCAGGCAAAACTGAAGGGTGGCAGAATAAAGGTCAGGAGGGTAACCTGTTTGTCTGCGAGAGGAACAGGTGGCCCGCTTGGGTTGCTGCAGGGTCTTTAAACTGTCTGAAGGACACAGTCATGGATCATTTTAACCCATTAAGCTGCTTAAGCCTTCCCTTACACTGGTTTGAACTTCAAGAGGGTATTAAATCTTAAAGAGCTTAGTAATACATCTTCAGGAAAGCTCTCCCCTGTGCTTATGCATTCACGGTGCACTATGGAAATGCACATCCTCCCTTTGACAGCAAGACCCCTCTGGCAGCTGAACCAGATCCACACAGCTAATAAGCAATAAGCTTTAAACTAAAATATTGCACCAAAGCAGCAAGTGCCCCTGGGAAACAGACAAGGGGGAACACGACACTACCATCCCCATCATGCAACTCAGCAGGCCTGAGGACGCTGTGCTTTTCAGAGCCAGAGGAGGAAGAGAGGTCAGAAAGAAACCCATCCCCGAAATCAGTTCCTCCCTTACCAACCCCACAAGGGACACAGAGCCAACAGCGGTGCCTGAGACCCCGCCGCAGCCTTGGGTTTTGTCTAAGGCACTCAAACTGCAACCAGCAAGGAGTGACTTCTGAGGGCAGCTTCTTACCTTGCCACCTGGGCAGAGCAAAGTCAGGCCAAAGCGCTCCTGCCAGTTGTGTTTTCATCTCAAAGCGTGACGGTGGAGACATAAGAGACATTATCACTGCAGAAAACTGAAATATTCCAAGCCATGTTTCAAAGCTGTATTTCTCAATTTGAAATATTGTATCAAAATAACTTTATTTGAAATGTCAAAAGACAGATGTTGCAGAATAAAACAGTAGACTAAGATCTGACATGTAACAATGTTTTCTAATGCAGTGTTTCCAAACCAATTTTTTGATAGAATTTTTATGTTCTCTTCCCCCCCCCACCCCCAATCTCACCCTTGCAAGCAGAAATTTTATTTTCCAACAAGGTACTTCCCCAAAGAAAGAGTTTTAATCAATAAATCAGGTCTTGTTAAATGAAAACAAGGATTTAGCTACACATGAGAACTGATCCAGAACACAGCAGGGTGTAAATTCATAAAGAAATAGTTGTCTCTGATTTAAACACCAGGTGTGTGGATGTACTTATTCCCAAATGAAATTAAAGGAATTAAATTCTTTCATAACAAGGCACTTCTATTCTGGAATAGGAGCATCCACATACGAAATTAATCAAGAATAGCTAAAGCCACAGTAAGGTCTCAGGCTACCGACTGTAAATGGAAACAGTAAATTCATTCTCCCTCTTGCAGCTTCTTGCTACATAACACACTAGATCCCCTTGGATAAATGTTCCTGTAAGTAAGGACTAGTCCCAGCACGTCTGTGAACACCTCATGATAATACTTCAATGAGAGGGACTGGAATCAATATTTTTCATCTTTGCAGCTTGGGGCCAGAGAGCAGCGCGCTGGGCAGGGATGTCAGACGCGCCACTCGGCGTGGCAGGGAGGGGAACCGGCTCAGTGCTGACCTAGAAAGAAACGTCTGGCTGGTAGGTACCAGCTCCTGCACCATTTGAGCTTCCTTGAGGGAGGAGAGAAAAAAAAGGAGATAATTATGGAGAGGTTTTCAATTCAAACTTTCTCCCAAGTATCCTTATAGGAGTCAGACATAAGTCTGGCTACAGTTTAGACAGAGCTGCAGGAGAAATCCGAGCCCCCGTGTTTCATAATGCAGGGTTTAGAGCCAGGATTAGATATTGCTAGATCTAAAAATCTGATACGAAGTACTGATTTAATATAAATGAATCCATTAATTTAGGTTTGATATCCTCTATTCATCTTCAGCCAGAACAGAATGCATATTTGTGATCTAGATAATTTTAGAGAAATGTGTTCAGGTGCTTTTGCCCGATGAAGAACAAACCTGTGCCACTGTGCAGGTAACACACTGCTTTAGTATTAGTAAAAATGAAACTGTGCTAGAGTTTGTGTACTGACTAGAGAATGGAGCATCATTTTCTATTCAGGAGTAAGGATCAAGAAAGGAAAAAAGGGCTATTATTTGCAACTATACAGGAAAAGAAACAGAAGCGGTATTAAACTGTGAGAGTGATGAGTGTATCAGGAGAAGTATAAAAAATCAGTCTTAATTCTACAAAGACATAATATACAAACTCCCTATCATGGCAGTTACCCATTTTTTATAGAAACAAAGATACAGAACTGTAAGGTGTGAATATTCAGAATTAATCCTGGTACTTTTAGAGATGGGGCTCTCTACTACCTGGAGAACTCACCTGTTTTTCATCCTACTTTAAAAGGAGCACTTACCTAGAATTCGTATCGGAGATCTTGCCATCCCTATTCCAAGCTAGGCTTTCTAAAGAAAGTTGAAACTGTTTTTCTTGGTAATTCTTCTTTTCATGTATCATCTATGTTGTTTTGGCTTTTTGCAAAATGAAATTAGAGAGCCAACAGAGACAGGGCAGAAGCAAAGGCAGGCAAATTCAAGTCCATGCTCAGACTATTTCAAAACTTCGGTGTCAGCAAAGCAATCAGTTATCACAAACTGACCCAAGAATATTCAGCTTGATTCTTCTAATTGCTTTAACAATAGAAATCAATGCTTAGAACTCTTAAAGCATAAAGGAAACATAAGATTGATATAATAGCTACAACTGCAGAATTACAGGAGAGAGCAAGTGGATCAACAAAAGCAGAATGGGGCATTTTCAATACCACCATTAGCTAATACTTACCCCTAGAAAGAACGTTATCTTTTTAAATGTATTTTTTCATAAGATCTAGGAAATGTCATAAGTATCTTCAGACCGTATCTCCATTTTATCATGGATTATGTGCCCTAGTTGTTTCACATTCTTAAACAAAACGTTAGACTTCCAGTGGACCTTACCTGCACCAAACTGGAATTTTACAATGTATTTTTTGCTTTCTTCCCAGGATAGCTTGATTCGCTGTTATAGAAGTGCACTTAAAGAACATTCATTGCGCCAATCAATAAACAAACTCGGTATTGCATTTTACATTACAAGAAGGCTTTCTTAATTGATCTGAAGAAAAAAAAAATAAACCTCATAACTTCATGAGGTTCACAGAAAATGACAGCAGAACACCTTCAAGGCACTGGTTTTCATACCACGGTTGTAGTCATATTTAGCAACAGAACAGCCATCGGTAACTGACAGCTTTCTTTGACAGAAAGAGCCAGTCAATATTTACATTCCTCATGAACATAGAAAAAAGCATCAGGGTACTTGAGAAATTAGCCCTTGATTGCCACTTGGAAGGCATCATCAGAAAGTCAAATCACTTCAGCACCTCCAACAACAGAACTGCTTTCATTCTTGAGACTCAAGATCTCTCACAGATGTGTCAAGGTCTTTTGCCTGGGAGCGGGAGATGTCTGAAGGGTGTAATGGGTGCTGGAAAAGCACGCTATGAGGGGTTTTTATTATTTAAAATGTCAAAAGATAAAGAAAGCGCCACTCTCTGCTCTCTTTCTTGCTGAAGTAGCAGACAGAAATCTGATAGTTATAAATGGCCACTCCCAGGCTCCTGAGCCAGCTACAGGGAATACTGCTAGGATTCCTCAACACAGAATAGAGGGCTCTACTGCAATATTAAGTGATCACTGAAGTTGGGGGATGCAGATGCAGTAGTTCAGTTCTACTCTCAAGTTCCCAAAATGTCACCACATAGAACAGCCCTAAATCTTGGCTTAGAAGTCACAAAACATCCAGTGCCTTTCCAAGTGAGATCTCAGCTCCTCTCATTTCCTGCATACAATAGCATTATTCAGCCACTGAAGTTTCCACTTAGCTTGCATTTATGCCAAGTACTTTTAATTGCAAAGGAAAAGGATGTTAAGCTCTTCCATTTGTTTTTTTCTAATTCATAAGGGACACAGCAGCGGCTGGTAAAAGTTATAGGTTAAGGATTGTCCTCCCCCCCTCATCTCGCTTATCAAGGGACTTCGATCCTCCTCCTGCGGTCTCACAAACAGAGGTTACCTACGTTGCAAGGGTAGGAAAATTGATGTTGTCATTTGCAAAATACTAAAAAGGCAAGTTACTGTAAACTTACTAGCAAACAAGCATCAGGGAAGTCTGAATGGTACCTAAACCGTTCAAGGCATCCATTATAACTGATGTTCAGAGTCACCTTGACCAACACAGGTCTCATTTAAGAATGGATATGCGAGTATTCACCCAATACACCTAACAATAATCCAGACAGCACCCAACTCAAAGAACTCATCAGAACAGATACAGAGCAGCAGCTCTGACCGAAGCAAAATGCTGCACAGCAAGGAGTGAAATAACTAGATAAACAGATGCTTAATTTCTACTTATTTTTGTCAACCTTGTTTTGATGATATCTTTTAGATGAGGGGAAAAAAAAAGTTGCTGAATGCTGCTTAGTAAATAATACATGAACCACAGCCACATCTAAGGGCTATCAGGGTGGCAATTAATACAGCCATATCGAAAGTTGTTTTTCTTTTGATCAATACACAGAAGGGTCTAAAGTAATGTTTCCATATGGGGTTTGTTCCTATTATGCAAGACCTGGTGAACTACATTGTGTGTGACAAAGGGATTAAGTGAACTGGTGGTTTTGGGCTTGGTTTTGCTTTAAGAGGTGCCTTCACTTCACCTCTTCAGCCTTGGGACAAGAGACTTGTAGCTAATTACTATGCAAATGAACTGAAATGTAAATGAAATACTACATCCTAACATAGCTTAATAGCCCCAGGGGCACGAATTTAGTTAACTTAACAGACTGCAATTCTATCCAAAAATATAGTTTATTAACAAGCACATACAATAAATTGCACCACTAACTTTAAATAAAACAATCTAGCAAGCTCACCCTCACACTAGGTGATGCGGTTGATACAGAGCAAAAAAGCAATACACAGATGCTTTCAACAGACATAGAATGAACTCAGTTGCAACCAAAGTTCAAGTTGTAATCCAAAGAAGGACACATAGAAGCAAAAGCAATGTGAAGACTTCACATGAACCTTGCCATTTCTTTCCACCAGACCTTTGGTCTTTTACAAAATAGGTCTGTAATACAAAAAGTAATAAAAACTCTGGATTCAATTTACTCAGCCTCTTCCATCACAAGTTAACTAAAACATTTTGAAACAACGTGAGTAGCATTAAGGGGGAGGTAAAAGGCAAAGACAGTTAAATCTTGGAATTATGTTAAGTTCAGCTGCAGATAGAAAGGCTGCCTAGCAGCAGATCTGGACTTCAGTGTCATTGTCCCAGTCTTTGCGAGAAACACAAACACGGTAAAACACATTATTCTCTCTCATCATTTAAAACTTGATCCAAGCTCCACTGACATCAAGGCAAAAGTTCTTCTGTTATCAGTGGTATTCTGATGGGGCCACAGTGGCCTTCAAAAAGAAAGTCATCCTCACTAGTGAAAGGTTTGTCACTCTCCAGTCTTCAACTTGGCTGTGATGTCAGTAAAACCTGACACGCTGTTACCACACGGGTGTTCCCTTCATGCCAGAAAAAGGGATTCAGCAGAATTTGATATATAAGAATTGAAGCCAACTTGGCAATAAACAGCTCCTCCCTGCTCATGTAAGATCTTAACCTCACCGCAACGAAGTAAATAGAAGGTTTGTAATGAACTTCAGTGAGAGCCCAAGAGAAGTATCAGGCCAAAACAGAAAAAAACCACAATTCTTGATATTAGACCTTGTTCTTTGCAACGGAAAGGACATTTGTATTTCTGATCCTTTGGGGGAGTAACAGGAAGGTTCCCAAGAAGAGTGCTCCAAATCTAACAGCGTCCACAGTAGAACCGCTCAAGTAATATATTTAAGCAAAGCCAGAAATTATTCTGTTTCCTTTGTGGCAGAACAAAAAAGTCATCTTTATAAGCAGTTAGGGCCCCAGTTTTATTAACATGGTGCCTGTTATCACAACATAAACAAAAATTATGCCTGTGCTCCCTCATCACATTAAGAGTTAATCTTCACTGAGAAAAATTTTATAGCAGTATCAATGGGTTAAAGACTTATTTTCATGCATTTCTCTCCTGCACCTTTCTCTTTATAATGCCTAGAAAACAAACCCAGAAAACTTCTCCTGCTCCCACCCTAAGCGAAGAATTAAGATCTACTTTTATGACAAAAACACCCCTTTAAAAATAGTGATTTTTTTCAACTGCTGGAAGCAGACTTTTTTGCAGTATGAGGAAAAATTTATTTCAATGTGATATATCTCAATGAAGAACAAGAGCAAGTAATCAAAAATTACCTAGAAATATATGCATTAAAGAGAAGTCCAAGTATTGTGACACCTATTGAAAAACTAGTGATGCACAGCTCAATCAGCAACAAGCTCCCTCTCCCCTCTGCAACTTGCATAGCTGGCTCCCATGTTAGGGGTTATGAAATTCTTTTACAGTAGAATTTTAGAAAAATTTGGACAAGTAAGAATGGAGTTATTTTAATCCAGAACAGTATCACCCAAAGCTACAGATGAATACAAACACCGTTTGTATAAAAAAAACATCAGAGGAACACGAATTTAAGCTGCATTTTCAGTCTATGCATTGGCTTTCCTCTTCCTCGTTTTATAAAATTAGGGTATGACATTTCAGCTTCAACTGCGTGTTTAAGTCATTTATTCATTGAACATTCCATTCTTGAAAAACCATCTATTAAAATGTTAGTTAAGATTCATCCTGCTTATAGAACAGACTAAATTTCTTCTGAACTGCACTTGTAGACAATAAAGAGACTGATATGAACACAATAAAAAATAATCAGATTATGGGAATAAGTAGGAAAATAAAAAATAATAATACAAAAATCAAGCTCCACTCTTATCATCGGACTCCTAATAAAACAAATGTCAATGTCTTTTAGCTGATCAAGAGATTTGACTCCAAAATAACTTTGAGCTTGAATTCAGAAATAAACTGTGTTTTAAAGCCTGTAAATTCCTATAAAAAGAGGACAAAAACTTCCAACAAAGTATCTCCCTAGACAACAGAGGAAGCCACAGTGAAAATAATACTGAAAATTCCTGATCAGAGTATTGTATCAAAAATTAATACTTGTAACACTACCATAGTTTTCTTATCCATTAAAAAAATGGATTCTGTGCTACACTTGGACATTTCTGATATAGGTATAATTGTACCTAGACAATTTACATCTCAACTGTGTAGTATTGAACAAAAAGAAAAGAGCTGAAGATACATTTTGCTGCTTCGGCAGTAAACCCCACTGGGTGGGAATGCCTGTTGGGGATACCAACATTGAAAAAAACTGGTGAAACGACAGAGTCTGATATCCAACAGTACAATGTCTGCTTGGACATGGCTCTTTCCCCTACTGCAAAGCAGATTTAATAAATGGGATTTATTTTAGAAAGTTTCACAATTCTTAAACAGTAGATGATACTTGCATTCCTGACGGATTAAGTTCTACGTTTCTTGAAGCTAATTCAACTCTCTAAAACCAACCCAATAAAATCAGCAAAGCTTTTACAAGTAACATGCACAACCTAAAAATTCTACGCTCTAACCCTGCCTTTTTGGTATTCTCTTAAGCTCTTAAGATACTCTATTTATTGAAGAAATGCCAGGAAGCCTGCAGCGGGAACAAATGCTTCTTTGGCAAAAGGAAAACATTTTAATGCCTCCTCCCTTCAAAGTATGTACACCTCACCACAACATATGCTAATATACTACCAAATAAGTCTCTTTATCTTGCCATTTTTATAACAAACTGTTTCATTCATATCTATTTCAGTTCGTAACTACCTACTGCACAGAATAGCACACTGTGCTAAATCAACAAGTAGTTTATACCTAAGAAATCGAAAGTAAAAAAAAAAAGAACACATTGTATTAAACAAAATATTATATATTCCAAAACAAGTCAAGAGGGCCTAATTTTGTATAAACTGTTTCAGTGTAAAATAAAAATTTTAAGTCATGCAGACATTTTGGGCCTTTTTTCCATCCTTTGTCCTTTATTTAAAATGAACAAAAAAGGATTCCCACAAATATAATAGTGAGTGGGAATTTGTGCCAAATCTGACATTAATATGCAAAAACAAATGTTACAGCCCTTCTGTGAAGATATCAATGTGTGCATATATACCTATGACATGGAGATACACATACCTCGCCCCCC
>VXBO01003739.1:32204-46224 GCA_013400135.1 Rhinoptilus africanus | reverse complement strand
CCGATTTCCAGCCTTCTCTGAGGTTAACACAGTCCACTGACACACTTTCACAAATCAGCTAAATCTAGAAAAAGATGAAAACCAAGTCTTTGCAGACCCACAGTCTGCAACTGTAAAAATATAATAAATATAGTTAAATATTTACTATGATATTACTAGGGTTTTTTTCACATGAAATTTGTACTTAAACTCATCTTCTTCCTGAAGAACTCAAAGAAGCAAAAGGGGAAGTGTTTGTAAAAATAAAAAACTCGAGCAGTGAAAATAAAGAAAACACACCCTCGAACACACTGGAGTAAGACCACTCATTGGAGACACCAGTACCAGCCTTCCTTAATGAAACATGATCTTCAGTCTCCAGACATATCTTAGTTACTCCAATTAAATCAGTGTGGCTTCTAATGATACCAGAAAGAAAGATCTGCTTTTAATATCTGCGGATTTAAACAGCACAGTTAACTGTCAAAGACCTGGTACACAACTTGGATAATTCTGCTAGGGAAAATATTATGAGGGAGAAAATAAAGCTAAATTCCATGGGAAAGTCTCTGGGATCCTTCAAAAGTTTCTGTAAGCTTCGATCTGTATACCTGAATCCAGCTGTAGGGGTGATGAGGACAACGGGGGGAGTAAGTGAAAACTGGTTTACCATAACTGGACCTTATCTTTTTTCCCCCCTGTTAAAGGAATGAAAACTGCCTCAAATGATGCAATGGGTCAATCTGAAGACAGCCACATCTGGAAAATACTGGAAATCCTGAAGTCGGAGCTTGTGAATTTGTTTGGTTTGTATGCTGCCTTGGAGGAGAGAGAAGTTAATACTTTTAAAAGCTTGGTATTTACACTTCCGAAAAGTTTCTGCAGTTTCTCCAAATTTGATAGGATGGGATTTAAGTGCCTCTTACTGTTCCTGACTGGGCACTTCTGCTGCTTTGGCACACGCGCACACGCATAGAATTCCAGTACCAACGGGATACGAAGTCTAATGCAGCTTTAAACTGGCAGCACTCCTGAGTAGTTTTAAATGTTTATCAACTCAGTAGGTCAAAAGTCTGCAGACACTGGGTGGAGCAGCAGTATGCCACAAAACTAACAGTTGTCCTCCTAGAAAAAAAAAAAGGAGGGGGGGGAAACAGTTGTCAGTAAAGATTAAAGCTCCTGGCCCCATTCCACAGCAGACAATATGCTGGTTTGTAAAATACAGGATTAGCCGATCCCAACACTTCAGAAAAAAGAAGGTTCATTTGCTTTATACGAGTGCCTGACAGAAAGGCAGGGAAACACTGCAGGGGTTCTCAAAAACCTTCCTGGTTTCTTATGTATTCAGCTTAAAAAAGCAGCATGTGGTTTTTCTTTCTGTGGAGGGTGTGGCTGGGTGTTATAGCCAGTAGGTTTAACAACTAAAAGGAAAATAGCTGGGTAATTCTTTGCTTCACCTTTGCTCATGTGTTTCTTAAATTACTGCTTGTAGGCATGAAATAACTGAAGTCCAGTGTCCTCCTTTGGTTCAGCCGAGTGAACAAACTGGGCCCCGATCTTCAGAAAGGACAATCGACAGGCAGTGCTGTCACATTGTGCCAGCTACAACAGCAGGGGTGGCAAGATGAAAAAGAGTGATACTAGCCTCACTGTGCTCACGGTGACCCTCCTCCTGCCCCCATCCTGGCAGGGACCTAGATATCTGCTTTAAAAATGTTAAGGTCTGTTTTTTACTAACCCAGAAATCACACTTTACCCAGTGCTCATGTCATCTGTGCTTTTTCAGATAGAGAAATCCAGTGCAACACTTCACTATCCTTTCCTATAAGAGGATACAGAATGCGATATGGAAGTCCAGACGGCAGTAACTGGCATGGATGTGGCATGTGCTAATCAGTGCTGTTCAAAGGTTGAGGATCCCTACCCTGTGTGCTTTCATGGTCACTGTAAGCTCTTTAGAACAGCAACCCTGTCCTTCACATCTTTCTAAACCAGCTATCACACCTCTACAATTCCACATAATCTTACCACGTCAAGTGCACGAGCTACAGAGATAAGGATGTCAGGCTACCCTGTTTAGATCTAATTTCCTGTGGATTTGCATAAAATGTCAGCTATTTAAGACTGTGTTTGTTATGGCATTTTGCAGAACACAGTACATTCTTGTTTAAGGGAGGGAATGCTAACCATTTTTTTAAACAAGTGAAAACCATGCAGAAATAAGTATTTTCAATTAATATATTTTAGAATGTTAATATAGTGTTCTGGCAAAATAGCCTTCAAAAAGTTTGGTTTTAAGTCATAACTTTAATAATTCCTAAAGGTGTCTACTTACATGTGTATCATTTCATAACAAAGTTCAACAGTGAGCAACGCTTAGCAATTAGAAGGCAGAGCTCTCTAGTCCAAACTCTCCCGTTGCTGGATTATTTCAGATAATATAAGGATTTAGTGACCAGCAAACAGTTTTCCATCCCTTTCTTAGAAAACTATACTGCTCTAATGGAGCTCAATGCTTGAAAGAAATACTTTGTACCATGATGGTAACACTTTATGCCACCCTGAATATAATGACTGTAATGTGGAAGCTATTAATTTAACTCAACATGAAATCCATTGAATTTCAACATACTACTGAAGTGTAACAGAATGGCAAGCTGAAGTATGCAATCTCTACAATCAGATCTTTCTAAGAAAGATGACTTTTCCAAAATAGCATTTATGCAGCCTTCTGGCTGCTGTCCAGATTTGGCATACCTAAGCTGTTTTCATTTCATAAAGTTGAATTGCTTACAAATCAGATACCTCTTATGCCACAAAATCACAGGAAAATAACCTGTGGTACAGCTGTGGAAAACAGGTACCATCAACCTGAACCACCAATTAGTCTCCTCTTCTTTCTTTAAGATTTTCCTATTGAAAAGCAGTTTCTTATTTTTATGGAAGATAACTATCAAGTCAATGGATTTCAGCAGGACAGGAACTAAGTGGCATTCTTGTGCATTATATATACCAACAAGTAATTTCCGAAACATTCCTTTTTAAAGCACCTTTCTTTCCTGCTCTCCACCTTTAAGCAGATGCTTTGTAACTAATGGCTTGATATGAATTATCTACAAAGAGCCTGAGCATCACATTTGCTTAACTCCAAGGGACTGTTCTTTAAACCTTTTTTATTAGGTTTCAAACAGTACTGTAGTTTTGTCTGAGTAGAACCAGTTTAAATTTCTCTGAGGATACTTTTCCATTGCAGAAAGTGGAGTTGTTGACATTATAGCTCATGGTGTGCTACAGCATCAGCTCAGACTACCATGGGTTAGGGAAAGAATCACTGAAAAATGATCAGTGCTCACCTTAAAGGTACTATAAATCTTCTATCTACATGAAGGCAATGTTCTCTGAACCATATCCCAGCTTTGCATCCCTTCTATGACTGTACTGTTCAGCAAGTCAGAAGTCTCTACAGCCTTGCCTACTTGACTTGTGAATCCTGCAGACACACTCACGTATGCTACAACCATAAAAACTGAAATATTTTTGAAAAGATATATTGCTATGAAACATATGTTACAAAGCAGAATGTTTCCACAGCACATCTCAATTTAATTAGCATGCAAAGAAAAACAAGAATATTTTACTGCAGAACATTTTAATTAAACTCTGTCTTTAGAGCTTTTTTTCTGCCTGTAATCTTACAGCACTTTTATTTGGTGGTGGCATTTTCCTGAAGCTTGGGTCGAGACTAACTCGGGAAGTACTGGAGTTAGGTAGTATTTCCTTCCCAAGGCACATCATGTCCTGCACTGCCACAAACAAGCCAATCCCATCATATCAAAATCCTTCACTATCTTACAGTAGTCTGAAACAGGCAAGTGTGACAGCCCTTGTTAAACAGTCTAACAGCAGTATGCAGGTTGTCTTGCAAAAAAAGATTTGTCAACTTTTATATGCAATCATAGGACAGGGGCTTTAGATCTGAAAGGCTGCTAAGGTAAAAAAAAAAAAATCCTTAGGAATATGCTTTGTTCCATAAGGTGTTTTTCTTCCTAAATGAAACCCCAGAGTAATTTCCTGTATAATTACCCTTGATGCAATCCTGCCATTGGAGTTTCCCTCAAGGGAAAGAGCTTTGGATAGACAATGGTAAACATAGGCTGGCTGCAGCGGTGGCAGTGTCCCAAGGGACAGTGCAGCAATTCCAAGAGGCTTTTGGGTAGTGAGATTGGCGTCAGAAAGTTCAAATCTAGAGAAGAAAAAAACAAAAAAAGGCTTGTAACAAAACAATTGCATGATAAAATCAAACACAACAAGCATGATCCATGAACAATTCAGAAAATCAGCTGTCAAACATTCTTAAGACTTTGTGAAGAACAGCAAGGTAACACAAATTACCACAATTAGGGTTGGGCACACGGTACTTTCTATGTATAAGCTCAAAAAGTTGAAATTAAATGTATAAGTTTAGCATCTGTTGGTATAAAATTAACTAGGCCTAAATACCCAGGTGAAAATACTATAGCTCGAGCAAATAATAAAAACCAGTGAGATATCATAAAGCATTTTTAGACGCAAAGATGATCTAGACAGGTAATTAATAACAAAACAAAATTCTGCAAAGGACATCAGTAGTATTTTACTAAAATATTTCAGCAACCAATCCAGCAGGACAGCTAAGCTCGCTAAAAAAGCCCAAACTCCACCATCAGCAAAAAGTGATCTGAAATATTTAGAATTACTTGAACTGCAATCCAACCCAGCATGATTCTCACCAGCCCAACCAAAGAGACTGCTCTACAAAGATCAATACATTCAGAGTATCTTAAGTGTGCCCCCACAGTTTAAAAGGTGCCATCATTTTCACCAGGAGGGACTCCAGGGTCATTTTATAGGAAAGAGCAATCATTTTCGCAGGCTTGACCAAAGCGATGTAGTGCTTTCTAAATTAAAACCAACATGCTAATCTCTATCTAGAAACTGAGAGACAGCCAAGACAGGTGAATGAGTTTAGGTGCTGAGTAACCAGGACAAGATGCAGTACCCAATAAATCAGTTTTGCGATATCACACTAGTTTCAGCTTTCAAACACTGTAAGGATTAACCCCATACACAATGTACCACAACAGCCTCAATTGAGACGACAGGCACGACGAATAGTACATTTGCGTCAGAAAGAAAAGGTCACATCCTGTAGCCAAGCAAAGACTGAGGAAAAGTAGTCCAGTGGCTTCTGTCATACTTACCTAGCAGCCACCAAATATTTAACAGCATCCTTGAAACTGCAAATTTAGGCAACAATAGATCAAATCTGCTGCTTTAATCATATGTGCCACCTGCTTCCCCAGCACACCATTATCTTACACCTGTCTGAACTATGCATTACTCCTGCCTCACTGAAACATGGGTGTCATCAGTGGTAATGCACATAGTCTTTAATAAGATCACTCAGAATAAGAATATATATATGTGTGTGTGTATAAAAATAGATAAAAAGATTTCACAGTACAGTGTAGCAAAGTAAAAGTAGGCAAGACAGTTAAAAAAAAACATTTCACCATATTTTTCAGGTTTTGCACCGTGGCTGTAACCAGATATAATCCTCACAGCTTCGTATAAACCATCTACAGACCACTTCTCAAACTGATTTTGCAATGGTATCTTGCTGTTCCCAAACCAAACTTCACCAACATCTTCAGGAACCACATTAACACAAGTCATATTCCAGAAATCATTGTGCAAGTCACAGCTGGGTGAGAAAAGTAGTTACTGATGATCTGGTACCTGATCTTGTACCTGATGTTCTCAAACTCCTTTTCAAAGACTAGAATTTTGTAAATCAAAATGAAACAGCATCCATCATTGTGTAATTTTGGTGCAGCTCATATCCCAATACTAAACAACTAAAAACTTCCCCTGTCCCCCCCGTATGCAGAAATATAAAAAATAGGTAACCTCAAACTGGTCAATTCGTATGAGCTCTACATCAGTAAATACATTCTCCACAAAGCAGTGCCATTTCCTGTGAACACAGGCTTGTATGTTTATCCCACCCCTCAACATGAAGCTTCTCCTCTTCAGTGTATTTGTTGCCAACCTCCTCATACGCTGTTCCTGGCAAAGCAATAGTTCAGCCGTTACCATGTCCTCTAGTGGCCATGGTACAAGTGACCCCTTACAACAACCCTCTGACCTTCCCGTTGTAACTCTCTACCCTTCTGCTTTCTACTTCCACCTCTAAAGCTAACAAATTCCCAAGATGCCTTGAATAGGTGAGAGTCACAATACATCTATATCTGACAAAATCTGAATCTGCAGGTTATCATCAGATATTGCTAACTCATGTGACTGCATGATGCATAACCAGATGAGCCAAGGGCCACTTTACAGCAAAGAGTCTGAACTGGGGCAGAACTAAAACAGCTCAGCTGTCGCGTTGTACTGAAATGGCCAAGGGCTGCTAGCATTTCTTTTGCCTTATGTATAACAAGTCTGCCAGTTTAGGAGTGTGCTGCCTGGCAAGAAGTTGCATTGTTGGCTGTTGCATCTCATCTTGCCTCAGGAACTGTATTTCTCATCTCCTATTTCCATTTAAGAGTTTCTCCTGCAAAAAGCGTCCTTCTTTATACAGTCCTCAAGAAAAAAACCATTTGTAAGCACCACTCGACCTTAGAAATAGTCTTTGGATCTCTGGTTTTTGATATTGGACATTTTTGTTCTAATACAACATTTCAAACATAATTTGATCAAGTAAAACTTTTAAAATATTAATCCTTGCCCATCTCTTTGAAGAGCTATTTGAAATGTTCCTATCATTGCCAGAAAAGCACTTCCACTCTTCCTGTAATCTGAGGAATGCAGAAATACCATACCTTTTAAAAGTCTGTAGTAGGTGTTATAGAGGGTCCTCATGGCCAGTTCTTGCAAAGGCAGCACATGGTCTGTTTCTGTCCCTATAGATTTCACCTCTGCTGGCAGGAACACAGTTAACTGGCCCGATGAAAAAGAGAGCAGTTTCACCTCTGAAACTTGAATTGGAGAACCACAGCTAGAAGGACACAAGAGATTTAGAAAGTGGTTAGGAAAAAAAAAAAAAAAAGTAACTATATGGGGAAACTCAGATGAGCAACCCAAAGCATGCCTGATACTGTTCTTCAGTGCAGCACCCTTCAAGGATACCTTGCAGAGTACAGTACATGTTGGGGTTGGACTAGATGATTTTTAAAGGTTCCCTCCAACACAAACTATTCTATGATTCTATGTTGACACACATTTTCTATAGATTCCCACCTTCTGTGACGTGCTAGTCAGGGGATAACTGGAGGTCTTTACTCACCAAGTAACATTCAAAAGCTGGAGAAACGAGAACACAAACCTAAGGAGGTGAACGAAGTGCACTGTGTCCCTAACTTTGCCAACATGCTAATCTCTTTGAGCCTCTGAATGCTATTATTACTAAATATTTTACATAGAGGAGCAGTTTCATACCTAACAGATGGCCTCCTGCATCTTGGATCAACCAGTTGAGAATGGTAAAGGATTTCTCAACTATAATACTTGTGTCAAACTACAGCCACCAAAAAAACCCAAAACAATTTAAGTGCCACTGAGTGGTTCTGTACTATACCTTTCCTCACCCCGTTTCCTTGGAGGGTGCAGGGGGGTAGGTGAAGGAAAAATAAAGAGTAGCCTAAGCTGTAGTAGGAAGATACCCTAGAAAGCCTACTAGCCTTGTCCTTCTCAAGTCATGTAAAGAAAAAGAAGGTTATTTGGATCCAATGAGAGAAACTTAGCTTGTGGTAAAAATAACAACTCTTTACATGATCCCTGTTGCAAACTATCATACCAAAGAGACACACGCATGGAAATTCTACTAAGAGGTTGGGGAAGTCAACAGGAGAATCGGAATCGTTTATGACAACTTAAATTTGAAGCCAAGAGCAACTTGTTAGGCCCAGTCCTAACAAATGGAACAGAAACACAAATTTGTCAGCCTTCCCAGATATTGGACCTAAAACTGAGGTAACTACACTCAACCTTATCAGATGTGAAACAAATCTCATAGTACTTCTCTGATAACAAAGACTCTCATCTCTTCTGATTAAAGGAAAAATAGCCCAGAGAAACAAGCAAACAAGAGCAGCATCAAACAGCACGTCAATAAGTCTCTTGCTAAATATTTAATACTTTCCCACAAACCATTAATGGGGTTAAAATATAATCGTGAATTCAGCGACCCAATATTCCAACTATCCATTCTCCAGCAATCCACACCCAATGAGTTAGCTATCAGAAAAAAAATATATGTATAACGGTGTATTTTCAAGCTGATTAACTGATCACCAACCTAGCTAGAAGACACACGCATAAACTCACTACAGTTTCTGCAGTTCAGAGCTGGGCCATTTGGTCTACTTCACGTAAAAGCGAGGCTACTAATGCCTGACCACAACACTGAAAAACAAAGTAAACAAGCAAAACAGACCATCAAGAGGAATCATCTAAGAGATATACACCCTTAAATCAGGATGGATTAGGGAATTAATCTCAACCTATGGATAATATTGGGTGCAAGAGTTAAAAAAAAAAAACAAAAACCACAAAATCCATGGAGGTTAAAAAGGGGAATAGAGGATGGGCTACCTAGCTGGAAAAAAAAATGGAACTACAGAAGAACCCTGGTGAATAAATAACTGGTGAGAAAAAAGCGGTGACCACCTATTGGCTGCCTTCAACAAGACTGACAGATATCTAGCTGGAGACTATGAAATCCAATCTGCAAAAAATAAGATCAAAATTTATTTTGAGTGGTGAGATCATCACCTCTTACATAAAAGACTTTTTCAGTCAGTCTGACTGCAGGATTCCCAGACAGAGATTCATTACTTACACAATGCAATTTATATTCTATTTTCAGAAATCTAGCTTTATGTTAGTAACAACGGCATGTCAGATTTTATTCTCCAGTGGATGACCAGACAGAGCACTAAAGCCTGGATCTTCAACTCTCGCCTGACCCATGAAAACCTTGCATTGGTTACTAATGCTTTCTTGGAAAGAACACAGAAATTCTTCACGTGGCCATTATTACACAATTTTAACATCACTCAGCACATAGTCAAATAAAACCTTTGGTTTCTTAATAATATACATAAGTGCTCTTCCTATGGTGAAAATTTTCCTTAAAAATAATCTATGATATTTCAAGATGGTTTCAGAACATAAAGACAAATATCTGCTATACAAATACCAACTACACGTATTGTTTTGCTTGCTAAAAAAAATATTTTTTAACTCTTTATTATTAAGGAAAAAAATATTTTTTTTTTATTCCACAGAAGCATTAAAAGAATTAATTTCATGGCAACAGTTTTTGGTCTCTTCTATACTAGATTTTTAAGACTCTCCATCGAGATACCAGCAGCTAGCCTCACCAGCAGTGTACATGTAATGACATCAAACGAACTGGTAATAGCTTCACAAAAGGTCAGGGTAAAGACAAAATTATTTTGACTGAGTATAAAATAAGGACTTAAAAACATTTAATAAAAATAAAGATACGGTTGTTGAAAATCACCTGAAATAGACAGGACAGTTGGACCAAACTTGTTGGAACATTTCCTGCATTGTCACTAGTGGTTTTGGTCACAATCAATACAGTTCTGTTATCTCTAGGATCAATTAAATGTCTGACTTACAATTTACAATCGGTTCTGAAGGAACAAAGGCTAGAAATTATTTTTCCAGAAAAACAAATTTAGTAGAAGCTTGAGACGGCACATAGTTCAGCAGAATTATAATCCAACTACAAGTATTTAAATATCATGTAGCCAGCTGACACAGGAATATTAGAAAAACCTTAAAATGCCAAGACTCAGCATCTCGCATATTGCAGTAGAGTGCAGGCTGTAGAGAGGGAATTTATATTTAATGCAAGATTTGCTGAGAGCGAGCATACCAGAAAATTGTAATTAGATGGTAATGGGGACAATCCTCTTCTGATCAGTTTTACACCAGTAAGGCTCCATTCATCAGTGGTGCTGATCCTAATTTATGCTAGCGTCAGTGCAGAAAGAATTAAGCTAGTGTCCTAGACAGACCACTTTTTTCTCACATCCTAACCACAAACATGAGACAGCCTAGGATATTTTTAAAATCCACATGTAAAAATATACCTGTCAATCCATAATTCCTAAAAAAAAAAAAAGTTACTTATTTTAGTTAGTAGGTACCAAGACCTACAAGAAGCTGACACTAGGATGTAAAATGAGTGAAGGAGCTGCACGTGACATTGCAAGAAATGGCCTATAACTTACAGAAATGTGAGAATTTAGAAACCAGTTAAATGCTGCAACACGTTAAAAAAAATGTTTTGTTCATTCTTTAGTTCTGTAAATTCTGTGAAGCCTACATTTTTGTCCAACCTTTAAATGCCGCTAGGATTCAGCTTTAGGCTTTACATTATCATTACAAATTCCTTCAGAATAACTGCACTGTCTCTTATGGCTTAAAACTAAAATATTGAAAGTCAGCAATTAACACAGAAGACTTATTACAAAACTAAAACAGAACTAGGAGCTGCAGTAATCCCCTCAAAGTAACATCAGTTCTGAATCAATCACACACACAAATCAGTTTTATCACCCAGGAAGATATTTTATGAGAAATTTTATAAGGAACAGGTATGCAAGACATCTGAATTAATTCATACCTACCCACTGCAACCAATGACTTTATTATACAGATAAGATGGGAGGCCTTTCAGATGAATGTTGTTATCCACATAAACATACTGTAGCTCCCGAGAACGACCTAAATCTGGGTTTAGAAAACAAGAAAAGTCAGGGGAAGAAGGGATGACATAGCAACAATTATAAGCAAAGCAATTGTCTTCAATTATAAATAAGCTGATCAGTCTCAATGTAAGCAAACATAAATTAGTACTTCCCAGTTGTAAAATTTCACCCAGTGGTTTTTATTATGGATGAGTTGTTTAGAAAAAAATGGCTAAAAAGCTGTTTAGAAAATAGCATTTAAAATTACTAAACCAAAACAAAACGCCTTTTCAGTAGCCCTGAAAATCCCATTATAAATAATTAAATTTTAACATTGACAAACTTGAAGTCAGTTTGAAGAAGCAAAGGGACAACTGATTTCAAGTCTACAGTGCGTACTTCAAGGTCATAAGGTCAAACCTGCTTTCATTAACTGGCCTCACCTCACTGAAATCACAGCTTCACCGTCTTTGGTAAAGACAAACTAGAATGTCCTCTGTCCCGCTTTTTCTTTTCTCCAAGAAGAGATACTTGTTTGATTACACTAGCCGTAACCAAATACAGCCAGGAATCATTCAGAAACAAGTCTGCATGATGCGGTGAAGTACAGAACACAAGAAAATATACAAACATTAAACTGCAGATTATTCTGCAACAAAAGTTGTGGCTACAAGTAAATGATCAATACATCCGAAGGTGTGCTTCTTACTATTTCTGTTAAAATATTCATGGCTGGCAGTCAAAAGAGGGAACTACAGCATGCTTAAGCAATACTTTCACGGACTAGAAATACATTAACATACCTCCAGAAAGGAGCATATAGGTAGGGAATAATTTTATTTTATTGAGAAAATTAAAGTGGGAAAATGGAACAAAACTAAAAGGGAAAATTTAGGCTTCTAGGAAGAATTCTCAGAAACAAGTGCTTTGCTTATCAGCAAGATCTAGTCAGTGGTAAAACTGTCTGCTATCAAAAGAAGTGAAAAACATGCTAATGTGAGATATTTAGAAAGACAAACCAAATGGCAAACTAAAAAGAATAATCTAAAAGAGTTTTAAACTGGCAGAAAAGCTGCCACGTAGGATCATCTGGGCAGCTCATTTTATTTGTAGCTCCTATGTCGTTCGAGATACTGGGTTAGGAAAAGGCATATGTGTTTAATACACAGCACAAACCAAGCGAATGATGTTTGAAAGCCTCTCTGCCTGGGAGAGGAGAGCTGCAACCCAGACAAATTGCATTATGATAAAATAATTTAAAAAAAATCTGTATGCCTCTCAACTTTTTAAACTTTTATGAGTATGATCTAGAAACTAAGCAAGATAAACAACCATTTGGCTGAAACAGCCACGTTGCAAAACGATACTAATATCGGTTAATTCTGACTTCCCATCTTTATCAACTGTCAATTACCTTGGTAGGCATAAAGATAAAGATAACCAGGAAATTAGCATAGTTTCTGTCCCTTTTGTAATCATGGCCAAGAACAGAATAAAAATTAAAACAATGTCCATGATATCTCTATTCAGAAATTCTATTTGGAATAATGATCTCTTATCATTCCCTACCATGACAACGGGTAATAAAATCTCTTCTTTATTATTGAATAGTTTTAGTGTACACAAGAGCTCTGGACACCACTTCGTGCAGATAAAGCAAACAGTATTTTGAGTGATTCCCCTGAAATGTTTGGCCATCTTAAAATATACTGGATGCCTTCAGCTGTCACCTACTTGAATGGCAGCTGTAAGCACCAGAAACCTTAAAAGCTCACAGTGAGGAGAAGCTTCAGAGGGTGACATTGTCAATTCTTTGATATAAAGAACAAGTGATCATACCAACAGAAAATTAATAGATTCCTTTTCTCAAATAAAAATGTTAACATAGAAAAATTAAGTTTGGAGTTTGGCTGTTTTGTTTTTTGGTTTTTGGTTTTCTTTATTACAGGTCCTTGCCCTTCAACAGTCTATGGAGGTTTCAGGGACCATAATCTGGGTTTTCTTCTAACCAAAGTCACTGGACATCAGGGGACACGTTCAACCATCACATGCTTCTTTGACGCTGTCCCAAAGACATTCTAGTTCACAGAGCTATCTGCTGCATCCATCAACTGTCCTGCCCCAAGAAACAAGTACAAATATCTCTGCTGACTGATGGGCACTGCTGTGAGATGCTGCTGTGCATCGTTATGAGCTAACACCTCAAAAACCTGATTTATTTTGGCTCAGTATTGCAGGACTGAAAATAGTTTAGTAAAGTTCTGGGATATTTTTAGATGAAACAAAAACATTGTTATCCTACAATGAATAAAAATATCGCAATACTGAGGCACTATAACACTATAAAATATTGTAAGGCTGGGAAAGAATCAGCCAATAAAATTTAAAGCAGATCGCATGTGCGTGGCACACCTCACGCTTAGAGAATACCGCCTGATGTTGCAGAAGCCAATTATACTAAGAACGGCAGAAAAGTATGGGTTGCTGGGGTAGTTTGAATGTGCTACTGTTTAACTTATTAATTTAGAGAATGGAAGAAAATTTTTTAAAAGAGGCTCATCTTGCTCATTTCTACACAGATGTATGCAAATGGGCTGAAAATCAGGCAAGTCAAAAAAAGCCCTAAAGCTGTTCTTTTCATATGCATTGAGTGGGGAATTATGCTGCATCTCATCTCTTCCCTCTGTCTTTATCTTATGCTATGTTTAGATTCTAAGTTCTGAGTTGACTGCATTTCCTAGGTAATTAAAGCAAATTTTTGGATGTTAGACAAAATATCTCAGTAGGAAAAATTCAATTCCCAAAGCCAAATAGCCTGTAACGATAAATGTTCCTTTGATATAGTTTCTTTGCATTAAATAACCAAGCATCTTCTAGTCCCCAAAAGATTTTTTCCAGTTGCAAACACTATCCATAAAGTTTAAATTTAAATAAATCATCACTTTAAGAAGCTCTTTGTATCCCATCCACATTAATTTTTATGTCTTATATCAGTCAACAAATATTGTTAAAAGTTCTCTAAAAAACATGCTTCTGAAGAACTTTGTAAAATAAGGAAACTGTCCATCTCTGAAAAGGCTAAAGCTACAAAGAAGGTTTTCATGTGGCTTTTGCAAGCACTGTACTGTGTCTAAAACATTTCCACTTTCCTCCTCCCAGGCTTCCAGATCAAAGACCTTTCTCCCAGAAATGACCAAATGCCATGAGTCCTGAATAAACCCCAATTCTCTCTTTTTTTTTATTTCTTTCCTTTTTCTTTTTTTTTTTTTTTT
>VXBO01003739.1:7007-32175 GCA_013400135.1 Rhinoptilus africanus | reverse complement strand
TTTTTTTTTTTTTTAACCTCAGGGCCCTGGCATATGCATTCCACATGGCTGAAGATGGAACAAAAGCTCTTGTGTGTCTGCACTGATGCTCTTTTAACCATACTGCGAGGGCAAGGACACAAAAGCAGCATATACTGAGATAGAATAAGACCTTTGTTTACTGTGCACTGATAATTACTAGACCCATTTTCTAAACAAAAAGTGCACATAAACCCTCAATAAAGTGATATAACACTGAATATTTGCTGTCATAACATCCCCTGTACTGCCAGTACACTTGAGAATTTATGGCCTATTTTAATTATATTTGTACTTCATTACATAAATCATTTTTATTTTTGCAATGTCATCAGATTCAAATTTCTGCTTGCAATGGAATTTGTTTTCAGGCACTGGAGCGTTTGCTAACGGTAAAATTTTCAAGTTAAATTTCTATCAAGGGATAATTTATATTGTAATTAGATTGATATAAAATGATCAGTAGTTCCATCTGCCATTCAAGAACAGAATTCCTAAGACCTTTTATTAGGGCAGCATGAAAGCTACTCTGACAACAATGGGACTGTCCAGGATGCAGTTTCCAGTTCAACTTACACGTACAACTTGGTTTTTTTAAAAAAATAAATTTATTAGGAAGGCCCAAAAGCTCAGATCCATGCAGTCTTGTTTCTTTGAATATAAACTGGAATATTGAACAGCTGAAAAAAAATATTTTTTTAAAAATACTGTCATATCCAAGAATTAAGTGCATTCTGCAGAACAAATGACTAATTCATTATTGTTTACCCATATGCTTATTTATGTACCAGTTCTGAAAGTGAGAGAGTGGGATCAGGTATTTTTATTGTACTTTGTGTAACTGATTAACAGCGTTACACTTTTTTTCTTTAGATGCATGCGCCCGCAAACTTCAAAGAATGTACAGGACAAAAACCCTACATAGTACCTATCATCCAGCAGTGCTGTGAAAGTATTGTGCTACTGCTGGAATAAACCTTACACCTATCAATCAAGGAACAGGAAAATGCAGATTTCCATTACAGCTAAGAAGAGGCTCTTCTGGCAGCTGCAAGGAACTTCGATGAGGAAGAATGGATTCCTTTGCACAGTAGGTGTCAACCACCATATGAAATAAAGTAAATCACACATTAAAAAGCATTAAGCAACATGTTCCAAGCATATTTCTTCCAACATGGACATGTCTAATAAAAAAAAGAGAAAAACCCCCTCCATTCTGTTAGGAGATGAATAAAATGTCTGCTTTTCAACTCAACTCCCTAATTGAAAAAAAAAAAATAGTTTGACAATTCTTGCTTGAATATCACTTGTAGATATTTCTACAGTATCTTTCACTGTTACTTCAAGTCATTAACTACTACAGTTGGACGTAAGAATACACATCCAAAAAAATAGCCAACAGGTGCAGCTAGCAGAAATAACACTACAATCATGCTTTAACTTCAGTAATAATCCAAGAAAAATATTTTCCCATACAACACAAGATAGATTTAATCTTTCTGCTTTTTTAATGCACTAACTCTCTGTTCTACTTTATTTCATCATATCTTGACCACTCTGTGGCCTTCTGATTCTTCAGAGGAAGGATTAAACATTTACACTTATACTGTGCTGCTTTTCCTCTGAACTCTAGGATTTATGATTCAGTTTCATATCCACAGATAGCAAATTATCTCCAAATGTTCACGAGTGAGTCACTATTAAGAACTACTGAACAAGGTCAGTTGACAGTCTTTGATGTTTCCCGTTATTTTAAAAGTTCCTTTTGAATGTTTTGAATTTGAGTCTAAAAATAAAGAAAAAAGAAGGTGTGTCATTATATTAGAGATTTATTTCCTCCTTTTGAACTTAAAACACTTCAGCACATCTATGGCTCATCCAGGTCATAGCTCACTCACAGATAAGCTACTAGCGTAAAAGTAACAAAAACTTTCACCCTTTAATATTTTAAATCTCATCTTACTGAACAGCACCTTATTTTTGCAAAATTCAAAAGATTCAGCTTCCTATCTCATGAAATGCAGTTAGAAATATTTGCCAAAATAGGGGCAGTTACTTTGCTTGGTTTAGTTAGTACTGTGGAATCTGGACAATGCATACTGGAACTCATTTTCTAATTTATATAATGACTTATGTTGGGACAGAACCAAAACACTATGTGTGGAGCCATTATTTCTACTTACTTTCCAGTAATGCAAACTAAGGTGCTAAGAAAATCAGAAAGATCATAAACTTCTTTAAAGACTAAATTGCTAGTACTGAAAAATTAAGTTAAACCCATACAAATGTAATTAAATCAGAAATTATTATCTCATTTTTAGCCACCTCAATTTTCAGCTTCTTTTCAATGTGATTATCATAACTTCATCTGCACCTAATTAACACCAAACTCTGTATTCTAGAAAAACTATTAATGGCTATGCAAATGACATGGCAGATCTGCATGTGTGTCTATATTTCAGCAGCGATTAGCCCATGGCAGGGCTAAAAAGCAGCAAATGCAGGGAAGAGGACTTGCTTCTCACAAGCAGAATATACAGTCTGCACTTACTGACAGCACAACTACTTCCCACAAACCACCACACACTGCCTGCACCTCCTACTCTCGAAGGTCTGCTCTGACACTTCCAGACTTCGACAGAGTTGAGAGAAAGGCAGATAAATTCTTTCCTGTGCTACTACTGTGGAAGTTTTGATGGATGCCAATACACAGCACAAACTAAACCTTTGATCGATTACACAGTACTGGCATTCCTAATGAAGAAAAATAATTTGTGGGGTAAATGGGATTCCACAGCAATTTTTAAACCATAGCTGAAGAATCTTAGTTAAATTATCAGATCCAGCAAACAGAAACAGATCATTACCCAAAGTGGTGGAACTCGGATTACATAGTACTATATTTAAATACAGCATCATTTAAACTTTTTTACCCCTCAGTTAGCTAAAAATAAAGCAAATTTGCTATCTGACCTATTGCTTTAAAACAGACATGAAACCTTAACATGTTTTTTTTTGTTGTTTATTAACATACTTTCCAACAATATGACAACTCCATAAACAGAGTTTGTAGCAACCACCAAAGAAAATAACTTGGTTTTGGTGTTTTTTTTTTTTGTGATGGAAAATTTGTTTTCCTGTCTCTTCTCGGACCCACCCCCCCAGCCCAATGATGGTGGTGACTCACCAAGTGGCAAAAACGCAAGGCGGTTTCCAGCCATGGAGAGCTCATTGAGGCTTGGTAGTTGGCACAGGTGGCGGGGAACATACCACAGGTGGTTTCGGTCTGCAGTCAAGTACTGCAGCGAAAGGCACATATGCAGCCTTTCAGGTAACGTTATCAAACGATTGGTTGAAATATCCAGTGTCTGCAGCTCCCTCAGGTCTCCAACCTCTACAATCCAAACAGGAGGCATTGAGAATTATTAATGTAACTATTTTCACAAACAAGACCACAAAAGAAAAACCAACCCTCACATAAATCGAAAACAAAGGTCATCAGTTAACTGTGCTGGTTTTCTCCTAAGATACTGCTCTATCAATCTGTGTTCAGAACTGATACTAAAAGTCTCCATCAACTTTATATTTCAAATCCTTTTTTATAAAGAACAGTTATCAGTTAGGCAGTACGGAGATCTCTCAAGATAGAGCATTCCTGAATTGTGGCAATTACTACTGTCAAAAATATCTAGCAGTTTGGTGGTCCTAAATCAGAACTAAGAAAAAAAAAACAAACCCCAAAACAAAACACATGGCATAGCGTGCTGTTATTGAGGGTGTTTTGCATGACCCCAAACTCATGCAAATTGAAATTAATTTTTAAAAAAAAAACATTTGAGGGTACAGGGCTTATATCCACCTTACTTAAGATTTTCTGGTGATGAGACTTACAAATACATGCATAGCACTTCTTGCTTAGTGACAGTCTCTCACCAAGCACACTTAGGAACAACAGCTCTGTCTTCCCAATACAATTCAAAAGACCTAGTTTAAATTAGAGAAGAAGTTTCTTAATAACCTGTAAGTTATATTGTAGGAAGGTATTACAGTAAGTTCTAACCTACAGTTGCAATAATTACAGCTTCTAGAGATCATCTTTTTTAACAATTTAAGAATTTTTAAAGTACATTTTCTGTTTTAAATAGTATTGTCTGATTGATTACACAAGTAGTCTCACTTGTGCAACGGAGTGATTTTCCTTGTGTCTGGCCTGTGGGACCAGGATGCACCTCTCTAAGGACTGACTAACAAATCTATTAGGCAGCTCTACAGGTTATCTCATTGTTTATTTTTCCCCAAACACTAAACAGTTTTGCTTTGTTTTTAAATACTTTCCAGCAATGGAACCAACTCACAAAGTGCCTGGTGCCCCTAATTCTTACTGCAGTTCTCAACATCTTGCAGCACCAAATGTACTTTGCTCGCGGCTCAATGAAACCAGCACTTGCATCTGATAGCTGCTAAAACAAGATTCACTAGAATTTTCTACCCTGAAAACCCCCGACAATCTACACAATCCACAATCTGCACAATTCACAGCTCTATCGCCCAGGTTTTTTTTTTTTAAAAAAAGATATAAATAGGGTAACACTGTTTAAGTTAAAGCTGAACAGAACCTGTTACGCCCTTAAGCTCTCTCTGCACCAAGAGATAGAAAATTCTCTGAAAATTCCCTGAGTTCTGAGGTAGCACCTTGTATACTACACCCAAAGAAGAAAACAAAACACTAGGTTAATTTCAAGCTGTCTTCTACACAATGGGAAAAAGAAATGGCAAATCTGAAGCTGACCTTGGGAAAACTGCTATGGTACTTTCAAGACTGAAAACATGAAGAGTGAAAAAAGGGAAGTTATGATTGGGTATTAGAGATTTTCACAAAAGTACTAATTAAACAAAATGCGTGTGCACATTTAAAAGGAGTTTCTGCCCACTGCAAACAAACCCAGCATTAGCTACAATAAAGCATCAACAATACAGTATATCCATTCTTTTATACAATATTACTGACAGAAGCAGCTGCTATACACAGATGATCCCATTCTTCAAACCTCTTAGTTTTGATGTCAACCGGAATCATAAGCTTTATTTTAAAAGTGTTTTTTTTAACTACAAGATTGAAAATGAATGGCAAAAGCAAAATAATCACTACTAAATAGCAAAAGACTACTGTGCAAAAGAACTTCAGCAGAACTCATTTTTAAAGAGTTTTATATTCATCACAAACAAAGCCATATGCTTGAAAACAGTGACAGGAAAAGAGCCACCTACATTCAGCCAAACCACTGACCACATGCAGTCAATAATAGGCCTAGCTATTTTCATGCACTAACCTTTTTCTCTGCCACTAAAAACAGTTTTCTAATTCAGTTTAGGTCCAAAATCCCATAAATGTTACGGTTGGCAAAGCTGGCAGAGTTTCAAAGGCATTGCTAGAATGATATGTTTCAAATCTAAGAGGAAATAAAAGTATTCTCACTTTATCCTTCATCCAAAAAACACATACTTGCCCAAAACTTCATCCTCTCTACCTTAATCTTCCAATGCATACCAGATGTAAACATCCACTTTCAACATAGTGCCATATGTTACAGAAACACCCACCGACCCATGAAGAAGTTGAAAAGCAAACCAAACAACTTAAAGTGCCATCAGATTAAAGGTATAACCCCCAGACTCCCCACCATAGCGTTGAAAGCTCACTTTGAAGAACATGCTCAGACATTTACTAATGACACCAAATTGGTTTGAATCTCATTAAAGCAAAGGAAAACAATAAAGAGGAATAACACAAAATATAAACAGTCCATTAATAAGTTTTTCAAGCTTTTACTTACTAAATACTATTATCCATGCTTTAAAAATCTTGCAACATAAATACTGAAGGACGCCTTGGCTAACACACACAGTGAAAGCCCTACAAATCTCTCTCTTGCTATCAACTCATCAAGCACTATGGCACATATGAGATGGACTGGGGAAACTTCAGGCAGACCCAGAAAAGAAAACAGCTATTCCCAAATAAAAAGAACTGACAAAGAAGGGACTGTAATTCAGAGATCTCCCCCCCTGCCTCCAGGGATAAGAGAGACAAGCATTATACATCACCATCAAACCACATCGAAGAGTTCCAATTACTTTTAAATGAAATTCATAAATGTAGAATTTAAAATTTATATTAACTCTAGGATTAACACTATCAAAATCAATATGGAAGAGCATTGAGCCCCATTTTGATATAAGAAGGCAGAAAAAAAAATCCTCAGTAGCTTTGCTAAACCTCTAACTCGGAGAGACCCGACTCCAAACCTGAAGTTCCTCTGCCGGTTCTTGCACCCAAGTGTTTCAGCCATGTCCATCTGCATGGATTACTGCCTTCACACAGAGCTGGGCAATTCTGTGGCTTGGCCATATGGTACAAACGTGTTCATGGTGGAGTACACACAAAGTGGCTGACAGACTGTAAATCCCCACACTACCATACTTCACAGAAACTTAAACACAGGCTTATACCCAGAGTCCTGCCTACAGCCTTCTGAAGGTGGTTTCAGTGACACAGACGTACATATAAATACTTCTGACAGTCTTATAAAATGGCTAGCAATTGAGTAATTAATTAATCTTTTTCATCTTTGATAATTAGACGATTCAGAATTGATTACCGTGGCTCCAAAAAGTAGCCTTTGCATTCATGGTAGTAGCTTTCCCAGCCACTTGGAGAAAGGGACAAGTGAACTGTTGTCATACGCGCTTGGGTTTTCAAAAGAAAAACCGCCAAAGAGGTTTATCTCTCAACACAAAGAGAAAAGAAACATCAGATTTAAAAAGAAAGTGAAACCTTCAAAGAATTTCAGGAAGTTTACAAAATTATTGACCTTCTAGCAAAACTGATTACATTTGTATAAACACACCTAGCATTAGGAAAAAGGAAAAAAAATTCTATTTCTGATTCAGGTAGTTTAAATGCCAGTTTTTAAAATTAATTCCATGGTTTTGCATGAAGGAAAAAACCCATCTGGAAGTAAGCAGCCTATACAACATGTAATAGTTGCCAAAGGCAATTCAAACTTCCTTAACCTTCTGGGGGTACAGGCATCACCAGCTGCATAACTCAAAAATAACAGTTTTCTTTACATTTCAAGAGCAATTCCACCTTCCCCTGTTGGGCCATAACCCAAAATTTCATCCAAAGATTTATGAAACACATACACAATTGGATTTGAGTGTATGGAAGGCAAGGACTTACTTTAAATCAAACACTATCTGAGTCTTTCCTACCAAGTAAAGGAAAAAAGGGGACAGGGAAGTGCTACAGACCTACCTGCATGAGAATGCACCTCAAAGCAGGATATTAAGAGAAAGCAGAGAACCTACAAGGAAGGCAAAAAGGGACTGATCAGCAAAGAGAGCTGGCACTTCGAGGTCAGGCCGCAGAAGTTCAATTAAAACTGCCAGGACGCCAGGAAAATAGGAACTCACAGACAAACAAAAGGTTTCTCAACAAGAAATAAAGAGCAAGAAATGAAGAACTGGTGTCAACATGGGGTAGAACTTAGGATGCCAGACCAAATATTAAATTAGCTTTTTGCATCATTTTTTCCTGTAAGGATAATGCTGTGTATGAGGACAGAGACAGACTACCTCATGGGAACAAGGACAAAGCACTGAAAATTACCACATCCATAAAATGAGGCTGCTTAAAAGATTTCCATCCCAGAATACTGAAAAAATGGGTTATATATCAAAATTGCAAGCTCAGGCACAAGGATTCTCAATGAATACAACATTTTCTGGGACAGCAGCCTAGGGCTGGACAAGAAATGTAGAACCTGTGTTCAAAAAAGCCCTGTTAACATCAACTCAGCGCTCTTCCGTATCTTAGAACAATTGTTCCAAGGGGAAGAGCAACCAAGAGTAACCAATGACTGGAACATCAACAGAAAGCAGACTGAAAATGCAACCCAGATCTTTCCAAATGTAAATCTTGTTACACTGGCTTGTCCTTCTTTCATGAAATTTCTTGGTCAATGGTCTACTTTGTTTAGAATTTCCATTTTCTACCTTGGTAAAAAAAAAAACAACCAAGTTTTGGTCTGCTGTTGACACAAGCATTTAAAGTACTGCTGATATGACAGAGAATCAGATTATCATACAGGAAGAAGAACAAGAACATTTACATTTAAGTGATTGAGATGGAATGAAAAATAACAGAAAATAAGCGTGATAAGGAGGTGCTGGAGTCAGGCCTCTGCTTGAAACAATGAAGGAAGAGAAGGTCTGGCTGTACAGGTTCACCACCTAAGGATAATGAGCCACCAGTGAAATAACTAATGCAACTTCTATATATAGCCAGCACTGTATTAGGAGCAAGAAAGTATGTTAATACACCTTTGTATTGTAGGCAATAATGATGATCTTGCTATTATCATACAAATATTTACATCTGCCATCCTGTTACCAAAGGGACACAGAAGCAATCCTCTCTTGCCTGCCACCCACTCCACAATGCCAGCGGCATGTCGCTGTTACAAGGCTGCAGCACTCGCTACTAAAAATCTTTGCCACATACCACGGAGTAGTGTTTTCCAGCTTTAGTACCCAGAGGGAGATGATTCTTACAAATCCTTACAGAATCAAGCGCTGTGATGGCTGGCTGCAATTGTGAAGCACTGGACTTCATGCACCCAGTGATCCCCCTCTACCCTGGGGTCTAAAAAGAAAGTTGGTTGCTTTAAGAAAGGAACAGAAGGTACTATAAGTGGCTACCATTCTTCACCCTTGAAATAATGTTTTAATCAACTTCATGAACCTGAGTACAAGATGCATTTTCCTATTAGACCTGTAAAACCATGTGATGGTGAGTAAAAGGTGTTTGAAGTCTTTCATACTTAAAAAGCTCATTACCTGTCCCATTAGAAAAAAAAAACCAAGTCTCTCTACATGCCTGTGAATGAATTGTGATACTATTATCAGTTTCAAACTGTAATGGACAGGAAATAAAAGTTTAAATCACTAAGAACTTGATGGAAAAGATCTCCTTTAGATCTGCTCTGGGATGTCTCAGGAGGACTTAAATAGATTTTAAGATGGTTGAAACAAATTAAATAGCCTATTATATATTACATTACATTTACTGTCCTACCATGCAGCTCACATTTCATAGCCTATAAAAATTAAATTTTCTAGCACAAATTGGCACTTATGATAGACCTGTGCCATCTTCAAACAAGGAAGTTTGACCGTAACTGAAAACTGCTGTCATTAAAGGACAAAAAGGGAGAGGCAAACTGAATCACATTTACATTTTGACACTGCTGTATGCAGATCTGTTACTGCATTGTTAGTGAGAGAGCTTGAAAAACGTTCTGTTTCTCAAGCCTAAGAGACCTTAAGATTTTTCCCATGTAGCCGAATATTTGCTCAATACTTTAAGGAAAAAAAAAGAGGAGGGACTGGAAGAGACATTGTGATAATGCAGCAACTATTTTATGAATAACCTGTTTTTAAATAAGGTGCTGAATAAGTTCAAACCAAATTCTATGGAAAAAAGTCTCCATCCAAGCCGATAAAACTTGAATCTATTACTTTCAAAGCAATACTTACGGTTGCATTTCACACAGATATCCTGGCTGGAAAGAACAGGGGAAAAAGATCTTCTGGGGCAGGATTGTCTTTGTGAATGAACATAGTCATTCACACCGAGACATTCCCAATTCTCAGTTTCACCTACTTCAGCCATAAACTATATTGACTCTTCCCCAAAACATTTAAGCAGCAGACAAAACCCAACACCAACTGGAAAATACATACTTCTACTGAACATACCCAAATAGAACCTTTTTTTCTCAACCTTGTTAAATGTCACACACAAATTTAGTACCAAACCTTATTTATTTTGTACCATCATTCACAAGCAAAGGTGAGATAAGTGGCTTTCTAAAGTCCAATCATGCTAAACAGTAATTTTAGTTCAGCTAAAAGTGGCTGGAAAGAGACATCAGGGAAGAGGGTCTCATTAAGTCAAACTCTTCTAGAGGTCAGTGGTTCCCCATCTTTTACCATAATTAAGATTCAGTTAACAAAACCATCAGCCTTCTGTATTTCACATGTCCATCACTCCTTAATTCCCTCAGCATCAGCCCTGTGTCACCAAAGAGCACCTATCCAGAGTGGTTATTAGGCTGTGCTCTGTGTTTCCCCTCAATGTAAGTTTGGAATTCAATTTTCTTCCATAATTCAATGGTCTCAATGAGAACACTTACAACAAATCATATGATAAAAATACCAGAAATTAATATACATGAAAAAAGTGGAAAAGGTGAAAGGGCAATAAGGATAGGGAGGGAAAAAAATTGTTTATGCACAAAGGTAACTCAAGGCCATGAAATGATGAGGTTTGTTGTTTTTTTAGTTTGGTTTTGGTTTTTTTGTTTGTTTGGTCAGTTTGGGGTTGTGGGGTTTTTTTTAGAAGACAACCTATCCTTTCATTTTGTTCTACTGTACTCTGCCTAGTACTTCACTGCCCCACAGCAAGGTACTTTTGCAACATAAGTAAGTAATAGATGTGAAATTAATATATTCATATTATTCAATGGTTTTATTAAATGATATCTAAAATTTTGTACAGACGAGCCAAATTGAAGCGTGAAGAGAAAGAACGGTACTTTGTCAAGTATATCGCATGAAAAATTCTGCTAGCACCTTACAGAGAAGTCTCTTATTTAGGAATTGATGTATTTTTGCTGTTCTCTTTCCTTTGAGGAGCAGCTGATTTCCTTTTTCTGGGTGTTCCTGGGTGGTATGAACATAAATAAATATGACATGAATAAAGCATGAGACCTGTTTCTCTTCTTTTGTTTATGTCTTACCAGTCTTACCATCTTTACTGCTGCACATCATCTACAATTCCCTGTGCACTAATATCCCTATGTGGAAGGGCAGGGGAAAAGCCTTCCAGAAAAACTTTGGCATGAAATAAAGAGCTAATAATTTGACCCCAAGATGCCAGGCAGCTAGAGATGGTTACTTGAGTACCCTGCTTCGATTAAGTTCAACAAATCAGTAATTGCCTAAAATTAAGGCAAACAAAATGAGCATCCTAAGGGGAGATTAAGGATAGTTCAGGAAGCCACAGAGACAGGGCTAGTCCTGACTATAAATTCTAGGACAGCTTTGTCCTTTCTTCTTCAAACAAAAAGCTTCAGATCAACACAAGGACTTGTCTCGCTGACAAACGAAGCTTAGTATCTCCTAACCCGTTACCACGCCAGTGTCTAAATAATCCAAGCAAAGACCTATCTGTTGTGACTGTTGCTATCAACTGTTTCCAACCAACTGGAAACAGAAACATCTTTCTTCCTTTTCTTGAGGTTAGCAGGGTTCTTTTGCTTCCTCTCCAAGCAGTAACTAAATGCATAAGAAAAGCATTTGTTCCAAGTTACATTTTCATCTTTCAGTGGAAAAGTATTATGCTACATTAAGCCAAGTTATGCTCACTTATCTTACTCTTGGGAGATACCAAAGAACCCCCTTCCCTGAAGGTAAACTCCATAGCAAAAAAATGCAGCTACAAATTTGAGTGGGATGAGGGGAAGGAAAAGAATGAAAAAGATGATCTTTAGTTTGGCACCACACTTACGGCAGTGAAGTGGCCGTATTTGTTTTTCAAAAGAATGCTAATGGATGGGATTGTCTTTGCTGAAGACAATAATAGTTCTTCCAGGCCACTGGAAGTTACTACATATTGCAACAGTAATTACAGGGGAAGGACTGGCTAAACATTCATAGGAAATATTCCCACTATAATAGAGGTGCATCTTTCTCAAATGTAAACTATGGATTCAGATGCCCTTTTCCAGAAGCAGTAACAGGAGCTTCTTTTGCTCCTCCTCACTTGCCCAGGCAGCATCTGTGTGGCCACCCAGCAGAACGGCTACTTCACCAGTTGAGAAGGGCAGGCAGGAGCTAGCATAATGATACGGCTGCTACTGAGGAAATGGTATGGACCAAATACATACAATTTCTAACTAAGATGATCACCAAAAAAGATGGTATCTGACTTCAAACAACACTAGCAACATCCTGATTTTCAAAATGCTGAGAGCAACTGCAAGCTGTATCTTAATCAGTGGGAGATACTGCAGTTTAGCGTTTCAAATCAGCACAAAGCAGACAAGTAAGGCTTGCAATTACACTTCAAACTCCCCACTCAGTCATTCTGAATTGCATCCCTTTAGCTACACGAATTAGTCTTAGTCCATAAAGCTCTCAAACATTAAAATATTACCAATTGAAGTATACTTGCAGTTGCTCAGTATCAAAGCCTTCCATAAGGCATGACAATTTAATGCAGATTTGGACAAAGCTAAGTTAAATACGGGTCTTTATTTTAAATATCACTGCAATAAAATGAAGATAACTGAAATACAGGTATCAAACTCTGCATGTGTGACATGAACCACAGGAAAGTTAATCTCACATAATACCTCCTCTTCTAACCCATTCTCTTTAAAGGCATTTTCCATTTAGATTTAGTGTCAGCAAATGATGCATTTTATTTTGCCTCAGTTTATTTAATAGACCAGCTGAATAAAAACAAGGATGTAAATAAGAAGTAGTATTTTAACTCTCTCATAATGGTATGTATAAAAGAAAATGATATTTGGCCAGGAAGGTCAAAATGGAAATCGATACATTTGAAAATTCCTGTGTTGCACAGCACTACCAATTTGTGTTTGTTCCCTTTCAAAGACTGTATGACTTTGTTCTCCAAGCTTCCCTGAGCACTCAAGACCCACTAGTAAATTGCATTTGCTTAATGCACAAGTAAAATCAACTACCCGTTAATATAGCTAATCACTGTACATAAGTTACAGAGAGCTTATGGAAAGAAAAAAAAACAATCAAGGGAACCAAAGAGACAAAAGTACATTCATAGATAATAAAGACTTAAGAGTTTAAGAGGAAAACAAGTTAACTTTTAACATTTACTTTTAAAACTTTTAAAATGTACAAAAACTAAGATTCCAGAGCTAAATTTTTCCTGTCATAAATGTTACTTTGGTGTAACAAAAAAGAGTCTCAAAAATTTCAAGAGGTTTTACATGAAAAAAACAGAGTAGCAAAATATTTTAGCAGTTTAGTTAACAGGTAATTTTCTTCCAAAGCCTGAATACCTGAATAGAGTCTATGAACTAACAATTACTGAATTTCATGAACAAGTTTGCAGCCATGTGCTGTCATAGCACATACACACGGTTTCACTTTGACCAACCTCCTCATAGTGGTGAAGGATACAATGAACTGCAGTCTTCACCATTTATTTATTTATTTTAAAACAATGTCAGTAAAGGCAGTAAGCCTCCTGACAAGCTGATTTTGCTTATATGGCTTTCTTCGTCTTTGCTTAGGACCCTCCCCTGAAATAAGTCAGTGCAGCAAAACAAAGTCAGAGCCCTTTGTCAGTACAGCATACTGAAATCAGTAAAGGCATTTTTAATGTAAACCTGGAATTTGCAAAGCAGTTACTACTGCTATTTCCTTTTTCACACATTTACAAACTGACGAAAAATTTCAGAGAAAAAAGACCCACAGTTTAATATCTGTTCAAAGCTGAGGTTCTTTGAAACCCTGACTGAACGCCATTGAACAGATTGTCCGTATTAAAGAAGTTTTCATACTACAGAAACACAAACACCATTTGTATATGAAACACATCTTTCTCAGCATACATCCAACTCTCCATCCCAGAGGTTCAGTCTCAGCCTTGTCAATACACATCTGTCTCCACCCATGTGAGCAGCTATTGGCAAATGTTTATGAGAGAGGCCCTTAGAACCTTAAAATGCCCTTTAAGTTCAGTTTTGCTTTTGGGTAACAGTTCTAAAAAGAAAGACTTTTACAAGTATTTTAAAGAGCATCTGTTCTGAAGTTTCAGAAGTGAACTTCATATATATCACATGTGCCTGGAACCGACAGTCTGTAAAGTCAGATCTTTACTATAAGAAACATCAGCTGAAGAATTCAGAGATGACAGATGAGTTACAAACTAACTTTTTCCTGAAATTTCTTCACTTAGGAAGCCAGCCACAATATGACCACCTAAGATCAGTTTAATTTCTCAGAATACGTTAACTCTCAATAATAAGTGATGATTTTTGTAAGAACAGACAGTCAAAGGGAAGAGACTTACTAGAAGTCCCATATTCTTCCTCACATAAAGTAAAACAAGCCAATACATGCATTGCGCAAGAAGGAGAATCCACCTCATGACAGCCCCAAGCTATGTTGCTCAGATCCTGACTGTTGCCAGCCATAACATGGAAAAACCCTTGTATCAAATTCCAGAGAGGCTTTGCTGTGCTCTCAGTAGAGGATTCAGCATGTTAAGGGAAGAAGCTCCAAAAGGAGGGGAATGACACATGGGAAGAAGTTTCAGTAACTTACGTGAATTTTTTTAATGTCGTTTTTTCTTATGTAAGAATAAAGTTGAAAAATACTAAAGGTTCCTTTCTGGTTTAGCTTTTTTTTTTTTTTAAGTACAAAAGCAAACAACACTCCCCCCCAATATCTTAACATAGATCCAAGCGTTCTATCATAATAAATACAACAGTGATTACATTCATATTCAACAGTACTGACGACAGTTGTACAGCGAATCAGCCAGATCAGCAATGAAGCATCCTACCTTTATCAGAGAAGCCAACAAGAATCTGGAGGGCAGGAGGGGATTTGCTAGAGCTATGACCAATAATGTTCTGTGGAGCTTTAGAGCCCACTTAAGTAATACATAAAATTAAAGCAACTAGGAATGTTAGGTTTTATAGTCTTTATGGCTTTTCAGATACATTTATATAACTAACATCTTCAAACACTCGGAGCAAGGCTACAACAGACAATTACATACCTACAGAATTAAATTCACGGTAGTCTGCTTTTCTAAATCTCAGATTCAACTCCACAGGAATAAGACTGATCAAAAGTAACCAAAGACCCTCCACTTCTCCTTCCTCCCCTCTGCTATGCAGTCAATAAGCTCACACAGAACAAACACCACAAATGGAATAATTACTGAATTCAAACACAACTGTGGCAACTGTGTCCACTTTCAGAGTTATTTTTTTCTGTGGTATAGAACTGTGTCACGAAGAATCCTCTACATAAATCTCAAACCCAAGTTTTCAAAAAATCAAACATAAAAACCAAATAATTCTATTTGACCTTCATTATTTAGGTCTTTGTGCCAGCTCTAATCAGTTCTCACAAGCACATTCCACTTCTTAAAAACAGACTGTAGAAATACATTTTTCAAACTAAAAGGAACAGAATGCATTGTTTTGATGCTACAGCCTGAAGCCCTTTATCTGAGTTTTATCAAAGTATACTCTATCACTGATCAAAGCAGCAATGACAACTTAATGTTCTTTAAAGTTATATATTGCTGCATAAACTTCCCACTTTTGCCTTGTGGCCTCCGGCTCAGCATGTCATTGGGAGTACATTCAAAGGTCAAGAGACGTTCTTTCAGAAGCCCTCAGTTCCCAAGCGGCAGCTCTAATGATTGCAGGAGTGGAGAGTAGAGCGGGGTAGATGAATTCCATCAGGGCTCTCTTCTCATATACCCTAGAAAATTCAGATTGTCATTTCTTCTGTCGCATGTTTGAAAAGACTACTTTGCACATTATTGTATGAATTATTGTACATGGTAGTAGTGTTTCCATACTGCCCTATTATTGATTTCATTATTGTCTAAAGACCTTTTCTCACTCTAGTATTGAAATCAGGATTTCCTTTTAAATTTCTTTCCATTTAATATTTTTCACATGCCATGTGACTAGAAGGCTTTTTAAAGCAAATTTTGTAAGTTACTTGGATATGTGAGACAAAAAAATATTTTTTTTTTAAAAGCTGAATTTTACAATTTACTGAGAAATCTCAAATAGTTTACTAGAAAATATTATGCAATTTTATGTTTAATGAAATGTGTTGAAATGAGTTGTACTTCAGACTTATTTAACAAAGAGACATAAGAACACGCAACGTAACTACCATGCTTCTACAGTTATATTTAAGATCTCCAGCATCTCCATAAAGTTTTAAGCTTCAGATGAATGCTTGTCATGATTACTTAAAGCTCTCTCCACATCTTCAAAAATCCTGTCCACCCCCCACCGAGAAGAGGAACCCCCCTGGAGAAACAAGGCTTACAGTGACTTGAGAAATCAATGACTGCTGAACAGAAGCACAAGCCAGGATTCAAGAGGCAGTACCAAACCTCTTAACAATAGAGAATCCAGTTACATCTGCTCCCATGCTCTGAGGAATGCACAAATCATCCAAATACCTCAACGTTAGAAGCAGCGCTCAAACTCCTTTATCTCCTACCTAAAAGCCCTTGAGGGGGACGGCTACAAGGGGGAAAGCCCATGGCCCAGAGCTTAGAAAACATACGTGTTCCTGCAAAGATTTTGATTTTCACAAGCGGAGTACTGCAAAGCCAGAAGCACAACAGGCTTGAGAGCACCACCGGTAATAATTAGGTTGGCTCTTCTCTCCTCCGTCCTGATTTCACCTACACCTCACCAGGTTTCTTACTAACTCCTTGTCAGAGAAGGAAAGGAACGGGGCGAGGGGGAAGCATGGGGCTGGTGGGGCCAGATTCTGCAAGTTTGATGAATGATAACTTTCACACGGATCTCACATGGAATAGTACGGAACAAATGGCAACATTGGTTCCTTCTCAGAAACTAGTTTCAAAGCTCTAAAAATATAGCTATCTGGGATTTTGATGCTTCAGAGGAAATCAAAATTAACAAGTAGAAATTGGGCAACAGCAGGTCACAGGTAGCCTTGCACTGACACAGTCTTACCCTCTAAAATCACCTTCGTTCTACAATAAAATAAAAAAGTATTTTAGTGATTAGAACTCACGTGGTGTCATTCTGAGAGATGTCTCTTTCCAGACATGTGATGCCACCATAACTTCCACTAAGATTCTGTGGCCAGTAAGAATTATCACCTAAAAAGGGAACCTTTACAAGTTAATCTCTGCCCTGATCACATGAGGAATTCAAATGAAATTAACATGGTCTGAAACGCTGATGTACAGCACCCTACTCTCAGACACTCCTGGATTTAATCTTGAACTCAGTAATTACATGAGCACACTGTTCATATTTTAAAGACAGTCACGCACCAACCAGGCAGAGATTTTTCAAATTAAAGCATCACCAAAACCAAAGTGGGGACCTAACAAAAAGTGTGATTGAAGTATCATTATCCTCTTGCTAAAATACTTCAGAAAAAAAATATATTAAATTGGTAAAGTTATGTTACAATTCCAAGCAACTTTTAAATATTTTAAAACTAATATTAGAAAACTTAGACATTTGGTCATTAGGCTTTTGCTTCAATAGGATTTTTAGCCATCAATTTATTGACATGAAACCTCAATGCCAGTTTCAGTTTGTCCTGATCACTTTTCCACATACATAATGACCACAGAAGCTGGTTTTAAGATCTAGGTTTTATAAAATTGTAGGTAGTTGGAAATATGATGCACTGAGCCATATCACAATTTCTTTTTTTAACTAAAAATATGCTCATTAGAAAAGCTTAATTTCCAAATACTTTTTCCAGTGATTGCACTGCATTAGAATAGCAAATTTTAAGATGGAATTTTCTAGTCCAGTAAGCCTAGTACACAAAGCAATATTTGAATATGTAATTTAAATGTTACAATGAAAGACATTGATGGCTTCTTCCAGCTGTTTCCTATTAGTTTTCAGATTAATGAATTACAACACATACATACTTAGCACATGCATTTTTGAGAACCTGCTGTGCAACACCATAATGAGGAATACCGCAGGCCATTGTTGAAAGAGATAGTTTTGTTGGGTTTTTTTGTTTCTTAACGTCATTTCGGCTAGAGTTACGGGAAATATTTCAGTTCCAGTACGCCAAATAGAAGCCTATCTGGAAGAAGCGTTGGAACAAAAGCATAGATTAGAACAACACTTTAAGCTTAAAATATAGCTCTAGAATTTTTCTGACTATACGTTTATACTAGCATTTTTGCTACCAGCATCCGGTGAAATTCTGAACGTATGGTATACGAAAATACATTGCATGATACTAACAAAGAAGCCTTTAAAAGCCCCTCATCGGGGGGGAAGTGTAAAAAAAGAACTGTAAGAAGGGACAAGCAAATAGAGAATAGTGAGCAGCTCTATGTACAAAGCTGACTCATTCTGACACACTATACAGGTGAGGATATACAGGAAAAACTTCAGTTAATGAAAATTTCCAAGAATTTAATGGAATTTTTTTATTCTCTGTCTTCACTTCTCTCCCCATAAATTTAAAGCACTCAGAAGTACTAGTAGTCCTGAGAATTTAACACAAACCAAATATTAGAGCAAGGCAGACTGTTATAAAATCTCACACAACCAACATCCTTTAATTAAATAGGTACCGCTGTGTTTGGACATGCACAAAAGCTAATCTGTAAGGAACAGCACTTGCACAATATACTACCCTGTGCTCCGGTCACCTCTGTTCAGGTCACAACCTCTAATGACAATCAGTGACCATCCATATTGCCATTTTGTTCCTAACTCTTCAGAGATGATTCTCTGATATGATTTCGTACAGGAAATTTTTCTCATAAAAAAATTTTCAGTCCTTAGAGGCTGTCAGGACAGGGCTGTGTTGGAGTTTATTCAAAATCAAAACATGTAAAAATCTCTTCCTCCTAGAAATCCAAAGAACGTCTTAAAGATACTATCAGGTATTTTTATTGTGCTTCTACATTAATACTGCCTAATTACTGAAGTCTTACTAATCTTGATGTGAAAAAACCCAATACACTAACAGGTAAGTGCGAGTAAGTTTTGCATCTATTTAGGTAAAAAAAGGATAATATTTGTTGTTGTTGAACCTAAGAGCTAATGTAAAACTTAGCATGCTGACTCGTGGTTTTATACAGTAAACTGAATCTAGAAATTAATTATTAAACAGAGCATATATTTTATAGAACTGTGCAAATAAAAACTTATTTTTAATAATGAGGCATCAAGCTACTTCAAGGAAAACAATGTATTAGGATAATAATGAAAATATATTTTTATTTAGGAGTCCATGCTCCTTTAAATAGTCACATACTTACAGAGTGCAAAGCTCGTGTAACCTAATCTATGTTTTCCTCAAATCCTCACAAGTCCATTTACTTAAAAACACCACACTCCTGGATGGGTGCCTGGCGTACCAAACCTGTCCCGTCGTACATATTTTTATACGTGTTACTAAATTAGGAAAGCAGAGTGGACTAAGGTTATGCCAACTCTGAAAAAAGAATATGGTCTGCATCAGTCTGTGCCTTCACTTTTAAAGTTACAATCATTATTTAAAAAATTTGAGCTTTATTAAATATCAAAGCAATCTACCCTACTCAGAGACAGTAATAAAAGCAGAAGGGAAATACAGGCGGGGAGGGGGGAGCACCAAATGTATCCCTCCCCATTTTGAAGACTCTAAATCAAAACACAGAAAACAAGTTTAAAAAATGAGTTAGGACTACATAGTTTAGTGCCAGGGTCTAGAAGAAGAGTATAATTATTGGCATGCTGTAACCATGATCAGTGGAAATCTACTGTGAAAAGGAGGTAGGGAAGAAGTTGTGTTTATATGCCTTTAATTAAGTTTTACTGAAATACACTATATTGAGCTCTATTCAGAATTACTAAGTTGGGTATTCAAGAAGTCTTTACAAGTAAATACTGGCATGAATAGTAAATACAGAAACTGTATTTTATAGAGACTTTTAAAAAGTGAGAGAAAAGCATATTCAGTTTTCATGTCTTGAAGTTTCTCTTGCCCTCAATTAGCAAAGCAAATTCCTAAGCAAAACAGACTTAGCAATGATCAATTAACATTCCGAGGTTTACTTTATAGACAAAGCAGTAATCATCAATTATCGTTTGGTTTATAATTTTAGTAACGATTGAACCCTTCTTGTCATTACCACTGAAGTTACCAATGCAAGAGAAAATTATCTAGTATTTATCTGTAAGTTACAGTTTTCAAAATTCATCTTCATGAGCTCTTCCAGCCTTCTGGAAGCACAAGCTGTTTCAGTTACAAAAACTCAACGAACTTACCGCTATTAATTTCCCATTAACTTAGAGGGTTCTTAATTATGGAGAGAGAATTATTAATTAATAACGGGTGGAAAGACTCAATCCTCCCCAATATTAAATATGATCAACCTCAAAAAGGTGTGGTCTTAACAAATGGAATGGGAACACCCAAGTTCTATTTCTGGCTAACACTGACTCCTGCTGTGGCCTGGAGCAAATCCCTTCTGTTAAAAACACTTTTTTCCATTCTGTAAAACGAGGATAACACTCCCTTATCAGTTTCACAGGATCTTTCTCAAATGCTTTGAAGATGAAGTTTTATAAGCCTACAAATGTATTTTAATGAGGCTTAAACTGACTAGATTTCTAAAACAATTTGCCTTAAAAAGGAAAAGGAATTGAACAAAACTGAAATGAAGAGTATATATGCTATTAGCCTCCTCTGAATATCACTGAGTTTGCACTTTAAAGATACCAAAGGCAGATGAATACATTTTCCTTCAGATTCTGCCTACATGAAGCAAAATGGCAACAAGTGGATGCAAAAGTCTCAAGAGACAACACGGAAATGTCAATTTGAAATGGAAGCCACACATTGCCTTACATGGGGAAGAAAGGGCATTCGTTAAACCTGCCTTTGACTGCTGCAGAGATCCGTACCCCCCTTCAGCAACACCAACTGCTGGTGCTACCCAGTCACCCACACTTTCGCTTTACAGATTAAAGAAACAGCATTGCACAGTTTCTGTGAAGTTTGGTATTATTTGACTGCATTCTTTTTTTTTTTTTTCCTGATCAATGCACTCAGCACTCCGTTTTGAAAGTTCTGTGACAACAAACACAAAGGGAAACTTGGTCTAGCCCATCTAAAGACAACTGCTGATAAAGGGTTTTTTCCCTTCTTAAAGAGAACTTTGCCAAAAGATGGGCTGGGATCATAAACCATACCCTATTCTTTGTTTAATTACTTAGCTTTTGCTCTTGACTTGGCAAAACATTAAGCTTTTCATTTTAGTAAATCTATAATTAACTCCAACATGTGCTGAGTAAACATAACCTCATTTTTAATTAAATCTTAGAACAAGATGCTACAACTTGCCATTTCTAAGAAGTATTTCTCAAGTAATGTGCAATAAAAAAACCTAGTCCTTGTCAAATATGAAACTTAAGTCCAGCTGAGTATAACCCACCCTCTTTTAAGTCATCTGCTGTCCAAACGTGCATTCAGTAACTATAACACTAAAATGTAAACTTAAAGAGCCATTATTTTACATCAAAAGTTTCCAAGTCTAAAGTAAAATCAAATCTAAATGGTAAAACAGTGAAACTGAGAGATAACCTTGGCTATGGGACTCCTGAAGAATAACTTTTCCAATACATCTCACTGGATTGTTTTAATTTTAATTTTTTTTTTTGCAAATGACACAATAATTCTTCCACAAAGAGAAAATAAATACAATTTCTCAAGAATGATAGGAGTTGAAATATCATATGCCTTGTAAACATCAGAAACAAATGGAAATATTCAAATTAGTCATTCATAAGTGAGAAGATTCAGAAAATTTACTTCTAACAGCACATTCACATAGGACTAACTCTGCAATTCTAAATTAAAATGGGATGCCAATTCTCTGAATAAAGAGAAATCTCTGAAAAATAAAATAAAGTTAAGCTACTATGAAAACATCATGTCAACTGTGTAAGTCAAGCTTATACATGAACTAATGTAATACTATGGCATAAATAACCAACTTTTGTTTATTCTGCAATTCTAAGATTTTTTTCAAATAAGATCTCTGGTTTACGTATTTCCAAATGGCCCTCAAGAATTTAAATGGTTTAAGTGCTACAGTTAAATAGTAGAAAATTTCACATAATTTTACTTCATATTTAAGAATTACATGTACCAGAGCCAAATAAAAGAACCAAGAAATCGTTACAGACAGAAGCTACAAGATTTACAGTTTGCAGCACAAAAAAAATGTTGCACATTTCAATCAAGAAATGTCCTCAAGAGGACTTCATAATATTAAATCTCCTGTTCTTACTTATCTGTTCTCCTCTCACAGAGTCTCTCAGTTAGTGGTTCTGATTACCACAGAATCTAGATACTGATGACTTTGCATTAGGCAGAAGCCGGTCCACTTATTAACCTTACTCAAAATATATTCAAAACATGATTTCAAGAGAATTTCACAAAGCATTTTCTTCCTGCCATTTTATATTATATTTCAATTTCAACATGCTTATTCTGGACAAATTTTACCCCTTGCTTCTCATCAAGTTTAGCTTAGTCATCTTTCAACAATTCTCACAGAAATTTAATGATGCATGATGGAAGTCCATTGTTTCAGTGGTAGTGCACAATTAAACAAAGTGCCTTGAGGCCAAAGTACATGATCTTATCCATGGGTGATACAGATTTAGTAGTGTTTGCTAAGCACAAAGGTAGGATTATCATTTACACTACAAGAGTAGCACAGCATAGAAAGTGTTTTCTAATATTTAAGGAACACAAATTCCACGCTTATCCTAATGCCTTTTTCCCCCCTTAGCATTCCTGTAGAAACTAAGGCTTATGTATTCTTGCTGTCTGCATATATTTTCATTATTCTCCAACTCCACTATTAAAGTAACTTTGTAAAACTAGTTGGGACAATCATGACCAAACCAGAGAAAAGAGAGGTCTTCATTATTACAATCTCCCAAGCTCTATGAAAACAGGTACTTAGAGACTAAAATCTTGCCCACCACATTGAAGATAAACCGCAGCACAGGCTAAACCTTTATTAGAGCCTGAAGAATGTCTACAGTCAGAATGAAGACGTAAATCTTTATAGGGCTTCATTATCCATACTACTTAAATTGTTTTAAAATTACAGAGTTATGCTAGATTTCTATAAGGCAAATCTCAAATACTAAAAATGAACGTTAAGAGCACAAAAAACTGTGGAACAAAAACATTAAAAATGAATAATGAATCAACATATGGTATTAACTGCTTTGTTTCTTTCAGTTCTTAATCACAATTAAGGAAGACACAACAGAGAATCATTCTTAAAATATAAAATGCAATAGAAAAGTGTGGGTGTTCAGACGCTCAATGGCAAACATTTACCATCCAACTATTCTGCGGTTGTAATCAAGAGATTTTTTAGCAATTGATTAAGGATATTACTAAAAGTATCCTCCCAGATACCCATGTAGTTTCAGCAGAAACTGAGGCTACTTATAACACCAGACACTGGGAAGGGAGAGACAAGAGGAATGACAGGGCAACCACTCTAAGGTAAGCTTTTTATGTGATGACATCATTACGCTGCAAGTTGGCCTGTCTGGTTACACAAGCTGAATACTGATCAGCTTTTCTGAACTGGACCCTCTGTTGTGATGAACAGTTCACTGTGTGATATGTGCAGGACTAAGTCTGGAAGAAAACGATGGTCACGAGTCTTGAAAAGTTACTTCCATAAATGACCACCACCTATACCTGAAAGCTATTTTTTAATGCAGACCTTTAAGTTCTGCACAAGCTGCACTAGTAGAAGCTAAATTATATCTTAAATGGCTACTTACTATAAATTAAGAGCAATTAAGAGCTGTCTTGCCCTAACAATGCACTGCAATGCAGTAGCTGTTGTGAAGAAAGCAGTTAACGTAGAGTAAAATGATGTTCTGCAGTGAAATCACATCTCATCCTAGTTCATTTTATTAACTTTCCTAGCTTTCCTGACAGAATGCTCTTTAACGGAATTACAAAGATTCATGCTACCAATACTAACTAAGGATAAAACAATTCATCAAAACTTACTATTTTGCTCTATTTTTGGCAATTTAGTTATTTTCAAACTCAAAGGTTTTGTTATAAAGTCATCTTTGAGATCTTCACAATTCTACAAAGAAAAATAGGAAAATATGCTTGGAAGCCCTCTTCAGGAAGCGTTATGTTTAGGAAACAGTGCAGTGGATTAACTCTCCAGTGGGCAAACTCTCCCATGTAAGTGAAAGATTAATCTTGCTCGGACTGATAACACTCAAGCTGTATGACATCCAGTCATGTTGATAGTGACAGGATCCGAACAGATAGGATTAGTAATGATAGCAGTAATGGCACACGTATAAACTGATGGTGCACTACCATCAAAACCAGGAAGACCAGACACCACTGGATTCTCCGATTCAAAAGTACGCAACAGTAGTATTATTCTAAGCATGCAAAATTTTCATGCACGCAAAACTAAACACACTTAGGGACAATGCTCAGTACCAAATTTAGTAAAATTCAGGAGAAATTAAATGCAGCTGATACCGGTTCCTAATCAAATGTGGTATACTCCAAATCAACTCTTCAGTAATGTAAATTATCCTTTTGAAAGTCTTTTTTGGAACCTTTTTAAGTTAATGTGTGAAGTTCTGCAGAAAATGTGTCACTTTTTCTTTGAACGAGTCTTTCTTTCATGGTACAGCACTATAAGGTAAATTATCTTTGAGGAACATAAAGCACACTCAAGTCACTCCTTTCTTTTGAATGTAGGACATCTGAAAATTGATGGAAATTTTATTGGCCTTGGGTCATAACGTTTAACAGGTTTATCTAATTTCATTCCACAGCATTTACATAGTCATATCATTTTTTTTCTTTCTAATCATAATCATCCTTTGACTTATTCTTATTAAGCTTATTATGCCTCGAAAAGTACAAGGAAAGGACAGCTGGATTTCTGCACCCAAAACTTCAAGGAGCAATTGCAACAGATTTCTTGAGAATAAGTAACGTGAATTTACAAACACATGAATGCCACATTGAGAAGTTACTTAAAATTAGAGCCAAGAGCTAATCCTGTTAGATTGTTAGACTAGTTTTTTGAAATGCTGGTCTTAGATTTTTATCATCTCTGCAGATCAGAAAATGCAGATATCCCAGAGAAAGATTTTTAAAAAAACAATAATAAAAATTAAAAATCACCATCTTTTTATCTGGAAAGATCTAAGGGTGATGGAAGAAGAATAATCAC
>VXBO01003737.1:0-11644 GCA_013400135.1 Rhinoptilus africanus | reverse complement strand
TACATAGGACATACTAATAAAGTGGCACCAGCTTGTGTCACGTTGCCTGGTTGTGTTGTCTTTACTCTGACCAGTGAAGGAACGTTTGGTTACATTTCCTCCGGCAGAGTGAACTAGACTCTGCTATGAAGGAGCTGTTGCATCAGACACGCTCTTCCTTACTTATGCCTGAAAAATGAAGGAAACATCAAACATGAAATCTCAACAATTTTTTTGACAGAAGTATTTAAAATCAGTTTCTAGCCAGTGCTTAAATTAGTTACGGTTTCACAGACTGCACCTAGAGTATCACTTCTGCTGCGTTCTTGGAGATCTGCTTGGACAACAGCACTGCAGAGTTCTCTGGGTCTAAGACACTCAGCCTTCTTGTAACACGCTCCACTGCTGGCATTGCACAGTTCTGCGGCAGAGCTCTGTACCCCACCCTGTGCTGTAGAGTAACTGCCAAGAATGGTAGTACCTTGCAAGGCGAAAGTAGTATAACATTCTCAAGGCTTTATCTTGACCTGCATGTTCGTGTTGACTTATATGATGCAAGTTTCAAGTAATTAATGTACCTTTGACAAAGCGAACACTAGGGTCAATGAGAGAATCCAATGTAAATATTGCAATTATCATGTAGTGACTGCCTCCAGTTAACACAGCTTCATTTTTCATTTTATCAGGAAGGTTACAAATAGTTTGTTCTTAGTAGGTCAGAGAAAGAAGTGCAGTTGGACTATTTAAAAAAAAAAAGCAAAAAACTCCATGGGAAACTAGTAGGAGAAGGTATGTGAATCCCTAATCTTTGGATGAGCATCAGACAAGGCATTGCAGGTTTTCCCAGACTGGAAATTCCTCATGGGAGAATTTCTTCTGCATCCTTAACTTCCTTTGACTGCCCTGTTTCAGTCTCAGTCACAGTGTGGCTCTGGGCTTTTTGCTTTCTCTCATGTTAGCTGAGGTGTATAGAGTCAGGAAAAGAGACAGGAGACACAAGTCACAACAGGGAAAATTCTGTCAGATGTTGGGTTTTTTTTCCCCACCATGAGGGTGGTCAAACGCTGGCAAATATTGCCCAGGGAGGGCATCCTTGGGCATACTCAGAACTCAACTGAACATTTCCTCCAGGAACATGCGGTAAGTTTGCCTTGGTCTGAGAAGAGTCTGACCAGGTCACCTTCCAAACCCTTCCAGCCTGAGTTATTCTTTGATTCTCTGTGTCTTGTAAGGGTAACATGCCATCTTCCTGGCACAGCAAGGACATTAATGGGCGCAGGGCATGAGAAGAGGAAACAACTTCTGATGGACTCATCGATCTCAAAGGTCCTTTCCAACCATGAAGATTCTATGATTCCATGGGATTTTGAGGATGAAGTGTGGGAAAAATGAGAAGTGAAAGTTAGAGAAAATAAATTTGGGTGAGATATATGATCACAAATAGAGATTTGTCCCTTCCACCAGCCATATTCAGATGTCCTCGTTCCTGCGGTTGCTTAGGACTGGGGGAAAAGAAAAAAAAAGTGAATTTGTTATGAAAGGACAATTTTTTCTCATTATGATGTTTGTCAGATCTTAAGGTTTATGAATTAGGACCTTCACGTTGACTTTTTGTTTCATATTTGGGTAAGTTTTTGGATCATTTGATTGTGGATGTCTTTAAGCCCTAATGCATGACAGTCATCACTTTTCAACTCACACAATTCATACTTTCTCAAGTCTTCCAGGAACTAATGTGAAATGGCAGAATAATTTTAAGTATAATAAAAACTCATTTCACCTCATCTCTATGTACCTATACAACACCCCAGTCAAGGAAGACTGAAAACAGCTTTGTTGAGTGAACCTGTTTCTCTTATGAACAACGAGAGTTTCTCTTATGAACAACGAGAGTTTCTCTGAGCTAATGGGAATCTCTACAAGATTGCCCTGAGCTTCCATGTGTTTCTTTCCTGCAGGGAAAAAAAATCACAAACGAAGCACGCTAACTGGCGTAGTTCTAGCTCTTTGAAAGATTCTCTGTCCCTTTCAGCCTCAAAACCAGAGGTGCGCTGACAGTGTCTCTGTTAGATTTTTACTATTTACCAGTTAAAAGTCTGGATCATACTTGTACATGTCTGCATAGCCAAAGGCAGGCATGTTAATTTCTGTAGAGCTGTCTGTCTAGTTTTCTTGTGCTATACTAAGCTAGGAAGTGATATACATACACACAAGAAAACAAAGTGAGAGGAATTGCAGAAAAGAAGACAAATATGCACCGGGAGATCATGCTGTCACCCAGCTATGGCAGATTAGCAGCCGTTTTGCATCTTCCTGTCCTGCAGCCCTGAAGGGATGTACATCTCCAAAACTGGCCTTCTCCCCTGCCAGGGAGGTCGCTGACCTGACCCAGCTTTCACCAGGGCATGCTCCCAACATGAAGCATTTAACAAGGTGATAAGAGCCTGGGGGATTAGCATTTGGGGAAAAAGGGTATGACCTCTATAAGTGAGTTCTTATTTCTAAAAATGGGCCTAAGTGATCTATTTCAAAGTCTCTGTTGAGCAGGAAGGGATAGGGCAAGCTGTATTTGCTCTTGCAGGAGGGACAGAGAAGAGCACGGATGGGATGTGCGATTGGGTGAAAGTGATAGCTCCCTTGAGTGTTGGTGTTAACAATGAGGAGAAGCAAGGAAAATTTTTTATTAACTGAAAACCACTTAGCCACAGATTAGGTCAGCTACCTGTCAACCCCTCTCCCCACCATTGCAGAAAGTTTAATGGCAGGCCTTTCCTAATAGGTATTCCTTTCCAGACCTTTTGTCAGAGACAGGTTTCCTGCATGTGTAAATCTACTTATAGAGATAAAACCACTCCAATCTTAGAATGAATTTCACAGCATTTCATTCACCTCTCTAGAATTTGGGGAATTTTATTGAGACTCAGTATCAAAATCAATGCAGATGCTTGTGGTTTGTTATAAATTTTTGTCAAATTTTAATAAAATATGGAGTGTGATCTAGACCAGTGTTGGAAAGAACCATGCTTATTTGTATGTATATGCACACACCGTACTTGTGAAATAGAAATACATACATGTAACAAGTACATTAGAATTCTTTTAAAAATATTTATTAGGTACTCAGACTTCTATGCTATGGTGTTTTGATGGTTCTTTTCTATAGCTCCAGTTTTCAAATCTGCCCCAAAAGGCCCCCCATCACTATATTTCTATGACTATTCACAAAATTGCTCTTCAAAATTAGATAAGTGTTCTCCTAAGAGAATAACTCTGTGCAACTCAATTACCATTGGAAATAGGGTAACCCTTTTTCTGACTGCATTGATGTAACTGGGTTCTGTGTCAGTTTTTTGAGACTTGCTGACACAGCAGCTGCTGCTGCCATACCTTGATCCTCCGCCCAGTGATGACGGGGCATGTGGACTGGCTAGGAGGTGCCAGACACGCTGCCATGTCCCTGGTCTGGCTGGTGGTGTGAACATGGGCGTGCTGCAGCATTGCTCTGTAGCAGTGACAGCAAACAGCCTTTGTGACCTTCTGAAGCTTTTTTTATTCCGCTTCCAGTTTCATGGATGCTTGCAGTATCTGCTGAAATGCCTCATGTGCGGCTGTTAGGGATCAAAATTCAAGTTTTTACCTTTCCTTTCTGAGGTGAAATGAGTGAATATTGGGCATTCATGGCGCACAGACACAGACAGGGCACCTGATGTTTGTAATGCAGAGCATGCACTAAATCATGCAAAAACTGGGCACTAGTATTTGTTTATTGATATGTAGAAAGAGTGTAAGCCTGTATCCATGGCTTTTGGCTTGTTCTGTTTTTTTTCCCCCCCATTTTAGCAGTTATCTTATTGCTACTAGGTGTGTTTGGAAACCATTTCCTTTACCAGCAACTTCAGCACCACAGTTTTTGTACCTGGAAATTTTAAATTCCTTTTTACTATCAGTTTCTGTAAGTTTTTATCTCAAATCTGGTGTATGTTCTGCATTACTCTTTTAAGGACTTCCTTTTATGACCTATCCTCACAAAACAAAACCCTGTTTATAGTAATACCGTGTTCAGTTTCCTCCTTCAGTAATTTAATAGGACATTACAAAAAAATCAAGAAAGTAGTGAATACAACTGAGTTAAAAAACCATGTATTTTTAACATCCAGACATAAGATTTTCATTGGTTTTTTTAGCTGTATCTGCTAGAGAGAATTGCTAGATTCAGCTTCTAATGATTTTATCTGGAAAGCACTTAATGGTTTCTGCTAGTGGGAATGAATTGGAAATACAACTAGTATATGCTGAAAACAGTGAAATTGCTTAATGTACACATGGTTTATCTAAATTTACAGATAAAATCTCCTTAAAATAAAGGTTTGTTTCAGATCAGTTTAATGCATGAAACATTTGAGCTGCAGTTTTAATTGCAGTGAATGTTATCTGCCTTGACCTTGCTGCAAAGAAAAGTCTGGTATCACTATGAGACATTTCCAAGTATATACATGCTCTTAATTTTATGCTATAATATCTTTCAAAGAATTTATTTCAAAGCAAATAAAGACACTGTTAAAAGGGAGATAACTTTCATAGAAAAGATGACAAACATTTCAGGGGAAATAGCCATTCAGGTATAATCATCTGGAAACAACTGGAAGATGACAGACTCTTAGATTTGTCATTGGGAGTCACTGAGCCCTGTGGGTAGGCTGAGGCTTCTGTGACTGAGTCAATGCTTTTTTATCATGCACTAGGACCAGGAGTGACTTTACTTCATAGACATTTTCATCAATGAATCATCTCTAAGGGCAGTTGCTGCTGGTAAAAGATCAAAGGTATAATCCAGTGATGTGCAAAAATCGCCATAATGGGCAAAATCCCTATGAGGGAAAGGGAAGATTATGTCACACAGCTCTGTGCACAGTCAGGTGCCATCAGTTTTCTTTCTGCTGGGAGCTACAACCTTTCTGAACTGGTAGCACCAACGCTGGCAGAAATGACTGCCTGGACCAGCAGGAAGTCAGAGATTGACACATAGCACTGTTATGGCTGCAGAATGAGACCTAAGCAAAGCAGGTGGACAACTAGACACTGCAGAAGTTTGAATCATAACATCTCATTAGTCCATTGTGCAGCACCAAAGCAATCAAGAGTCATAAGTGTGACTACCATTTTGCTCTCATGCTACTACATCCCGCTTTCTAGCCAGATGTGGAGGTGTGGCACATCCTTGGCATGTGATTGCCAACAAGAAGTCTGTGCTACCTTACACATCCAAGTAAGTAGTAGCCCAACTGACCTGCAATTCCTATCACTAGAGAAGAGTGAGGCTCATTCCAGCTATGTTTCCAGATGAGCTTATGTGGGGAGAAAAGAATAAAAAGATGGGCCAGGGGATGTGATCACACATTAGCCTAGTGCTGTTGTGCCTGATGTTTTAGGCCTGAGATAAGGAATGCTTTTGTGAAGCCATGGGAAAGGCATTAGAATGTCTTAAATCAAATCTAGTTCAGAAAAAGCAAGATTAGTAGCAGGGCTTGTCTTTAACCAGAAGCATGAAAGCTCAAAACTGACAGACCCTTTTGACTCTCCCAGCTGGGCATAGTACTGCCGGCAACTATGTCCAAACACAGCCTCTGATCTACTCTGAGTTATGCCCATTTGTTGGGATAACAGTGGCGTTAACTCACTTTCTGTGTGTTTGGATAACACCCAAGCACGTTGTGCTTCTCCATGCAGGGGACAGACACCAAGCCAAGAGGTGCATTTTATGGGCAGCCAGGAGAGCCCCGCACGGGACATCTGTTCTCCAAGAGCTGCTTTGGGTCTAGCGTAGGGCTTTGTTCATTTTGGCCACTGCAATAAGGAAAGGGGAAAGTTCTCACATGTGTCTGGCTGCCAACAACAGTGATTGTTTTAGGAGCAGTTCAGCCTGCCAAAATACATGCTGTAGTAAAATACTGCCTACAAATCTTGCAGTGCACGGGTTGTGTAGCATACGAACAAAATGAGACACAGAAAGAGGCATGCAGCTGATACCCAGGAAAGCCTTGTGCTGCTCAACCAGGAATTCAGATAAACTTGCAAAGTAATTTGTGCCTGCTAGTATGGATCAAAATGGAAAATAAATACTTGAGCCTTGTCACTCCAGGGTCAAAAAAGCAGAGGTTTTGCAAAAGGTGTGTCAAAAATGTTCCCTTTCTGCTTGTCAGAAAAATTATTGTGCTAGCAGGTGGGATGGCAAATCCTTACAGACCAAGTTTAGTGCAGCCAGGCAAGCACAAATAGCATCACCAGGCATCCCCAGCATGCATGTGCACAGGGGACTATAAACTGAGGAGTAAAATGCAGTAGAACATATGAGTCTTATGGCATGCATTAGTGCATTAACCAGGCAGGTTTTCTGCGATAACTGAAGTGATGATCATCTATAAACTTGTTTACCTGGTAGGAGGTCATTCCTTTGCCTGTACCCTGCCTTTATTAGCTAAATTCATGGATGCTGCTGGACAGGTTCATGGCTTCTGTTACAAAACTGCTTAAAGTTGATGCGTATTAATCTAAATAAACCAGACAATATATTCAAGTCCTTATTAGATAATACAGAAGGAAGTTTGAAGTATAGCGACTATTTTTCTATGATAAATTTTCAAACCTTTTTATGTTTTAGAAGAAGAAAAAAAGACTTGTGGATTTTATTGCTTTGAGGCAGAAAACAATGTATTTTCACAGTAGACATCCATTTCCTAGGTTTGTTTTGTTGTCATAAAAAAAGTAATGACAAATACCTTTGCTTCTGGACATTTGAAAAGTTAGGTCCAGCATGTAGATGAAAATATAGGCCTAATTTTCAGGCACTTTTTTCATAAAATCTTGATCTAAATGTTTGGACTGTTTTGTATCACTCACCAGGTTTGAAGTCAGCAAAGCCAAAAAAAGAAAAAAAAAAACAAGGATGAATTTTGAGACTGCAGAAACAGCTGCATTGATTCTCTGCTATGGCAAAGCTAAGCAAAATACCAGAAAGCAGTAGTAATTTAATAAGGCAATTACATATGAGGCTTAAGCTAAGTGTACCAGACACATATGAATGATGCTATTGTGTTATGATGCTGGTTTGGTAAGAAAGCATAATTTAAAAGACTGTGGAGTTCTATGTTGATGTAAAAAACCCATCAATACATGAAAGTTACTATGATTTGATTCAGAGGATTTAATATATATTTTTCCAGAGCAAGTCAGCTAATTTTTAAGAGCACACTTCATTCTTCTTTACTTCAGCACCCCCAGGGATGTTTTATGATAATGTCTTGGGTGTTCAATGTGAAGATTTGTTCCAGAGGAAAGTAAAAGATAGTAACATCTCTCTTAAATACCTCTTCTGTCTACAGTGATAATAAATTCAGAGATTACAGCATTTGCTTAAGTTGTTGAATTTTGTGTCCATAGTATATACCAAAGTGAATTCACTAAAGTGAATTTTGGTTTAAGACTAGTGTTTATTTGTACAAGTCTTGTTAATGAAATGGTACATGCATAGTTGACTCTGAAAGGATGGAAATCTTCAGTTGAGTTTTACTTGAGTTCTAATATGAAAGAAAAAAGTTTAGGAAAGTCCTAAGAGAAGATCAAAGATGATGGCTTTTGTCAGGGAATATAGACCAAATCATTAAGCCAATCATAATACTTTTAGCCTGTCTTATGTGTTTTATCCATAGCTAATCTTCTAGACTACTACAAAGTGAGCAAATATGCCACCAAAGGCAGGAAATGGCTTTGCAAGTAGACAGCTTTCAGATGAAGAGAACAACAGAAGTGCTCTCATTTTTGGGTTTTGTAAAACAGTCTCCAGCACTTACACACTTGAGTTTTATCACAGGCATGTCAGACTTCCCCAGCTTAAACATTTTATGCAAAAAGTATAAAGAATGTATGAGAAGTTTAGCTCAGATTTCACAGATTTTGTTTGTCACAGAGTTAGGAGACTGAACTGCTGTGCCTTGAAATGAGCACATCATCACTCCAGACTTGAAGAGTAGGGCTTTCTGGACTCTTTAAAAGATGTGAATGTTCTTCACTAGCCATATAGTGCTTTGGTTTGTATTACATGGCATCCTTACTGAAGGGCCTTATGGAAGCGGAATCCAGAGGTTACTAAATTAGTAGAAAGAGCTCTATTTCAATAAATGCCCAAGCCACACAGTGTTGGGGGCTGGAAGAGTACATGGTGGAAGCCCCATACATGCTTTGCTCTTTCTTTCCTCACAGACACCTTCTTCTGACCGTTGTCAAAGATGCTGACTTTCTTCCTTACTGAAGACAGCAAGGAACATTTCAAACCCACATTGATCTTCTCACCAGACAGGATAGCGTTCAAACTATCAGGTGATGGGACGTTTATGTTTGGAAAGATCCTTCCTGCTGAAATAATGCCCTTCTGCAACAAGAACATGAGATTAACTGAGCTTGCAAACTGAGAGCATGATTATTTAGCCCAATGGTTTGGCTGTTCATTTGGGGCAAGGGAGTTTGGCAAGTAATCTAAGTATTGTACTGTTAATTAAAAGATCAGACTCACATAATCTGTATTTTTTTCTGTAAAATCTCATTCCATTTTGTGAAGAGTCCAGGTTGGTGAGTATGTGGGAGTTGTGTTTAAGGCTTACCTGGAAGCCTTAAAGGAGGACTGCTTGGGGGTTTGGTTCTTCATTGAAGTTGAACATGAGATAGACAAAGAGCTGGTCAGAGCATTTTTTCTCCTCAGATGTGCTTGGTGCCTGGGGAATTTTGAGTCAAAGAGATAAATGCACGCAGCATAGGTGAACAGTAGAGGCTAGGTTTTCATGATCAAAATTTCATCCCTCAGGACATATATTCCTCCTTGTCTGCATTAGGGTATCAACATGGGAAAATCAAATGCTCTGCAGCTGGTTTTATATGGAGGTCTCATTCCTTTCATGATATCAGAGCCACTGATAGGATGAAAAAAGGCCTTGTTGTTGAACAGAGCTAGCTCAGATCTAGAAGCAGGGTATCTGTGTTCACACAGTCCTTTCTGCACTTTCTGCAAGCCTGTTGACTTGGGCACCACATCTCCTAATTACAGCTTCTTTGCATCAGGACCTGTTCTGGCAACCTTGCACAGCTGTGCATGTACAGGCTGTTTTTATCAGTATGGTAATGGAGAAGATCCACCACTTTCATTGCGCGATGTAGACACAGTCAAAGACTCGTGTGAGATTCAGTTACTGGTTTCAGTTTCCAAAGGTATTTAGGTGCCTAATGACAGCTTAAAAACAACGTGTTCAACTATGTATGTATTACTCTAATAAGCGCTAGTTTTGGTGTACGTTCACTGAGACAAAAAGCCTTCAGGGAGCACAGCTGACGAGGAAATGAGTGCAAGCAGTAAGTCTAGGAAACTTGTAGTATTTATCAGAAAAGCAAATGAAATAGAATGAATGAAACAAGTTAAAGGACCTGTCCCATCTTTCTTGAACTGCTTTAAAAAATTCTTAATGAGTATTGAGGTAGCTACTGTTGGGTGAGCGAACCACCTTCTTGTATTCCCCAAAGGGTGACAGACAGGAAAATTTGTCTTATAAGAAATACAGATTTTTCTCTGTACACCATTTACTAGTACAGAATATGTACATTACAGGAAATAATAACAGAACATAAAGACAACATATTACCATTATTTCTTATTAGAAAGTATGGTAATACTCTCTTTCAATGCACTTGAACAAATGGTAAATGAGGTAGCTTGGTACTGCAAAATACATGACAGTTAGACTACTCTTTGCAAGGAGATTGTGGTGTATGTTTACAAATAATTGATTTATTAGTTCGATTTCATGAGAAGTAAGTTTTTGGTGTATCTATTCTCTATTGTATTGAAGATATTAAGATTAAAGGAAAGAACATGTGATATCCTTTATTTGAACAATACATCACAATTTAAAGCTAAATAGGTTTCTGTGGAACTTATTAGGAAAGTAGGTGCAAGAGTCTGCAGGATACAAATGAAATTTTGATAACCACAAAACTCTCTTCTTAACTTTTTCATTGGGAGGGTACATAGCAGATAACTTGTTCTTCTGAAATAGGCCTTTAGCTTTCAGGCCACAGGCGAAATAGTATCATCTTACAACAGCATCATGCCTGTGTACCTCTTTCTCCTCTGACTGAAGCACCCAGTCAGAAGTCTTAGCTTATGGTCAAAATTAGATTTAGACATTTTCTCAGGAAAACCTCCTGCTTCATACAGCTGAATATGTCTTCCAGAATATGAAATGTTGGACTGGCCTTGGCAAGCTGCTTGAACAAAGAAAGGTGATTTTCATTCCTCTGCAATGTTCCATTATTTATTTATTCTGCCTTTGCTACTATTTCACCTCTTTATGCACAGATACTGTCTGAGCTCTGAAGGGTGACATTTGGCTCAGGTAAATCTTGACTTTCCCACAGCATTTTGAGACACAGAAATTGTACAGGCACTGGTGTCAGTCATTAGACAAGCTGGAGTTTGTGTCACATATGATGGTATGCATGCGTGGAGAAACAGGACAGCTTCTTCTTCCTTGTGGTTTCCATCTTCACTGTTATTCCAAATAGACATGGATTTGCTGGGAATCAGCAAGGCTGCTTCCTGAGGTCTTGAATTTGTAGCTCACATCCATGACAGAAAAAGGATTAGGTGTCTTTGTAAGGAGTTCCTGGTTGGCAGAGTTTAAGAACTTAATGTTTAGCATGTCATATCACTCTCGTTAGTCATTCACGCGGCAGCAGCTTACAGTGGCTGAACAGGACCTTCTGCAGAGGGAAGGGCACGTGTCTCAAAAGTGGATGGACCAGGGATGACACAGTCCTGTACTATAGTCCCTGGAACATTTTGTTCCTTATGTAGTGATAGGATGAAGGATAATGTTTTTAAACTGAAAGAGGTTATGTTAAGATTACATGATAGGAAGACAATCTTTACTGTCAGGGTGGTGAGGCACTGGAACAGATTGCCTAGAGAAGTTGTGGTGTTCCATGGAGGTGTTCAAGGCCAGGCTGGAAGGGGCTTTGAGCAACCCGGTCTAGTGGGAGTTTTCCCTAACGATGGCAAGGAGGTTGGAACTAGATAATCTTTAAGGTTTCTAACACAAACCATTCTATGATTCTATGCTTTTGTGCTTTCAGTTTTGCAACCCAGATGTACAACATACTTAGGGTCTCATAGTGGTTTTTGGTCCTCTACCAGCTTGTTTTACCCATGTCCCTGACAATAAACCAACAATTGCCCTGTAGGCCAGTGAACAGCTGAAGTCCATGGAACTCCACCTGGGGATGGATGAAGACCTAGTGGAGAGCTTATGAGTCAAGATAAAAGGGAATACAGGGGCAGGTGACATTACAGTAGGGATCTACTACAGGCCACCTGACCAGGACGATGGAGTGAATGAGGCCCTCCATAGACAGATACGAGCAGCATCGCATTCACAGACCGTGGTCATCAGTCACTCTAATATCTGTTGGAAGGACAACACAGTGGGGCATAAGAAATCCAGGAAGTTCTTGGAATGTGTCAATGACAACTTTCTTCTTCAAATGGTAGAGGAGCCAACAAGGAGAGGAACTATGCTGGGCCTTATCCTTACCAGCAAGGTTGGTGGGGAGTGTCAAGCTCAAG
>VXBO01003736.1:15915-48228 GCA_013400135.1 Rhinoptilus africanus | reverse complement strand
AACATATAGGCTTATTGACTCATCTGAGTCACTGGCGGAAAATGCCTGTTTATTCATTCTTCTGTCTGACTGATGGCATAACTGATTTCCACATTGATGTAAGGCTGACAATGTGGTTTTCATTTTGTGATACTACCTAGCTGCTGCAAGCCTAAAGTGACCCTTCTCGATTTTTGCTGTATAAACAGAAGTGAAATTTTGACTTCAGTGAAATTACAACAAAATTCTCACCTACCTCAATAATGGTGAGGATTTCAGCTGTACCACATAAGATACTTGTTCTGAAGGACTTAAAACTAACTAGACAAAAGGTGGCATGAGAGAAAGCTTCTTTTTTCTTTTTTTTTTTTTTAAGGAAGTTAGGTGAAAATTTTTGAANGGGAGAATTTTTGAAAAGCACATAGCTGATACAGAGAGCTACCTGGGAGTTATCAGAAATGCCTATGTATAATGCCAGCTAAGCAGGATTCTCAGCAGTCCCACTGTACTTCCTGTACACCTCTAATAACTCTAGTCCTGCATGAATTGCTTGATGACACCTTGATGGAGGTAGGCATTGCACCACTTTCCACATCTGTGTCTTGACATGGCCACTGAGCTTTTATTTTCTATGCAGTGGGATTGTGCAATGAAATATCTTGTGACCTTGGTTGTTGCATCCTTGAAAATTTCTGAACTGCGTCTCAGTTCTGCAGGCAAGTAACTGCAACAGCTACAAAAACAGTATGCAAATAAAAAGTCATGCCCTGAAACTACTTTGAGCAAAAACAAAACCCAGCATGACCCAAGAAAACAAAAATACCCTGCATTCTGCCACCTGATGTGCTATGACTAGTTATGCAATTCAGTCACCAGTGCAAACCAGACACCTTGAGCTAACCAAAGGTTCCTGCCTTGCATGATGCAAAACTGCAAACTCTTTGCAAAAATATCAACCCAAAATGGAACCACTTCTTTAAAATTGGAGATGTGGTAGGTGACAGCATCAGCAACATATGTTTCACAGCATATGAATAAATCAAGTCCCACTGATGGCTAACGAAAGGCTTTTCGATATGCTTAACACTAAATTACTTTTGATTAAAAATCTTACTAGAAAGACAAATGTAAACCATAGCTAGGTGAACTCACGTTAGACAGTTATGTGCTGAATCTAATTTGAAATGGATAAGTGCTAACACATTTCATTTCCTGCATACTCAGTGAGACAATGTTAGCATTTTTTTAAAACAGTAATTTCGAGTGAGTCTTTCAAAGTGCTTGAGTCAGCAACACAGCAAGAGTGTTTGGAAAGATGATCATGCAAATGGAACTTCAAGTGATTTAATATGCGTACCGTCGCAGGTAGATAGCTTGATCTATGGCATACTTAGAATGATGGAACAAGCTGTGTACATCAGTGGCGTATTTCAAGCTCTTAGTATTCTTAGCAAATAATATTTAGTATGTGTTTATCTTTATTCTGGAAAACTTACCAGGAAGTGTGATGAATAGCAAAATTATGGAAGCAACAAATAAGTGAGAGTTGGTATCTGGATGTAATAGCATAGAGAAAAGAGAAAATAAACTGGCTGGGCTGCACTGTAACTATTTTTGAGCTCCTTATGCTAAATTGTGTCAGAACCTTGATTTCTTATGAGTATTCCTCAGCCTGGTATCTGTCAATCTAAGAGGAATATCATGTGGGATACTAGTCATCACAGGAAGGAAAGGATGTAACTATGTGAGAAAGGGTGCAACACTGAGTTCAGGGTTGGTCAAAGAGGAGAAGCAAGTACCACACTAATATCTGACGTAATGGAAATACTGGAAATTGGATAACTTAGTACCAGAAAAGGATGTTTCCAAATGTAAAAAGCCTTGAGGTAAAGTAAAGAAATGTTGTGCACTGATAAAAGCTTTTTAAAAAGGTAAGAGTCTGTAATGATTTTTAAAAATGTAGCTAATTCTGTTTGTGATTGTTTTTGCCCAAAGGTAATTATATTGCTTTCTAAACAGAGCAATAGGCACATAGTTCTGTCCTAGCATCATCCTTTTAAAACTCCCAGAAAGCAATGAGTACACTCACTCTTTAATCAGCAACACTCTTCAAATGGTTATCGCCGTCTGTATAAATCAGTATAAACAGAAATGTGTGCCCTTTTGGAAAAGGATGTAGTCTTTGCAGCTATGGAAGTCTGAATAGATAGACACTATTTTTTGCACTTCTGGTTGCATTTAAAATGGTTTTGAAACATACTGATATTGGTAAGTTTTTCAATGCAAAGGTATATTTTGAACATAACTGATACTGTTATTTTTCTTCTGACCAAACTTTGGCCACAATTTCTCTGGTGGTAGCAGTCTGCTATCTGGTTTGGTGTCTGGCCCGTAGCAGGAAAAGGAGATCATAGAATCATAGAATTCTATGAGAGAATATAGAATATAGTGAGGCCTTCAGAGGCCTCACTATAGTGAGACAGGGTACCAGCTGAGTAGACATAGGTCTGTGCTGAACTGAGCAGGAATAAGACATTTCAACAGTTCCAAAACGGTTGTTTTGTTGTGCTTTTTTTTTTTTTCCCCTTAAATTTCTGCTTCGAAGTCATTCTTATTCCCAATAACAATTTGTCTTTTGGTCCAATCTGGTTGCAAGCAAATTGAAAAATGATTAATTTCCAGTAAGATAGAAATTGAAAAGTCTACATTGAAAAGGATCCCTGGAAATCAACTTGTCCAACTTTCTGTTGAAAATGCGGCCTGGATTAGGTTATCCAGGGCTTTGTCAAGCTGACTCTTCAGTGTCTCCAGAAAAGGACATTCTACCATTTCCAGTGTTTAGTTGTCAGAGAATCAAAGAATGATTGAAGCAGGAAAGGTCATCTTGTTCAACCTCCCTTCTCAAATAAGTTGCCTGGGACTGTGTCCTCACGGTGAAGTATTTTATTCCTATATCCAAATGGAATTTCCTCTGAAGCAACTTGTGTTTGTTGTGTCTTCTGTCACCGTGCATCCCTGTGCAGAGAGTACCTTCACCTCCTCTGCATCTGCCCTTTAGCTATTGGAAGACTGCCATTAGATCTGTCCTGAGTCCTCCCTTCTTTAGGCTGAGCAAGTCCCATTTCTTCAGCATTTCTTTGTATATCAGATTTGTCAATACTCTAATCAACTTGGTGGCTCTTTATTGGACTCTCTCCAGTTCTTCAATGTCTTTCTTGAGGTGCAAAATAGGATGAATTGTTCCAGGTGTGGCCTGACAAACACCAAGACGAATAATGACAGCCCTCGAGCTCTGGCTGGTGCAGCCCAAGACTCTGTTGGTCTTGTTGCTGCTAGGACACACTGCTCACTCAGGCTGAGCTTGCTGTCCCACAGAGACCTTCCTAGCAAGGCAGTTAGATGTCACCAGCCAGGTGGTTGTGTCTGTCCCTGGTCTCATCATCTGTCTGATCTGCTGACTCTTCTTACTCAAGATACTTTCCCAGACTCCCCTCCACCACTCTTTACTGCCTGTGTGTGGATCTCATGCGAGAAAAATCTAAAACACAAGTTAAATGGTTAAATTTTTCTAGTCCAAGGGAAGTAAAAGTACAGTGCTTCCGCTAAAGGTTTAGAAAAAAGGGATAGGCATGTCATGTCATGATGTAGTAAGCTTCGTGTCAGAGAAAAGATACCCCAAGCCCAAATTGTACTTGAGCCTGGCCATTAACAAGGAGTTAGCCTGAATACTTAACCATCCTATGTCTGAGGAGGGGATGACAGGTTGTTTTGTCTTCTATTCAGTGAATTATTTAACTAATGATGGATAGGTGCATTTTGTCTACCTTTTTCCTAACTGCTGTGTTGGTTTTTTTAAAAAAAATTTAAGTACAGAAGAAGGTAGTCAAACACAAACCAGGTATAATGGAGGGCACAAAAGAGGTACAACCAGCTCTCCAGTCCAGGTGCCACCGTCTCTGTTGATTCCATTTTACTTTATCTGGCTGAAATAGCCTCTTCCTTCATGCCAAAATCAGTTACATCATACCTCTTCCTCAGCCAGACTAATGGTACTTATGAAGAGAATACCACTAAACCATTATCTCAGAACAGTGTTTTTTCTCTAACTTTTAGAAACTGTCAACAGTTTAACTGTGTTAAGGGTATTATACACATTGTGTTTTTAACAGGGCACTGTTTCTAATGTTCATGTAGACTATCTAGCCTATTGAGACAAACATCTGTTTTTCATGATTCATCACCATTACTGTACCTATGGAAAAATGTGCATTCTTTTTGTGCTGAACCCTAATTGGGGTTAAAAAGTACTATTTTTTAAATTCCCTAAATCAGTCTTGGACATATAGTTATTAATCTTAATTTAGTAAATCTTAGTTTAATCCATACACATATGCTTTAAACTGCCCTCAATGTTTTCTGCAACCCAGAGGATAGCACCTACTTATATATAAGAGAAACTAAAAAGAAGGATAAAGAAAATAGAAGTGGAAGAAACCATAGTCTGTACTCCATTTGCAAATCTGCCTAATAGAAATAGAACACCTAAGTTAACATTTGAAAAGGAAAAAGTAAATGTAATACATATAATATGCATGAACATATTATAATTATATAAGTGATCTGAAAACAAATGCTTTAGAAGAAGACATGACTTGAATTTATAACAAAGGCTGAGGTTTATCAGATCAGCCTCTGATCTGTAGCTGGGTATAAATGTTAAGGTAGTCGGCTAGTGTTTAAAAGAAAAGTCAAGATAACTTCCAGTGATGTATCATTGGACACCTCAAGAAATAAATGGTGGGATTCAGCTGAATGTTTGTCAGAAAGGGCAACGTACTGTGGCTTTAGGATACCAACCCTCCGCGTCACTTCACTTTCCCACTTCTCACAGCCATGGAATTGGGTGTGCAAGCCCCCTGCACAGCACACAGCTCTCACCAGTCATTTCTTCATTTTCTCCAGTACTGCTTGCTCAGCTCATCACTCAGGTTTCAGCAGTCAGTGGGTTACAGGGGCGTATATATCCTCATTTGAAATCTTTTCACACACAGTTACACCCCCTCTTGGCATCTTTGGTACAGCTCTGCTTATGAGGCTTTAACAACATAGGATAGGTGCGGAAAGATGCTCTAGGAGACCGGGAGTGTGGAGCCTTGTAAGTGAACTGAGCCAAGTCTGACACAAGAGGAAGAGCTGAGATATAGATTAGCAGTCTAGTTACTATAGTGACGAAGGGGAGTATATGTCGAATGTGATAGCGTCCTTTTCAGCACCTGACATAATACATATCTTTTCTAAAATAACAATATACTTCACAATAGCAAAAAAAAAGGCAAATGTGTAAACTGATGTATGCATATTTATTTCACAAACCTAAAATATGAAAAAAACCTGCAAAACATCAAGGCTGGTAACAGAAAAAAGCTGCATAAATGGTATACATGAGCTGTTACATCAATGAACTAATGACTTATTAACTCTAATGCTTTCATGTAAGCTCTTTGGTTACCTGGCAATACATGCAATAGAATCTGATCAGTAAGCATAGTCCTATTTTTTAAATCACCTCCCAGTTTCTGTTTTATTTGTAAACATCTACTGTTAGCCTCCTTTGTGACACAGCTCCCACACAGTGCATAAAAATCTGCATTATCAATTAATTTGCCTGGCTTCATTTCCCAGCTGTACATCAGTGTCATGCTATGCATTAAAATAGCTGTCTTTGTAGATTTTCCAGTAGGAAATAAAACCAGAATGATACTTTTAGAAGCCTAACTGAGAACTGGTAATATACACATATAGTGTTTACTGCAAAAAGAAAACTTACATTTCATACTGATAAAAATTCCTCCTGTTGAAAATTAGGAACAGTAATTTTTTCCTAAGAGATTTTAAAATTTCTTTTTCTCAGGACTTCAGCGTTCTCTACTGCAATGTAAGTATTAATATTATTATATAATTCCTTTCCACTCTTGGATGCTATTTCAAAGAGACCTAACTGTTTGTTATCATATAGTATTTTCTACAACTTTCATAAAATGATTGCTTGTTTTAACCTCCCCTGATCATGACACAGTTTCATTCTGCATTCTCCTTCTTTTTACGGAGATTTCTCACAGGTCTGAATCCTCACTTCAGGCATCAGAGTTGTCATTACACAAAGAACTACTATCCTTCATGGAACGTTAATGCAGACGTTAAATGTTTATCTGCCTAATGGGTTAAATCTATATGAAGGAAGAGCTGGGAGGATGTGTTGTTATGCTAATGGGAAATAGCTAGAAGTGACTGGCTGAGGAGTGATGCAGGTCGTCTGCCAGGGTAGTGTCTCATAGTCATTGCCCTACATGTCAACACCTCTTATTCCTGGCTTGGTAGAATGACTTTTACAAAGTGAAAGCTCATGTATGTACAATGCTCATTTCATCTTTGGCTGACTTGCTGATACTGCTGACAGAAGGGTGAGTTTGAGCCACCTGCAGTGGTCACGTTCTGGTGGATATCTTCGCTGTAGGATCTGATCTAAGATGGCCAACTCATTTCGCATAGATGACCCAACAGCCTTCAGATATAGCAGTGTTGGTTGTTACTGACCTGGGCTGGATTCAAACTGGCACTTAAAACATTAAACTCTCCATATGGCAGTATCTCCCCTGAGCCATTAGGTGACATATGGTTTCAGTCTGAGAAAAAACATGCTAAGCTGAAATGAAATTATGTATGCAAAGGTTAAAGGTGCCTTTTGCCATACCTTGTGGGAGCTTTTTACTGATATTTATACCACAGAGGAGAAATTGGTACTCTGGAAATTATAAATCTCCTCATTCATTTAGTATGCCTATTCATGTTAAATTGAATGATCAGTGGTATCCTAAAATGACTGAAAGGCCGTCAGGCCTTAGAGTTGGGTTTTTTTTGTTTGTTTTGTGCATTGTTTTGTTGGGGTTTTTTTGAGGAGAGTGAGAGTAAAGATGGTTGCATACTTATTTGTTCTGTTTTCATCCAGCTATGTTAATTGCTTATGAAAAATATGTCTATTAATTTAATTTCTGTCCACAGTTGCCGTGTCACCTCTCCAGAGTTCTTGTATAGGCTGTCCAACAGGACTTTATTTGCTGCTTTTAGCTGATAGTCCCAGCTGAACTCCTGTTTCTGTACTACTCCAAAATATGCTCAGAAAAGCTTTTGCGAAATTGGTAGGAGGTGATTAGAATAAGCTATTTACAATTGAAGATCATGTTGAATTTCTAATTTCTTCCAGGCTATGGATAAAATTTAAAATATTAAATTTTCTTTTCCCATTTCAGTAAGTCTAAACAACAACACAGAGATTAGCTTGACCTAACTTATATTTCATGCAGTCCAGCAGAAAAAGAATCAGCAGATTACAGTTCTGTCTGCCACCAAATCTTTGAGAAATCTACTAAAATTGAGCTTTAAGTAAATGAGTATTTAGAATAACAAGGGGACCTCATAGCTAGGTCTTGACTGACAGTCTGAAGGACACTGAGTGGGAGAACGGGCCCAGGTTAATTTTCCACTTCTGCTAGAGCTACACAAAAATTTCAGCTGGAAGGAAAAAGAAGACTGGGAGGATCCCATGATCTGGACTTGCAAAAATCTGGTTGCAAATGTGTTTTCCAAGACTTGTCAACATCAGAGAATTACTGTTATGCCTACCCTTAACTAGTTCTCATATAAAATGTTTATAGCATAGGCATTTTAACTCGGAAATATGGCAGGAAAACTGAAGCAGACCAAGAGATTTCACCGAGAGTTTTGTTATGTTTTTATTCTCCTCACATTTCCTTCTTCTTAGTATGCAATATAAGTGCAGATACTACACTGGGCATAAGAGACATGTCATTATTCTCAGACATGGGTCTACAGCTGTTGCACCAAAGAAATGTTACTTCTGATGCCTCTGAACTTTTGTTGTGAATGTGTCCCCAGAAGAAGAAAATATGCTTGTTAAGGGAGGGAAATTATACGTGAGAGCATGCCTCAAGAGGAGGCAGGGGATGACTGAAGTTTCAAGAGAAAGCCATAGGAGAAAATATCTTTTGTAAACCACAGAGAAGCCTGGAGCATACTCTGGGGGATCTGGAGAAAGAGATAAAACCAAGGAATAAAAAAGTGTGCATTGATAGAATGATGTAAGTTACCAGTAGAAAGAAGTGGTTGTGAAGAATGAAAATATATTTCAGACACCTGCTGGAAATAAAAGTGTGACAGACTAGGAACCTATTTAGAAAGTGATCCTGTCACTAACTATATAAATCAGTTCATAAGCAACTGGAATGGAAAAGGTGTTTTTAGCCTTTACTGCAAATAAGACAAAATAACATGTATTTTAGTAATTAAATTCTGTATGTAATTTTTGTAAACATATTATAAAATAAAATTAGCCAAAGAATTGGAGTTAGGAATTTTAGACTGACGAGGAGGTCTAAGTGGATTGGAATGGCTGGCTGCCGAATAATTCTGAGGACTGAATATATGAAATACAGTATGTGTATTATCCCACACTCAGTTTTGCTTCACTTTTTTTCTGTACCATGTCAGTCTTCTGTATTTTTTTTTTCCTACTCTACGCTATCAGGTATAATTAACTGCAGTTTGATTTTGTTGTTTTATGTGGTTTTTTTTTTTCCTAGAGCTATCTACAAAAGCTCCCACTCCATGTGTTTGTGTAGCCCTCTTAAACACAACCATGAAAAGAGCTGTCAAAAAAGCTGTAATGAGCTGGGCAGGGGTCAGTGCTAATTAACAGAAGGACTTGGAAAAGGAATAGTGTGATTCTTAGTTCAAGCTTGGGATGTTTGGGCAGAAAAGAGCTAGGAAAGGCGGTTGCTTCTTTTACTGTGAGAGCTCGTAAAGCCACAGAGGAAGAAGCTCCAATAGTAAAGATGAGACAATGAAGCAGGCGTGTGAGGATTTCAATAGTGATGTTCTTCAGGCAGTGGCACTCCCAACCTGCTGCTTGCTGGGTGGTAAGGAAGGAGAGAGGGCAGTCAGCTCAAGGATCAAATTCAAGGTTCAAAACTGTGTCAAATTTTTCAATTGCTTAAAATTTTTGCAGCCTCCTTCAATGTTAAGTGTAAATTAGCACATTTTCACTTAATAGAGGCTAGAAAGCCTGAAGGTATAGCTGGGGAGGGAGTGAGGAAAACTCCATAAATTTAGCTCCTCATGGGACATAGAGAAGGAAAGAATTCACTTGTGGCATTGCCCGAGTATCTTCTCAGTGGAAATGGCAGCTGAAGAATATGTTATTAAAACTGGTGGTACTGTCCCAAGACTGATTTGTAAGCTTTCTATGGGAGGACAGGACTGTTTTATCCCAAGGTAATTTCTATGGGAAAATTAATCATCTACATTCAGAGTCTAAAACACAGCTAAACAGTGTGAGCCTAAAGATTGTGTATGTCTCTGCAGAGTGCAAACCAGGATCTGATATAAAATTTACACCAACAGTGGATATAGAGCTTAGTAATGTGAATCAGGTTTTAAGCAGGTAGCTATTCTACTGGATCTGCTCTGATTTTTGCTATTTTATCTTTATAAATCTTTACCACTTTCCAGTGTTTTACCCCTCAGAGAGGGTGATTTTTTTAAAGTGACATGCTGATTTAAATTTTAACAAAATTATGAATGGAACATGAAATGTATGGATTTTCAAGCCTTTTAACTTGATACAGTTAAATGAACACTTTGGTAATAAATTATTATTTTATGCAAGTTAACCAAGATCTTTTTCATTTGTACATCTATTTCCAATAGGTGGCACTCCAACAATTTCTGTCAGTGTTAAGCTGTTTCTTTGAGTCTGAACTCTTGCAAAAGCAGAAGAGTATGTGCAAATAATGAAAAATTGATTTGTAATTCTTTTATTTTAGACATCACACCAAAATCTTAAGTGTTCATGAATTATATGTTCAAGGCTGTAAACTGAGGAAATAACAGGGAAGGAGGAGAAAGAAGTTTGTTGAATTGTTGGTTTATAAAATGTTGTGAAATGCACCATGGTAATTTGATTTAGTATTCTCTAGTCATCTCCCAAGATTACTACTGTCCTTGCCCAGGAAGGCTGGAGTCCCTGGCTTGGAGGCAGGTCTCCTGCCTGGGGTGTTCTGGCATTTGATTCAACAAAGGAGTGATTCTTCTGGCCCTCAGAAGAGCTACTGCCATTGAGAGAAAAAGGGAAAGAACAGAGCTGAAAGAAAGACTAGATTACAGGAGGACACAAGAAGGAACTATGAGGCTGGATTTACCTAAATTCACAGTAATGGTAAGATATTCTGAGTAGGTCTGTGTGCTAGGTCCTGAAGCTGAGCTGACTCCAACTCCCTGCCATTCTTTGGCTGATGAATGAGGCTGGGGTGAAATCCTGACAACACTGAGTGCAATGGCAGAACTCCACTGAGTTGAAAGGGGCTGAGATTTTACCCTGTGGCATTTACCCTCCATCCATCTGTAGCCATCACTTGCGAAACAGGTAATAGCAGAGCTATGGGAAAACCCACAACTTTTTCAGAATGCTCTTTAAAACTAGTTTGGCCAAGAAAAAAAGTGCATGTTCTTCGCTTTACATGAAGCAAATTTGATGACTCAGTGCAGTCACTCTGTGTGCCAAGCAGAGGAAGGGCATACAATTAAAATACTTAGAAAAGCTTGATCCGCCAAGCAGCAGCGTTATGACAGAGACGTTGTTATGCTGCTGGTGTTACGTGTGTTTCCGATGGATCTTAAGTTTTATTCAGGATAGTCAGTCTTGCACAGTGAAACTTTGGCAAAGTGAAAAAGTAATGCCTGGGTGATTTATTAGTTTATTCTTAAATATGGGTTTTAGATGTTCAGCCTGTCACCCTAGGTAAGAGTTCGTCTCCCCAACAGAAGCAAATATGAGGGTAAAATACATCTGTGAGGTAACATACAGTGTAGTAACAACATTCTAGCTCCATTTCCTAAGGGGTAGTTTGGCATGGTTAATGGAGATGGTAATCAAAATTCCTGAAGGGTAAAAGTGTTTTTTAGTGAAACTTGCTGAAATCTGGCAAGCCAAAACCATAAGTAATATTAATTAAGAAGTTCTGACATTGTGTAGATTTAGTTTCATGGTTGCAGTAAAGGGCACAGGATTTGCCTTCACTGCAGGTTTACCTGAAACATAGAGGGTTTTACCCTGTACTTTTTAATTTTGATGGCATGAATGAGCATCAATACGCAAAACCAATACATAAACATGCATTGCCGCATTGTGAAGAAGTGTTTATAAGCACATAATAAGGAACTTTTTTGAACATTAACCACACTGTAGAAAGTATACCCTTTTGACAGCTGCTCAGATTGCTCCTTTGCCATGCCCTTCAAATCATATTTGGTCAGAGCATCTTCTTGTGTTGCCTATATTTGTGTTGGTTAGTCTGTCACACCAAGTTTAACAACACTACAGCTGGACTGTGCAATATACTTTATTTTTAGGTTTCTGAAAAAGATTTGTGTCCTATGTGAGAGCTATGTAGGAAAGGCATCATTATGGAGGAATCCTAATTGTAAATTGAACCACATAATTTCCTCCATCCCCAAATTAGCAGTATAAAGTAAGAGATTGGATTTCAAAAGCTATGGCACTCTTCCCTCTGTTCCAGTTTACTTGTCCTTGATTCATCTGGAGAGAAAACAAGCATGTTAAAAGGCAGTATAAAGCAGATAACTTCCATGTACAAACAAGCATGTTTCAGCCTCACGAAGGTTTGAAAGGCACAGCTATTTATCATGTTACATTCTTGATCATTGCCTGGTTTCAGATATCAAAGCAATATGATCATACTTACCAGGCAGCAGAGAGAATTTCTTGTTGTGCCTTCCTGGTGAATGGTTCAATGTTTTGACCCTTCTTACCATCCTACAAGGGCTAAGATTTGACTTGTTTGATAATTTACTTGTTTTAGTAGATCTGAAAAGTAGTTTGTTGGGCTGCTTAGGCTAACCCTGACTTTTCCTTGGTGCTGATCAAAATAGTTTGCATAGGCTGGCTTCCTGTGATGACTTCAACTGGGGGTTTAGGACTCCAACAGATTAGCTATGGTGGATTTAGCTGCAGGAATTTTGGACATTACCACTCCCACCTGCCTATTTCTCCTTACCAGCTGCAGGTTACTGCATTTCCTAGCCAGGATGACAGAACGAAAATTGCACCTGTACTTCAGTTGTCTCAGGTCAAGGACTTGTGTTTCGGTACAAAACCTTCTCTCTTGTCTCAAGCTGGTTCACCAAATTGTACCTGTATGCTTAAATGCGCTGGGAGCCCGGGAACCTGGGGGAGAGAGAACTGGGATCAACAATTAGCTGCTGCAGTACTAAATCTGCCAAAACATCTCTGTGGGAGCCTTAGAAAACACCAGAAATTGGAACTTCTGCCTTGTGTTGCACCAATAGATCAGTTTTCAAGCCACAGAGCAGCAGCTGTTTGGTAGAGAAAGAAAAATTAATTTACCATTTGGTTTTCATTTCTTAAAAAAAAAAATCAGATCTATGCAGGAATTATGACTCTTCTTTCTTTCCTTTTGCTTTGAACTCGTTAAAAATATTTAAATTTGGCTTTTAGCTTGGCTATGAATAAATCTGTGAAATTGTAAGTCGGGAAAATCTAAATGCAGAATCGGTAAAATATTTTATGTATGCATATGCTGTATTTAATATTTATATTTTGTACATTATGCTTAATATATTGAATATACAAATAATATTTTTGTAAACTGTTGCTCAACATTTTACTTTGTTCAGATGTATTTATATTTTTATCACAGTCTATGCCTACACAAAGTTAATTTTTAAGAGAAAGCATATCTTGCATTTGATTATATTGAAGATCTAAGCTATATGATTGTTTGTGCTATAGAAAGAAGGGTTGGGTTTTTTGACAAAGTTTTTAAAATACACAGTTCTCACTAATACAACTTGACATGACATTATAGGATCTTTTTAGGACTTCCTCAAAAAAGCAATAATGCATGTGCTTTTTGAGTTTTGTATTGTGATATAACAAATCCTTTCTTCAGGGAGCAGGTCAAATAATGTCAGTATAATACCTTACAGTTCAGGAAAGATGTTAATTAAAACATGCCTTTGGTTACCTGAGCTTATTAGCCTATCCCCAACTAAAAATACAAAAGCCTGCTGAGTTTTGGGAACTGAACTATATTGAGTTGAACTCTTTTCCCGCCATGAGAATTGTTGAGCTGCATCTTTTAATGATGCTTCCTCTCTTTGGAGGCAAAGAAATGTTAAGTGTTGTCAGTACCCTTCCCGGTTTCTCTTTTAGCTCTGTCTGAATAACTTTCTGCTTTTACTTATTCCCTTGATGCAAATTTTATTGAAATTCCAATTCCTTGTAAATTGGATCTCAAACTGTCATTTGAATTTTATCTAGAGGAAACGTAAAGCTACTGAAAATGACTATTGCTCCTTGTCTCTCTCTTCATGGTCTCTCAGTAACTCCATAGACAGTGAATTATTATTTGACTCATTTCTGTGGCACCTTTGCTCTGCTAGTTGATGCTAGCTAAGATATTTATGTATTATAGTGTGACATGAAGGTCATTAATGCTGGACTTTGAGAAAATGCCAATGAAGAGAGAATTTTTAAAAGTCAGGACACCTCACCAGCCCTCCTGATTTGATGAAGGAGGCACACTTAATTGGTTGAGATTCTTTATATATTTGCTGTATTTCCTCTGCTATGGGGTGTAGTCAGAACTTGTCTCAGAATTCTGAATCCCCTGAAAGCAAGGGCTTTCCAGTCAACCTTCAAAGCCTCACCAGGACTGCAGCCAGAAGAGGTTAGTCAAAAGGTTACTGGTCTTCCTCAGGTCACACGAATCATTGAATTAAAAAAGCAGGGGGCAACATACCATGGCTGCATGTTCACACTTAGCACTATAAAGTTGGAAGCAGGAAGCTATACTCTGCATTGATTCCGTTTCCCAGGGGAGCTTCCAGGGTGTCTGGAAACACCCTACACAATTCTCAGTGCTAAAGGCAGCGCAGGGATAGGTGAACCTTCTGGATGTAGCCCTCGATATTGAAGACCGTTGAATGCAAGTGATATTTTGCACATAAATTTGTTACATATGCAATGAAATTGCTTGGTTTGGGTGCCTGTGGTGAAGTGTGGCATTAAGCAATCTGAATGTGAAGATCCACTCGCAATTTCACTCATGTGACCTTTCATTGTGCCCACGCCAGGGGGCTTGTCTTGTGTGAGCCAGATCTCCCTAACCCAGTAGAAGTCTCACCCAGGAAAAATCTGGCTAGGTTTCCGAGACATGGATTGGGCTAGCGATGCACAGAGTCCTGCAGCCGCAGGGTGGAAGAGGCAGAGCAGAGGCATGGGCAGGGCAGGGGGGACATGATCTTTCTGGTAGCAGCTGAGTTGTTACAGTGGCTCAGTCTTTTTGTGTGACGTTGAGAGCTCAAGGGGGTGAAACCCGTGCAAGCCTCTCTTTGACAGAAGTAGTCCTGTAGAGCTATTTGCGTCGGGGCAGGATAGGGTCATTGAGTTATTTAGATTGGAAAACGCAGTTAAAAGGTAGTCTTTTGTCATCATTTGTTTGCAATGCAATAATTTGACAATTTTAACTTAAAATCAGCACTGACAGCTCTTAGGATTGGATCGCAGGATTTTTCAAGCTCTTGTACTACAAGTCTCTAGAACCTGAAAGACTGGAGACAGATTGGAGTCATATTTCAAGGGTGTTTAGGGACTTCAGATGCAAAAGGTGTTGAAACCTGTGAAGTTGTAGGAAAAGGCCCAAAAGCTTGAAACTCCAGAACAATAAGAATGCGGCATTATTGCTGATTGATCTCTTGATTTTTTAAAAATGTATTATGAGTTTCAGAAAAGATAGTCCATGAGGTTTGAATGCCATGGATTGGCATTACTGAGTGTTTTTCTGTGGTGTTTGAGTTAAAAATTAGCATGACTAAGAAGAACTTTACCATAAATTCTGAGAAATGTTAATATAGGGAAGGAAGGCACCTGAGAAAGCAGACTTCAAAGAACATGTTCAAAATTTTCATTTAAACAGTCTTTTATTTGCCTAGAGAAATATACAAAAACAGTTCAAAAGCTTTCTTCTCTGGATCTTCTGTTTGGCTCCAGAGTACCTGCTAGTCTGTGTAGTACTCTGCCCTGGCACTGTTGACTTGGAATTTAATTTCCATCTTCCAATTCACACCTGCTTATACATTCCTCCTCTTGTCCTAGGGTTTCATGGGAACGCCAAAGAGAAACTTTGCCTCCTGTGCACTGAGCAGGGTTTGTCCTGGTTGCATTTGGAACTGACATAAGAGCAGTCAGCAGTTCTCAAGCAGCTCTGTCTCATGCAATTTCAGGGTGACAGGGAAGAGAAAGCCAGGGTGTATCTAGATTCCTGTCCTCAGAGCCCCTTCCCGCATTGCTACTCACAGACCTAGTGGGGAGTTGATGCTATTCCTAATAACTGAAAGGCAGCTCTAAGTAGCTGTGGGAGGCTGTGGAAGAAGATCTGCAGGTATCTTTGGCTCTTAGCCCTGCTAGCAGGATGGTAGTTGTGGATGCAGCTTCCCTGTCTGGCCATCCTTATGGCATAGCCTTCTTGCACAGATCTGTGTGTCTCTTTGGCACTTGGAGAAGACAGTGGAGATGTTCTCAGTGACACAGATACCAAGATGTAAAACACATCCTGCAGGAAAAGGCAAAACTTGGTTTCAGACTGAGCTTGACAATGATGTCATGGGGACTTGAATGTCCCTTCTTTGACCTTGCTCCTCTCCCATCGCCCAAAGAAACCCTCCTGGAAACAACAGAAAACCAAAACAAAAGAAAAAAAAATCTTTTACTCTAGCAGCAACTTTATTTTGTGTTTAGAGGTTCCTAGAAACTGTGTTCCTGAGGCTGTAGGGGGGGGATGTGCTGGATCAGTGTTTTACATTCCCTAGCATTATGTTCTTCTCTCATGTATTCCTCCTATGGCTGGCATACAGCCAAGTGAAATTGTGCAGAACACCAAATATTAGGAAACCAGGAGACAGAGCACGGTGTCTGTGTTGCCTCCAGATTAGAGATGGGGCATTACAAACTGACATTTTCCTAAATTTGAGATTGGAATTGCTGAATCATTTAGGATAACGCGTTGGCATGTACTTTTCTTTGGAACAGAAAAACTTGTTTTTAATTGTAATTCCAGTTCTCCATGTGGAAGGCTTTCATTGTTTCAGTTGTAACTGATTAAACGCTGCTTTCACACAGGTAAAATTCACATACATGTGTTTAGCTTGGTTTTCTTTTTAATTGACATGTTAATCTGGAGTAATTTGGAGCTTTGGAAGGCATAATTGATTGCTTTTATTTCTATTTGTTTTCAATGATTAAAAACTACTTTTCTGATACAAGTTTTTCAAGTACTAGTTTCTTCTTAGAAGATATACGTGTGCAAGTCAGGAGTTGCTCTGCAGCTTAGGAGATACAGCTTGCAGATCAGGGATAGTGATTACATGTCAGATCAGAGCAAAGCTCAAGAGCCTGTCACATTGACTAGAATTCATGCTAGCAGTCTATGTTTTCCTTAATTCAAATTTTGCTCTTGTCTCTTTGCAACATAAGTAAAGCTCCTCTGTTCAAAAATCCTGCACCCTAGCTGTGAATTCTTGTTGCCTACTTGCCAACAGAAATACCAGACTTTCTTAAGGTGCATTGAGGACTGGCAGTCAGGAGAATTTGTACTTGGATGGGAGCCTTTACAACTGAGTGCCTGAAAAAGAAGATGGCACTGATGGAACTAGGCAGGGCACCTGCTCAGATCTGCTGGCTTTTGTTGAAAACAATGGCTCAAAACTAGCAGTGTTTGGGATAGTCTAGTCAGTATTATACTTTTCAAAACTAGCTTGCTGAGAAAGGTGCTATTCTTGTTATCGGGACCGGCTGTTTTCCCTGGTGATTCTAGGGTATGTAGTGGCAGTGTCCAAGTTAAAGTATAAATATAGCAGTAGTAGTTGAAGGTATAGTTATTTTCTGCATCCTTAATCTTTGTACTGATATATTAACTGAGTGCTGTCAAAATCCCAGCAGTAAAGCTGCACCTGTACTTACCTTGAGGTCTTCTTCAGAGGTGCCTTGGAGTAAAAAAAAAATGTTTTGGTTTTGAGATAAAGAGGATATTCTTTAATGTATCCGCCAATTAAAGCAATAAAGCATCCCATGCGACACTAGTATTTGTCAGAACACAATGAAGTGTTACATATTAATTACTTTTATGTATTAATCCTAATTATTTGTAGTGGCCAAAAGTAACCAAACCAAAAATAAACAAAGCACATGCAGAAACTGCCTTGACCAAACACACGCTGCAGAATTTTGATATGGCTCCAGAGGGTTTATTATGGGTTGGAAATACTGAAATTTGTCTGTGGTTTAGGCATAAAACTTTTCAAACGTGGCTGCACTCTGTTAGTTTGTTGACAGACTCATTCCACACAACCGTCAGCCCCCTGGTACATATTACAGAGGGGTCATTAGTTCCTTGAAAACAGAGTATTTGTCATCACTGCAGCAGAAGTGTGTACATATCATAAATGGAGCCTGAAGGGATTTAGTTCCAGGTTATTAAGTGTTCATTTGAGATGGTGGATAATAACTGCTGTTTCTGATATTTTAGATTAAACTGCCCTTACTGCCTGTAGGGTGTGACTGTTAGTCTTGTTATTACAAATACACACTTAATGATTGAGGCAGTATCAACAAAATCAGTAAACTCATGTTCTGTCCAAAAGCTGCAAAGTATCAATTCATTAGTTAGCACTTTATTGTTAACCAAGCTCTAGCAAGAACTCTGCTGCAACAATACGCAGTAATTAATGAAATAGTGTTGTTATTTGGAACTTTCTACATGTAAAAATGAACAATTGTGTGAGTTTGTTCACTTAATAAAAGGTATGATACAAATCTTACAGAATAAATTTCTGTATGAGAAGCTGCAGTGGAATCAACATCACCCTGAACAAACTAAAATTAAGGTATCAGGGCAAACACAGGTGCTTTTTCAAAAGGTTTCTCTGAAATAACACATTTGGCCACTCCAGTAATTTTGTATTTTTCTTGCCTAATTACACTCATAGACTATACTGCAACCTCAAGCTCTAACAGTGGTGATGCAATTGTTAAATAGAATAGCACAATACATGAGAAAAAAAGTATTAACTATAGCAAAATTTCTTTGAAAACGTATTTTTTGCTGCTTATTTGCAAGTAGACAATGCAGACTGAGCTTTCTGCATCAGTATTTTGCAGATATGATTCCCCCATGTTAGATATTAAATCTAATAGAATAAAGAATAAAGGTCTATTTTTTTAAATGTTCCCTATGGTTGAGCAACCAAAATACATTGGGAAGTCACAGTTCTGATCAAATGGCATCAACTTTCATGTTGGTTATCTAGTACAACAACAATGGAAACCAGAAATTGACCAAAATAGCTAAAGTAAATATTAGTCAGATTTGTTACTGCATCTTTTTCCCCCTCTTTAATTTTTGTCAGATGATTATATTATTTCTGTAGTTTTTTGAAATTATAACTCTCCCTGGTGCTGCTGCTCTTTGCAATGGAAAAAATACTGACCTTTACTGTGAGCCTTTGAAGTCATACCATTGTGAGCAGACCCATTGAGGCTGAAAACTGGCACTGAGTATCAGGTAAAGATTAGGCCAGTAGCCTCTCACATTTCTATAGTCACAAGTAGGAGATTATAATTTAATTTAAGAAATGGCATTTGAGACAAGTACATTTAATTATGGAGGTAACATATAACAACCNNNNTATGGAGGTAACATATAACAACCTATTGTTAAGTTTGGCTTCTCTGGTAATATAACCTTTTTCCAGCCTATTTGTTAGACTGTCATTTTTGGGGCTGGAATTTTGGGGCTGCTTTGTGTCCAACTTAGCTTGAAATGCGTTTAAAACTCTGGACACTAAATAACACACATATAAATACACACAGCTGAAATACGTGGGAAATAGGAGAAATAAGTAGATTTTTGTATTGTCAAACATAACTACTGAATTTTTGTGTGCAATTTTGTCTCAAATGCATGGCACTACGGATGACTTCTGTCCTTCTCTATAAGAAATAAATAATATAGTAATGCTTGGTTCATGAAGGGAAGCGTCCTCAGGAAGTATAAGATTTTCTAGAGCTACTCTTTGTTTCATCCCCATTTATCTACAGATGCCCTTTTCAATTCACAAGGTTTTTCTATGTGATTTACTATTCCTTATTCACAATGTGGCAGTGAAGTCACAGTCAAGTGCTGTTTAATAGGCAAGGTAGAGAACAGCATCCCTCAGGACACAGACAGTTTGTAATTAGGAGGAACATTTTGGCTAGGAAATTTGTATTATCTTCATATTCCTATCATTTAGCTGTTGAGCTGTACCACACATAGCTGTTTTATGGTTCCAGAAGCCAGATCTATGCTGTTTTATTGTAGTATGGGTAGACTCTGTTCCAATACATGCAGCTCCAGTCAGTTGAGCAAGATGTGCATGCTAGCACATCTGCATGACTGTGCAATTAAATTATCATTCCTGAGCTCAATTGTTGTATCTGCTAAGGTCCACCTTCAGATCTACATGGAACATGTTAAAATGCTTTGATTCCATCTCTATTGTTTTGGTTGGGTTATACTCACCTATCAGCAAGTGACTCAGCACGTTACCAGCAACTCAGTAGATCAAAGTGGCTGCTGCTGAGGTCCCTATGTTCAACTAAGCATGGTTTAGGGGTTTACATCAGATTCAGTCCCTACTGTGCAGGGATCAAAACTGTCTGAAGAGACATTTTTTGTCTCAGATCCTTACAGGCTAGAGTCCTTTGGTGTGCTCTTGTACCATGGCTTCTGATTCGGTTTAGTTTCCTCTGAAGGAAATCTGGTTTGCATGCCTTAAATGTGCTCTGTGATCCAAACCAGTGTCTGGTTTCACTTTAAAAAGGCCCTACTGCTCTGAATTTAAGTGCTAATTCAAGTGTAGCAGCTGATAGGTGCTGAGTGGCTGCTCACTTAAACATGTCCTATCTGTAACTTATTGTATGAGTGCTTCTGGATGGTGTCCAAATGAAGTCAGACTGCAGCTCATGTGGTTTATATTCACTTTTTTGACTGCCTTGGTTTGAGTAAGCTGGATTTCAGCAGCTGGCCACAGTTCAGAGACAGTGTAAGAAAGCAATCCTTGCTGTCTCTCAAGCACTAGTCACTGTGTCCCAGATCAGACACAACACTTAAGAGTAACCATGTGAATAAGTGCAGTATGGGCTCACATTGTTTGCCATGCCCATAAATTTGGTCATTGCTAAGGGAGTGTTCTGCAGTTGACATCAGTATGCCAGCTTAAGTGCATTATCTCATAGGTATGATCCACAACTATTGCATCACATATCATACGGTTAGTCTCATGACCACAAACATTAGTCTGACTGATCCTGTACAATTTTAGTTTTTCACTGGCTTAGTCAAGTGCTGGACTGGCTTCCATACAGATGTAAAACATGGTAACATCTTGCTAATTATTAATTACTGATTATGAAGTCTAACTTATATTCAATTCCAATTCTTTTTCTATTAGGCAAATTAATATTCTCCAAGGAAAAAAATATCTGGGTAATTAGTTTTTCTTCTCAAAGAGCTACTCCAACTTTCTTAATATAACTATTGTAATCTAAATTTTCATTTGAATCTTCTTTATTATTCATTGGAAAGGGGGAGGAACTAGGGGCAAGGGAGGAAAGAAATTCTGCGTTCAGTTGAAGGGGCCTGCTCTCCCAACAGCTTATGCTCACTGGATATCCTGTTATATCAATGGGGGCTGTCTATATGAATGAGACAGGTGATTTTTAATATAACAATTCAACTTGAACTGACTTTTGTTTGCTTGCTTTTTTTAATGAAAGCCAGGTTTGACATTTTCAGACATCTGAAATGCCTGAATTCAGGCTAGAATTTCATCAGTTCAATAACTAAAGCAAAAGAACAAAACGCTATCTGTCACCTTACTGTCTGCCCTCAGCTTTGCAATTTGCAAGCAGCAGCAGCATATCTGGCTACATCTGGCTGCTAGACTTCATTATTTCTAGTACTTGATTCCTTTCTCAGTCTGATTGTATGTGCAGTAGCAATGAAAAATGGATGAACACCTACTTTTGGGAACAGAAAGCATCTGTTGTTCAGTATCACAATATTGCTATCCTGTAAAATATGTGTTAGAATAAGTATGACTAATGAATATGCACTGAAGCAACTCACAAAGAGATGGTTTTGACTAAGAGTGGAAGGATTTTAGTCTTTCACACTTGTGATGCACATGTTCTGCAATGCAGTGGATGTATTGGAAACTCATTCCCTACTGAACTGGGTTCTATGTACTGGTGAAGATAAACAATGCCCGCAACACTCCTCCAGCGTGTAGTCAATATGATGCCACCCACTTGCAGTAGAAGTGATTTCACACATCCTTCAACCTTCTCAGAGCTCCTGATGGAAGAGCGACTGCTCAGTGACCTAATGTGGTTTTTTGATACACTCTGACGAGTGCTGAAAATTGCTGCTGTGCGTGGATTGCATCTACTTGTGTGGTCTTTTTCCTGTGTCTCATATAACTCCATATACAGCTAGATACACTGTCACTAAAATGTTCCGAATGATTGAAAACATTGACATTAAATGTAAATGAAAATCAATGCTTATTGTGCCAGCTTTTCTTGGATCTTCTCTTCTCACACTGGCATAGAGTAGGTGTAAGCTGCACTGATGTTGGTGGCATTACACCACCATAAAGCAGTGGTTAAATTAGCAAGTCTAGAAGATCAGGTTTTTGGAAGTGAAGAATCTGGTGTTTCTCCATTTCAGTAGCCCTGTCTATGTCCTTTAGCTACCACTATAGAATAGTGATCTACTGTTAGATCTTCTTCACCAGAGATAATGTTTATCTCGGGTGGCAGCAAAAGAACTTTTTAAAGAATAGTGGGAAATAAATGACCACAGAAGAAAGAGACCAGTCTGCAAAGGCAAAAGCAGCAACAACAATATTATTTTTCAGCATTACTTTTCTAACAGGAAAAAAACAATGGAAGAAGCAATTGCTTTTTGGGTTGGGTTATACGAAAAGAGACCGATTCTACATTTCCTTCAATTTTCAGAAACAAAAGACCATTTTATAAGATTTCATTATTTTAATACTTCTTTGAATAGGAACATTTTTTTGTGATTTTTTCCTAGGGGACAATGTCACTATGTAAAAGTGTGAATGTTCTGTGAAATTGTGTATTTTAATTAAATGTTGTTTTAAAAGAATAAAAAAAGCATTTCTGTGAGGTCAAAATGGTCTAATTTTTGTTTTGTTTTGAGATTTATCACATGTATTCCTATCTACGTCTTCACTGTAAAATTCCATCTGGCTCAATATTGTTAGAAAAAAAATAGTTGTTTAGACTTATGACTCTTGTGTATCAAAGAAATAAATCAAAGAGATAACAACATATCTTTTTAATCTAACAGGTATGGTGTTTAGATACACAGACATATAGATAAGTAGAACACACTATTATTACCCTGTGTTTGGTTATTCCTCCCTGTATTTCACCTGACATAGAAGACGAAATACAGCATTTGGATTAGTGCACACCAGGTATGGCAACTAATACCTTGCAGAGCATTCCTGTGCTGTTATGATGAATTGATTCACTGCCTTCTATTTCAAACTCTCTTTCATACTCACTTGCTCTGACATTTCTAAGACTGATTCATAATCACCTCAGTAGTCTTTTTCTTACCTATGCCACAAAAAGCAAAATCCTTTCCTCTGTTCATTTAATGATTAAGATCTGCAAATTTTCATATATGATGATCAGAAAAGCTCATTCTTCTTTTTCCTTATGCCATTTAAGAATATGTTTCTTCTTCTGTCCAGTGATCAGACTAATGTTTAAGTCCCTTCACCATGGCCCATCAAGACAGGCAGAACAGCTTATATCTGCATTAAGCCAGACTCAGTGAGCTCTGTAAATGGAAATGGGCTGTTTTGCATGCAGCTGAATGTATTATTCCTATTAAACAAGTGGTCCTCTTTCCTAAAAATATGTTGTGTCACTTGGAAATGCAGAGTTACATAAGAAAGTCCTGCTGCATTGCAGTAATAATATATCATGGAGAATTAAAGGTGTCTGCTTCTCATCTATCTCTTTGCATTTTTTTTTTTTTTTTTGAGATTATGTACCGTGGCCTTATTCTTGTACTGTATTTCAGTACGAGTTTATTAGTAGCTCAAGTAAGTAGTCTGGAAAAGGGCCAGATTCTGACCTTTTGCTTGTTCAGCAGTGTAACTGCAGGTTTTCAGGTGCATGCAGAAGGTAAGAGTCAGGCCCAGTGCTTTCTATGTTTTCACAGTAACTTTAAGCAACAGTTTTATCTGGTGAGGGAAGAGCCTCGATGGACAGCAGGGTCATCTGCTCTTTCTGTATTTTGCTGTGCGCCTGGACTTGCCTTGCTCGGCCTTCCAGCCGCAGAGTCCATTCGTGGCGGAGTCTGCAAAGAGAGGACAAACGCTTAGCAAGTACTGAGCCAAATCCTTCAAAAGAATCCAGGCCTTTTCAGCAGGGTAGAAGCTTTCCTCTCTTTCATCACCATAGCACTTGTCCCGTATTTACTTACCATCTACACATCTCTCTAGCTTGTTATATTGGGAATGCAGGAGAGAAAGGGATAGTGCTGATGCTATCAGTGGTTGACATTGCTGGATTCCTAATGAGTCAAACAACTGCTGAAATACTGTCAGTGTGAAGAGCTCTGTTTTTTCCTCTGGAGTATTCTCAAAGCCACACAGAAGTACTGTCTATCCAGAAAGGTCATTCAACGTGTAAGCTAAAAAATACAGGTGCATTACCTGACCTCCCAAGTTTACTCTAAAATGCAGTGCAGAAAAGCAAGCAGACCTTTAAATATGTCCATTTGGGTTTAGTCTGAAGGAAAAAAAGTAAAAAAGTAACCATTTTGTACCTAAAATCTCTACAGACGTTTAATGAAAGGAATTGATGTCACATGCAAGTGAAGTCACATAGCTTCAAGACACAAGTATAGTAGATACAGAAGAGAAAATCACTAGGGACCACTGCAAGATATTGTTGGCTGGGTCATTTTCCAAAGGAAATGGTGTTATGAAACACCTGACACAGCAATGTCATAGGATTAGGTATCATATTGTAATACCAAATGCATCATGGAATATATGGGTTTTTATACTACATTTGGTGTGTTACAAAGAACAGTAGTCAATGATTTCATCTGAGAATAACTTAGCAGTATCTATTTCACATGGATACTTGTGTTAGTTTGGCTTCTGAGTTTGACTTTGAGACTGTGTTTTAAACTTTTCTCATTTGGTATACCCTGTCTTGACTTCACTGTTCTCTTGTGCATAGAGGTAAGCATCAAAATATCTGTGCAATTAGTAAACTTTTGCCATTGAAAGCACTGGTGTTCATTGTCAACTAGTGTCCTTGTTGTCACAGAGGGAGCACTTGCTTGTGCATAGAACCATCTAATTCTCCAAGGTGCCACTTACATAAGGTAGTATATCTGTAGATTTTGAAAGGACAGTGTCTATTACCTCCTGAAAGCATCTTTTTTTAAAATTAGAGAACACTTTGTGAACCATGTGGGCTTTGGTCAAGTGACCTTGAAGGAACTTGCTTGAGTCTATTTCAGTGGGAACCAGTCAGTTAAAACATATTGAATATGTAAATTAAGACATATTCAAAGCTGTTTTGCTGGTTGGTTTGGTTTAGTTTTTTTTTCATTTTAGATAAGATCTTATAAAAACTTTTAACATTTTTAACTTAGTGAAGTTGAAAATATCACCTATGCTCCTAATAGCAATTGGTTTGAGATGTCTTCTTGTGGTAGTTTATTGTGAAGCTAGAGTGACAAAGGTTTCCAGTGCAGTTGAACACTTTCCTGGGTTTTATTATACGTGCTTTGTCTGGAGATTTGTGTTTGGGAATATTACTGACTAACCAGATACTGGGAACAAGACAGTCTACATCTGACTCTGTTGGGACAAAAAGTGTGCCCAGATCTTGATTTCCTCACCTTTAATACAGTGATAGTAGCCTCCTCCTTGGGCACTAGGGTCAGGGTACCTGGAATTTTTTTAAAGAAACAGCCCTTTACCAGTGCATTCCAGTTCGTTGAAGCCAAATTAATTTATTTGAATGTCTCAGTTTTGAGGAAAGTGTCAACTTCAGGAGTAAAGCCCTTCAGAAAAACACAAGAGGCACAGGTATTTCTCATCCTCTTTCTCTGTCTGTTATTAGTTGGGGGATCCACTTAATGTGTGGGACACCCTGGTTCAAACTGCTGAAGTGCAACAGGTTGAGCAGTTATTTGAAGCAGTCTACCAGACTTGTGTGGAGTATCTATACCCCAGTCACAGCTCTTTCTAGGCAGTACCTCTTGTTTTATACTGTTTTGGAAAAAAAATTAAATAACTTTGAATAGCCTTAATTTTATTTGTTATATGGCAGGAATGCTTATGAAATGCATTTTATAAGACAGGAAAATCATATTGTACTGTTTCCATCTTTGGGTTTATATGATGCAAAACATTGTTAAACATGATAAAGGTGGTATGGATTTGTTTATGCTGCACATTAAATGAGTGGCTTGCCTGTCCCTTTAATGTAATACTATTTCATTTGTGTAGCTGTATCGGTTCCAGGTAAAAATCCTGATATTTTCTGTCTGTCACAGGCCATAGTGCCAACATGCTTGATTTTTATATGGCTATACTCCAAGGCCTTTGAAGAATGCTCATGAGGTTCAGGGATGAGGAGCGTCTGAGTTTCCATGCAGAAGAGCCATGGAAACATGAGACAAGCAGCTGTGAGAGGGAAGGTGCCAAGATCCAGAACACAATCTGTGCTATGAATAAAGCAGTACAATAATGGGTTACCTTATTTTAAAGCATGTGATTACATGCCTTGCTGTCTTGTGCGGAAGAAAAAATATCACTTACTTGTTCAGAGCACTTTTGCTTAACCTAGACTCTTCACGTTGTCGTTGCTTAGTTTGCTCTTGGATGACTTTTTCCCAGAAGTTCTTCAGCACTTCTGCATCATGACCACCCATCTTGTGGTGTCTAAAGTTGGTATGCTTGCTCATTTTCTGAAAAGCAATTCAGAGGTCAGAGCAGTCGGAATGCTAACCTGAGGCAGATACTGTCTTGCTTAGCTCCTTGCAATTTCTTTCTCATGAAGTGCTATTAAAATAAAGTATGTCACTTGAGAAGAATAGGTAACAGATGCTTACTCTGCCCTGAAGCAAAATATAAGGCATTGAAACAGGCCTTGGGCGATAGTTAAATGGTACACCTATATTTTTGTTACTGAGTAATGATTACGCATGGCACAGTTCGCTGAAATATTGTGGAGGCCTCAGTAAGTGTGAGACTTTAAGTGGTTTTGGAAGAAATACAGAAAAATGCTTCCAAATATAGTGCCATTGTCACTGAAGTTCAGATGAGATGTTGTGACAAGCTTTCCTTTTTTTCTACCTCCTGTAGTTTTAAAAGAGATCATAGATGGTTGTTATCTAAGGGAAATACACTGCTCTTAAATGATTCCTTTTACTACTCCAAATGATATCAAACACAAAATATGCAGGGGAATTATGAATCTAAAGTTGAAGCACATAGAGGCCAAAGCCCTGGGGAGCTTGTTATGGCCTTGTTCTTTAATTTATCAGAATTCAGTCTTAAATACTATTAAAAGTAGAGCTTGTTAAGATGTAGAAATGAGTGAATTTCTCCTTGCTAAATGCATCATATTCAAACGTAGAGGGTTTTAAAATTCTCAGCATCTCTGAGATGCTTGCTGATATTACCAAATATCAGCACACATTGGTTATCTGATCGTAATGGTACTTAAGTTCTTAGTTCAACTTAGTTCTGTTGTTTATTCTTAAATGAAATAATCATATAATATGTTTGTTGCTGGCCAAATATTGCTTTGCTATGATGTTAAATAAGGTACCAATAACCCGTTATACTTCTATCTCAACTGTGAAACAGGACTTCCTGCATCAGTATCCTCAACTGGGCCCCTCCAGTAAGAGGAAGAATGAAAGAATGCAAGAAAGAAAAAAACATTTTAACCCATGCTCCTGAGCTTTCTGTGACTAGATCAGCACATAATTTGAGGGTTCCTACAAAGTCCCTTTGTGTCCTTACGTTCATCTATATTCTGCTGTCACTAGATACTTTTGTCAACTGTTCACGCCATAATGCTGATGAATTAATGCCTTGTAGACCCTGATATGTACTTGTGAGTCTGCTTCATAGAGTATGTCATACTTTATGAGCTATCCTTGATAAAAATTATGAAGACTACGCTAAAGTAGGCCAATCTGAGGAAACCTTTGATTTGTGCAATGCTGCAAGTGGAAGATAGAGAAAAAGGACAGACAGAGGCAACACAATGAAGGCAGAGTTGTATAAGGTCTTCTTATCAAATACTATATTTTAAAGTCCTGAAGTTTTAAAAGGGCACAAAAGTGAGATCTTGGCATCTTTCTAGATTGAATATTTTATTTGGCATTATTTTCACAAACCTGTTTTTTAGAGAGATTAATAATAACAAATAATTTTGCCAAACTGGCTGTTAAGTGTGACTGGACTGGAAAACTTGCTTAACAAAAAGAAAATTCTCTTCCACTTCCAGATGCAGTATTTTTCCACATAGAAGTCCAGTTATTTAAAGACTGACACAGTCCAACTGGAGTAGTAAATGTGAACTGGTTAGTCCATGAAATATAATCTGCTATACGATGGGTATCAGACATGCTTGAGTGGTTTGGGTACTGATCCTCTTCACAGCAAGGTCAGCAAGAGCTGCAATATCACAAAAACAATCAGATATTTTCTTCTGAGACAAACAGCAGTTTTCTGGTGTTTCCCTTGCTGTGGACTGGGGATGCCATAGACGTATCACAGCGGGATACAGCAAGTGTTGTTGCACTGGTGCGGGCACAGCAGTTCTACTACCACCTTTTCCTAAATGTGCTTTTTTGATCAATGGTGTGGTCTAAATGGGAATCCAGGTAATCTTTTAATAATCTTTTTTCTCACTCTGAGGCTCTAAAATAACAGTATTACTTAAGGCTTAATCTTACAAAAAAGTATACATGTCATGGACAGACTGGAACATCAGTATCTTAATCCTCTAGGCTTTAAGCACTGTTAGAATAAAAGCTCTGGTAATAGCTTGTTACAGTGAATGATGGAATATGATTATTTCATCATTCCTAGACCAGCAGGTCACCTGGATCTTTGCACCATTTAAAGGCTTTTCTATCAGTGCCAGCTGCCTACTTGACACTCTTCAGATAATTATCCTGTTGACTCAGAAGCCAAGTGCAAGCTGATGACAAACTGCTGAGTAGGTTTGCCCTCCAAACCCTATTATACTTTGCCTCATGTAAGAGTCTGCCATAGCACACTAACCTTTCATTAGAGATTAAGTTTTTATCATTATTAAACTTAGAGTAGATGTTCTTCAAGTGATAGAAAGAGGGCTTCCAACCTTTATCTGGTGTCTAAATTGGTTAGATTTTTGGGGTGTGTATGAGGGTTTTGGCTGCCTTGAATCTTGGCTACTCCACTCAGAGGAACAAGCTATAGTCAGACAGGTACCTAAGAGATGGAGGTACTTCTGCAAGTGTTAGTCTAGTACATCTGTGCTGTGGGACTTTTTGCAAGCCAAGAACATTTGACTTGATAATAGTTCCTAGGAATGTCAGTGACAGTGAATATTTCACATGGTATTGCCGTTGTGCTGGCTAAAACAGTTTCTTGATGTAAGACTTTTGAAGATAGTCCTGTCTGGCATTATTAGCCAGCATCTGTCAAGCTATGATGTGTAAAAGCACCCGTTTTTTGAGCCTGGCATTACAACATTCATGTATAGACATTAGAGTTCACTTACACTGTGTAATACCTTCTCTTTTTCTAATTGAAAGATTCTTCTTAGGACCTTGATTTGGATTTCTGAGTAATTATCTAGGTCTGTTTTCTTTGTATCAAACATTCTTTATTATTGTTTTAGAAAACATGTTTTTCATTGTTCTTGTTGAGTGATTTTCTGGTTGGTTTTTTTTTGTTTTTTTTTTTTTCCCCCCCCAGATGTCCTAATAGCATCAATTGGAGTTACACTGACAATCAGACTTAATTATGGCAAACTTGTTCTTGATTCCTTCACTCAAATCCTTCAAAATAGCAGGATAATTAGGTTTTCTCTGTAAGTAAAACACATGTTTTCTTAGAGTGACTCCACGAGTTTTGCCTGGATGGAAAGTGAACAAGAAAAAGGTTGTTTATCATCTTTGTTTTAATTTCAGATAGTCAGATATCATTCAAGAGAAATTAAAGTTGAGGTGGTGTCTTTATGGCTACTAGTGTCAGATAGTTTTGACATGTTTTTCCACTGATATGAAAGTAAAACAAGAAAACAACACTGCCATAGGTTAAAAATGGTTCATTCAGAAGACTTGAATCAGTGTATGTATCTTTTATGGACTGAAAATTTATGATATGAAAATTTCTCCAGTATATTTCCTATGAAGGACTACTAAAGTGTGTATAACACTGGTGCAAGGTAGAATCCCTTATTAAATCTTCAAATAAGATGGTTGAGGAGGGCCTATTTTTGTATGGGTTATGCAGCCTAGCTGCCCATTTGAAGTGCAGTTGGCTGCTTTTTTTGTGAGCCAAGCTGATAAAACAACATTTTAATAAAGCTATAACTAGATCTTTGCTAAAGTGACTTATGCATTTGGCAGCTTATAAACTCAAGTGTCAGAAGTATGTGTACATGTGTATTAAAGAGGTTTTTACAGCATTCATTATTTATGGGAACTAATTTATGTATCAAGAAATTATTCATTTATAGAGAATGATGACAGGAAGAAGTAATAGTATATAAAATTAATGGCACAGTAAAAGAAAAGTCTCCTACATCTATAATCAAACTGTAAATCACATGGCCGTACAACAGCCTGTAAGACAGCATATCACTCATGAAACACAACTAACATCTACGTACAATACACTCTTTTAAACTCTGAGCTGCTGACCCAGAGCATGTTTAAAGGAAGTTCAAAATGTGAACCTCCAAAGCTACTTGAGGAAGTAGCTTTTTTTCAACAGATCTCTCCGGTTCAAGGCAGTGGAAATTTTGCTTCTGTCTGGAACTTATTAAGTGCACAATTTTTATTTACTGCCACAAAATTAATATAGAAATAGCCAATGGTACAACCTTCTGTTTTTTAATCTGATCTGCAGGCTGAGTGTGCTTTGGAAAAGGTTTAAGTTAGTATGTTTACAAATGCTCTGGTCTTAGCCTGTTCCTGACCTGCACATTTTGAATTGTTATAATCTCAGACAACCTCCACTGAGGTACAAAAAGGAGTTTAAATCAATATCTAGTGCAAGGAATCTCTCTTCCACACACTTCGTAATTGTATTTCTCTTTTGGGCTCTTGCCAAAGAAATTTTCAGGGTCAGAAATGACTATTGATGTTTTGAGCAAAAGAGCTAATTTTACTAACCTCTATTTAAAACAAACAAACAAACAAACAACTTGTCTGAAACTTCAGGAAGCATTTTTTGCCTTTTTTCAGTCTTTCTATTTAATGTGTGTCTTGAGATAGCATTGTCTTAAAAATTCATTATTTTGTAGAGAGAGACAATACTTGTGCATACAATGAGATTCTCTGAAAATTTTTTAATTTTTAGTAATAAGTATTTTCATTTATTCAGTAAAGCTGTTAACAGAACTTGTTTTGAGAAAAATGTCAAAATAATTTTTAATCTAAATGATGCATAATTTAAAAATAAATTGTCTTGGCTAATAAAAAGAAACAAACCTTATTTTTTGTCTTATTGGAGAGTATTCTAACCAGCAAGACAAAATAATATTTGAACATTTCTAGATTTTATTTCCAAAGTGTTTCCTGAAAGAACAAAATCTTTAACAAGAATGATTGTGCTTTTGTATTTTAAAAAGTGTTTCCTTTCTAAAAGGTGGAGGTAGGGCTAATTTCAACACTTTCACTGAATTTGAGGATTCATCTAATTTCAATGTTGAACATGAACATGTTTCTGAAAGAATTTCCACAGTCACTTCAGAGTTTTCTTAAGACCATTGTAAACAATGGAAAGATTATCTTTGACTTCAGCTGGACTCAGTCCCTTGGGTTATATCATGACCATGAGCTATTTTATCTTTGCAGGCCACTAATTAGTCACCTATTCCTTTTGCCCTTCACTAGGGGTTGTTTGCCTAAGCATAGAAGGTTTTCCAGCATTGTAGAATTATTACAGTAAAGTATAAGAGTTCAAGGCTGTTTACAGTGTTGAATTTGATTGTTTTTTCTTAAAAAAAGCTTTATGGTCTAAAAAGTTTTAAATTACACTTACAGAATGCATCATTAAAATGAATAACCCCTTATATGTTCATTTTATGATGGTTTTCCTTTCAGATGAAGTATGTGTAATGCAAAAGTTCTAGTAATACCATAAACAGACTTAGGAACAAATAACAAGTTAATAATTGAAGTTAAGATTAGAGTAAAACAAAACAAAGTCAGGGTACCTCTGATATTTTATAAATCTGTCCGGATCAGACTATCTTGTAATAAAATATACCATAATATACAGAATTCAAGGTCATGGAGAGAAAAAGAAGAAAGCATTATTCAAATGCACACAATTTAAAAAAGAGTAAAATAAATGCATATGCATATATGTCTAGGCATGTTTAATAATCAAGATAGGAAGAGAAAATCTTATTTTGACCAAAATACAAGAATATAAATGCTTACTTTGATTGTATAGTAGCTTCCTCTTCTGTTAAAGTATGGATTTCTTGAGTGATTACTGAATAGTGTCAGTTTTACCTCTGGGTTCCCCTTTTCAAGAGGACTCCAACTGCCAGGAATAACTGATGAAATCTTTTAATCTGTCACTCATTTTTATTTGGGAGTGATGACATCTGCTATTATAAATTAGTTTAATGTCAAGGGGAAAAAACCCCAAACCCACAGTCTCATTTTGTGAAGTCTGCAACACACCAAGTGGAATGACCAGGCAGTTACAGGGCACAAATTCTGAATGCCACGTTTGATCTGTGCTATAATTTTTGGCAGGTGCCACTGATGTCATAACTTGGCTCTGGAGAAACAGTTATTC
>VXBO01003736.1:0-11569 GCA_013400135.1 Rhinoptilus africanus | reverse complement strand
TCTAAGTACAGAAAATGTCTAGAATGGAAGACAACACAGGGGCCCCATACCAGGGCGGTTGCAGGGTCTAGAAAGGAACGGGAAGGATCTAGTACCAAAAAAGAAATATTTGTGAAAAGTCCAATTGAAAAAACTCCAATCTGCATGAACAGACATCAGGGAACCAACCTAAAATCTATCAATGGAAAACCTCTCAGAATATTTTGGATTAATCTGATTTTGCAATCAGAGTTTATAGCCACAGTGCTTTGCACTGTGGATTTTTATGACTGGAGCTGAAAAGCTGGCCTTGCTATTGGAAGGAAAAATGGCTTAGAAATGTTTGCCTAAGAAGCTATAGCAGGGTATCCAACTTGTTTAAAATACGCTTTTAATAACTTAATAGCTCTCCAAAGCAGAGAAGCAGTGGATAGATTATTATACCCATAAAATCTGACAAAATCGGCAGTGTAGGGGAATTTATATTTCAGATGACAGTGAGAAAGGAATTATAGAAGACTGCTATTTCCCAAGTTGATGTTTTATTCGTATTAACATGTTCAGATCTACTAAGTACACTTTGACTTGCTAAGGTAGTAGTGCAGTGGTTTTCTTGTTGTTGCTTGTTTGTTTGTTTTTTAATTAATTAGTTCATCTACAAAAAGAATTTCTGTTAGTAATCCATTTATTTTTAAGCCAACTCTACTTCATGGTATTTGTAACCTGTTGCAACCTTGTGTGTTCTTACAACATTTCAGGAAATTCTTTTATGGACACAAATATTTAAATTTTAAATACTTTCTAATAAATGAGTGATCTATTCCCAACTGTATAATATTCATTTTACTGAGCCATTCCTTTGAATTGCTTCTTTAATGATTTATCATACCCTATCTCATCAGGGCCACAAGCTGTTCAAGATGCAAACCATACTATACATCACGGAATTTAGCATAATCAGTCTGTAGTCCCAATGGGCTGCTTGGTTCTTGATATTCTATTGTAATACAAATAAACAGTATTTCTGTTAATAAACTTTATTTATTTTTAATAGTACTTAAATTTTTGACCGTTGTCAAGGAATATCTGTGGGCTTAAATACACAGACAAATCACCCATGATCTCTGGTAACTTTTTCTACATGTTATTTTAGACTGTGGCAAAAGTGAAGAGTCTGGAGGTTGCGAAGTGTGCAAAGAACAGTCTAAGTCAATCTCTACAGTAACAAGTAGGGCATAATAAAAAAGCATCATTAGGGCAATACAGTTGGTGGTGAGACCCTGAAGTCCACAGTCTCTGCATTTCAGGCTCTTTAACAGGCTCACGTCTCTATTACAGACAGTCTCTACTCTGATCTGCAAGTCTGTGAGCAGTTGATTGAAGTGGGCTCTTGCAGAATGTCTTTTGGTTTAGGCTTACCTGAGATGTCTTTTTTTTCTTTTTTTCTTTTTTTGGTGGTCTGCAAAGTGAACCAAAGCCTGGAAAGTGAGGACAGTTGGGGAATTAATTTCAAATGTGCCCTCTGGCTTCAAGCCCCAGTGCTAAAGTATAAACAACCTAACTATATTTTAATTCCTGTTTGTTATAGGCTAATAAAGTGGATCCATAGAATTAACATCAATCAGATGATGTATAGTAACTTGCTACACGTAGCAATATGTTTATGTATGCAAGCTGTTGAGGTACTGTATTTCCTTTTTTTTTTTTTAATACTAAACTGAGCTAATTTCACAAATTATGCAAGAATATGGTCTTCTGATTTAAGATTAATAATTCTTTTTTCTACGGAAGCCTTGGACAAAACCCCATTTCCTCAGACATTTTAAGTTAGGCCAGGCAAAGCACTGCCTAGTGCACTGAGAAGTCAGAGTGAAATGGCAGGGAAATGGATTAAATGACCTCATAGGTCTTTTCCATTTATGATTTTTGTGGCTCTATATCCCTATATATTTGCTTGCTTTTTCCATTTTTTTTTTTTTTTTTGGTGACAGGTAGGTTAAAGTTAGGGTGACAAAATTGATTCTATGAGGCACAAAACTCAGTAATGTAAGGGTCAGAAGTTTGGGGGGGTTTTTTATCTTGTTCAGCATTTCACTACTGGGCAGGTGTAATATGCATTTTGCTATTATTTTTTGTTGTTTTTGAAGCTTGGCATGAGATTTGAAGAAGGAAAGCTCTGACCTGAAAGGATGAGTCTGGCAACAGTAAGACCAATCACAAACAAATGAAGAGTCTAAAATGCTTGGGTCTGGGGAAAATTTGTCACTTTCAAAAAGCAACCCTCCTAGGCAAACCTCCTGTACTTTCTAGAATGGTATTGCACAGCTTTACAGTTACTATGCCAGTTTCCATAATTTGTGTAGTTTCTTTATGAGACCCAGCTAATACTTTTTTCTAGAAAATGAGACCCATCTTAGCTGACATTGTCTGGGTCCTAAATATTTTAAACACAGACAACAAGAATGTTGAAATTTCTGGTGGCAACACTGATTTTCTGGACAGCTATGTGACAAGAATCCCTTCTTCCTCTACATAAGGCCAAAGGGAGGCATATCACAGTGGGGACTCTTACTTTTGGCTGGCGTGTAAACATCACAACATATCAAAAGTTTTCTATCTTTTTTCTAAATAAGCAGTAGCTGCCTCAAGATAAAAGACAGTTTGCTGCCAGCAGGTGATTTGTTGACTTTTGTGCTTTGCCTTTGTTTTGGCTTACCTTAACATCTTAAAATATTTCATTCTGGAGCTTCCTCCTAACACATTCTGTAGCTCTTAGGCTTCATTTTTACTATTTTGTTCCTCCTTTCTGATTTTATTTAACATTATATATTAATGTCATATGTGTTACTGGCACTCCATTATGCACATTCAACATTTCCACACCCTGGATGCAGCTGCACAGGCTGAGGCGATGACCACCACCATCCTGACCCAGCTATCCACCACCTCCCCCATGCTAGTAGCTACCTCCTCTCCTGTTCTGCCAGATGTAATGCTGAAAGGAGTCACCGAGCTCTTCATCCAGAGCAGCCCAGAGGTTTAAAGGATCTGAAGACTAGGTCCCTGCTCTCACAAGTATTTTGATGGAAATTGTTTGAGGTAAGATCTCATGAGAAGCTCAGCTGGCGGGCTGAAGAGAGGAACTGAGACTGTCACAGTGCCAGCTCACTGCAGCTAAAATCCACTTGTAGCAGCCTGTATTATCTCAGACATGAAGGAAAACATAAGTCTGTGTTTTCCTAATGCTCTTGTTTGCTCTCTCTGGTCACACTGATCAACTAAATGCTATGTTTCTCTATTGAAATGTTGTTTGGGTTTTGTCCTACTTACGGTTTACTTTAAAACAATAGTTAACTCCAGGAATCTAGGAGGAAATTATAAAAGTAACAAGTGTTTTTAAATGAGCAAAACATTGTCTGAAGGTGGTGGAAATAAAACCATTAAGAAATATTTAAAAAGAATAAACGTCCATCATGGTGATTGATGCTTCCAGGTGGGCAAAAGACTATGGCTAAGAGCATTTGCTACACTGGTTTTTGTGCAAATATGAATAAGGCTGTGAGCACCCTGTTGCCAAAGCGTCTTTAATTTAAATTAGGTGATAGCCTAAAGTCTGAGAATAAAGATAAAATCAGTTATATCACAGTTGGACATGTTTCCAAAAGGTATAGGTGATGTCTAACAGCATATTTAAGTGTGAACATCCGCTGATTCTCTCTCAAGGTACAGAATGCTACTGACAAGTTATGTCTTTATGAGTATAGGACATATGATTTAGAAAAGTAAGGGTTTTTTTGAGAAATAAGAATATTTTGGAAAATGCAGAAATAAAAATCAATACTGTCCTTAGATTTTGGGAAATCCAGGGTCCTGGGCCCTGGACAGTCAACCCAATGAACTTCCTTCAGTCTGCCAGATAGCGTGTGAAAATGACTTCCACTTTGCTAGTCTTATTCATTTGCTTCTGTGTCCTAAAAACTGTGTTTTGTTTTGGATACCCTATGGCCATTTTAAAGAAAGTGTTTCCTTAAACTTCCATTGCATGAAAAAAATTGCAGCAAAAGAGGTGAAATCTTTTATGGAAGAGATTTTTTAGAAAAGATGCTTCCTACAAACAAGATATTCTAAATTTTGGTCTTTTCTGCGTCCAACTCACTTTTAAGCCTTTTTTATGTCTTTGAAGTATGCTATGAGTGCCAGGTTGTGGGCAGGGATGTGGGCTTTAGGGTCTCCTGTTTTACAGCATAAGAGCTCCTCAGGTGGCAATGAATGTCAGGTTTTCAGACTAATTTCCTTAGAGGTGGTCAAGCTATTTGTAAACTGTCCCAGAAGGGAAAGGTTCCAAGTATATTGGAAAGCACAGATTTTTTTTTTTTTTTAAAAAATTAAATTAATAGATATATTGGTGAAAAAAAGAGGGAACACCCCCTCCCCACATTCTAATAATTCAGTGAAATTTAGTTTGGTTAAGAAATATATTTCTGTTGAGATGTTACATCTAGATTAGCTTAAAATTAGATCTGAATTTAGTTATGTTCTGCCCAGCCTACTTTAAATGCAGTAATTGTCCTCTATAATCAAGCTATTAGAATGACATTAAAATGTAATCCTCAGAAACAACATAGTCATTTATCAAACATTGCGTTAGCCTGCTTGACATTTTAATTTACAAGCTTTTTATTATTAGTTTGGTCTCTCAGTTATTAATTGCTTGAAAAGCCTGTCATTTTTCATGTCTTATGCAAACAAATACAAGAAAAGGGGTCAAATTTTAATCTTGGTGAATTCAGCATAAATCAAAGATAACTGTACTAAGTCAATGAAAGTTATCCTAGTATAAGACAGAGAGACATCTCCTCTCATATATAAGCAGACACAAAAGAAAGTCTGCTTCAAGCATTATGTAGGAAAGACATAATTTCTTTACTTGCATTAAAAAAATAATAGGCTGGATTTCTTTTGCCAGCAAAAGAGACTCTCTTTCCTTTTTGTTTCTTCAGTAGTAAAATGCTATAAAGCAGCATGTAATTTCTCAGCTGTTGTGTTTCTTCCAGTTAAGCTATGCTTTAAAATGGCTCCTGTAAGGACTTGGATGTCAGTTTCTGAAGCCTATAAGTAAGGACTTCTTGAGAAAAAAAAAAGAAGTAAAATCACCTTCTGCTCCCACTGGGAAAGCACTGGACTTGTGCCTGTTTATTAGCTGGTATATATGGCACATGTATTTATTTCATTGAAAAATAATTATTCTGAGTTTTAGCTGAGAAAACCTGACATTGATGTAATGCTTATTGTCATTTTATTCCATTGTTAGGGCCATGATTACCAGACTGCTTAACAATTTGCAAGCTGTACGTGAACAAATTCACCAAAATCCTCCTGTTAAATTGTCATCATTGAAAGTAAAATATTGACCCCATCTAACTGTGTGGCCTGGAAAGCACAGGACTGTACATCAAATCAAAACTTGCCCTTTACGTTTGTATCTCAAGCAATAAACCTTAAAAAAGTGATAAGCTAACACTGCAGAGGTGATATCAGAGGAGATGTGACTTTTTTTCAGAAATGTGGAGAAAGCAAGAGTGGCACAGCCATCAGGAGCAGAAGCATGAGGAATACTCTGCATAAGCACAGAGCTTTTTACTTACAGACTTTGCAGCATTTTATTTGGAATAAAAGTATTAATGTTTTCATTTTATAGATGGTAAAAATGAGACTTTGAGGAGTAAAGTCATTTGTTCAAAGCAACTCTATAGTTGATCCAGGAATCTGTTTATTATAAACTGCAGTGAACCCACCCTGTCCTACATGTACACTGGAGACTGAAACAGAAACTTTTGCTGTGTTATTCACTTTTTAATCTCCTTTTTCATCTCAATAAGATTTCTTTGGGCCTCTTTTGGGCATGAACTAATGCTGGGATAAAATCTGTTGATGTGATGTTTCTAATGCAGGAAAAAACACGAAGCCTCAGAAATCTTTCATATTCTGCTTTTGCTACAGAAGCTCAGTAGCCCTGTAAATAAGGTTAATGTGGTTGTGCCACCAGTGAGTTATAACTTTTCTCTGTATTTCTTCTTCTATCTTTTAGTCTCATTTGGCCTACTATTTTCTGAATTGCCATAATTAGACCTTGATAAACTATTTTAAAGAGAGAGAGAAAAAAAACACACGACCTTTCAGCATAATATCTGTCTGCCTTCACACCCTTTAATGTGCATTTTAGAGAACATCATGTGTGTTATGAAAGCAACCTTATTTCTGCTTTACTGGGGGAAGTCAGGACATAAAAAACCTGACATATTATTACCACTCTATATCTTCTACCAAAAGAAGTTGCTGACTAGCTCTGTATTTTTTTTTTCGTGTGTTCTCACATTTGTACTCTGTCCTTTTTCTTGTTACCCTTTATTTCCAGATGGTGTTCAGTTAATCTGTTAAAAATTCCTGATAGGATTTGACTTATTTCCAGACAAAATCTGCATGTTTTCCATTTGTTTTCCGACAGTTTATTTATCTATCTGATGTCCTCAAGTCTACAGTTCATGTTGTGTATATTAATTTTGGGGTTTTTTTTGTTTTTCTTTGGAAATATATCTCCACCAGACCTCGCCTAAGCAAACAAGGTCTTCTTAAAGACGCAGCCCTAAATCTGTAAGACTAGCAGGACCCAATATCATATTTTATTATGACTGAAATTCCTCCTTCAGTCCAAATTCAATGCCATGGTACTATCTGAACATGTCAATTAATTTGGTGTGAATGGGAAGCTCTCTCTTGTGGATTTCCTGGGTCAGTCCAAATCCAGTCCATAAGCAGGAAATATTCATCCTTCTTTTCTTTGGAAGAGGAGTTTCTAGGATTTGGAAAGAACTGAACATGCTGGCAGGTATATGAGTGCTGGAGATGTAAGAGAATGGGAGCAAGGGGATGGAGGAAAACAAAGCTATAAAAGTTGAAAAAGTGAAGTAAGTGTTTTATTTGTGTACCCTGAGTAGCAAGTGCGTGGCTTGGAAAGTCTACATTCCCTGCTCCTCTGTTTTGAGCTGGGTTTTCATACTTACTATAAATGACCGAACAGGCAGTTTTAATTATAGTAAAACACAACAACAGAAATGAATCCTCATGGTTAACAGGTCATAAGACTGCATCGCAGTCCTCAGGGGCCGAGACGGTGAGGACTCAAATGCTTGTAAATAGTGCAGGTGTTGAAAACCAATATGAGGTTATATAACTTCTTGACCAGAGAAGTGCCAACACGTCTTGCAGCATTGTGGTGTACGACGGTAGATTTCTGGTGGCAATTTACAGGCAAATAAAAAGGTCTTTGATCTCACTACAGTTGGCAATCTTTACACTTCATATTCACTCATCACCCTCTCAGGATATGCTGTTTTCAGACAGAAGTAAAAGACTAAGAAAAAGTGGCCAGTGCTGCTGCTAGTTTTTTAAGAAGAGATCCACACAGTTGAGGTGAATAAATTTTAGACCATTATATATGAAATATTACTATTATTAGTTTCAATTTGTTAATTACTCTTGTGTAACCAGAGATCTAAGCCCCACAACTCTGTATCTATTGTTTAACTCAGTGACCAAAGCTTGGCAGGAGAGCAGAAAAAATGATGAATGGCTAATGATAAAGAATTGGTGTAAAAATAGTGGCATTTCTGTGGTGACTGAAAAGTAATCTATTGATATATGATCTTGAAGACACAAGATGGATGTCAAAAACCTGCATACCAGTCACATTGGTTCATATCATTTATCTGAACAGATTTTTGTATTACATTTTGTAATTTTTGACTGCTGATGTCCTTGTTTAAAGCTGAACTTGTTCTCTTGTCCAATCAAACTTGCTGTGTTATGTAAGGTGATTCTCACAGCCCAATTAGGGCATTAGAAAGAGCAGACTTCATGAGATGTTCGTGAATATATGCAATACATTCAGGGCAATACTTTCAGGGCAAGATTTTCAGGAACAGTTTTCTGTTTTGTTTTACTTTTCTGAAAGAACTTGTGTTTCTGCAGTGTTACAGAAATATTACTTCTATAATTGCTCACTCAAGCCTCAAAATGTTACAATATTGTAATTTCAAGTCAAATGATAAGACACTCCATTTAGACCACACTGTTGCTGTACAGTTGCTCACACTGTGAGCTCTACTTCAGTTTCTCTGTAATCCAGATTTATTGCCTTTCTTATTGTCAGCAAAAGTGAGCAAACATGAAATAGTTTTCTGTAAATATATAAAAAGGAAATATAAGCCATGTTTCAAAACCTTCTATGAGATGGCAAGGTCAGACATATGCCTCTGAATAATTTCCTAAGCATCTGTTCATTCTGGCTATTGCAGTGTCCAACAGTGCAGTTATGGTATAAATAATAATGGCAGTACCATTTACTGGGGTCTAATCATGCAACTGTATATTTTGCAAAAGTCCTGCTGAAGGACATGGAAATTTTGTGGGGCTGAGCTGGGATTTTAGACCAATCTTAAAAATCAGTATTCTGCTTCACCTTTGCTTCAACAATGTGCAACTACAGCCTGAAATCAGACATGTAGCTACACAAAGGGAAACACAAAGAGTTAGTATATCCCAGGAGAGGGAATTAGCTGTCCTTTTCATAGTTGGATTTTTCAGAAGACAGGGGTTTGAAATGTGATGGGCTGCAAAGTGTGGCAGCTGGTGCGCTTAACCGGTGCACAACAAAAATCTGATAGGAGACCTTATTTCTAAGTGTGGCTTCTCAAATTACTTTCATAGGTTGTTTTTAATGTTGAGTTCATAACAGACATCAAGAAAGCAAAGACCTGTTAGTTCTGAACCCCTTTTCACAGAAGAAAGTGTCATAGATTTTATCCTGTGGTGACACTATTTTTTTTGTTGAAATTTCTGCTGTTTTGTGGTACATTAAGTAGGAGAGAAGTTATCTTGACAGCATTTTTGGTGACAACTCCAATGTATGTTCTCATACAAATACATATTTTTATAGCATTTTGAGAAGGGCCTGAGTCATCCAGAAAGACTTGGTCCCTATTCAGGTCATTCATGGCTTCCTTGGTTTTCTGGCAGCTGTTCCTACGTCCCCTCCAGGAGAGGAAAAGTCTCTACATTACACCAAAAGCACACAGACCTTGTGTACAGCTGCCAACACTGCCTTCCTAACCGGTGACACACTGTCTCCCTGCTGCTGTCTCAGCAGATAAGACTCCGAGCATGGCTATTTAGTGTCTCCCAAAGGCTGTAATTTTACCAAGATCAATTTAGCAGTGTGTCTGTTCCAGGATCACTGGGCAAACCAGGTGCTTCAGGATACCTTTGTAGCTGAAAATTATGGTAACATGCTGCAATATCTCCTATAGAGAACAAAGGAACTGGGACATGTCTGCGCTTCTGGCAAGGCACACACAGGTGTATTTGTGGTCCAGACCGAGATCTGAGCCTGCAATTTATCTAGCCTTGTGCAGGAGTATGACAACCTGCCCAGGCAAAATGCCCTCAGTGCTTCCCTGAGAGAGAAAGAGGATAGGGCCAGTTGTTTCCAGCTGAGGAGATAAGCCTTTAATTATGCCTATTGCAGTGAAATTTGCCGTTTCTCACAGTTCCATAAAGAATTGTGGAGAGAAAAAAAATAAGAAAAAGAAAAATTGAAAACTCCTCTGTTTTTCAATATAACTAATACTTAAAATAAGGCAATGAATAGAAAAAACCTGAGTTTTGAAAGAATAAGAAACGTCACCTTGGTAATTGAACTGTTAATGACTACCAACTGTAATGAATAGATTTCATCAGAAAAGCAGAAGTACAAATATTAGCTGCCTTTTGACTGGTAATTATCAATCTTGTGCACTCCTGTCCCGACCCCTTCTGTTGCCTAGTAAAAACAAATGATCACTTCCATGATGGGATAACGTGTACAGTGGGAAAATATGTTTTATCTAATTTAATTGTTTCTAAGTTAAACAGCATTTTTTCTCTCTGTTAGCTCTAGTTCTCTTTTGTGATGGGAGATATATCAGAATTAAGCTAGTCTCCATTGAACTGCTCTTCCCACATTTACATCTAATGAACACTGAGTGCATCGAGTGAAGAATTGGTGTTCTATTTGCTTTCTCATTTTCATTTATTTGTACATGGATAAGAAAAATATACTTGAAATGTATCCCCTTAAGTGCTTAAACCTTACTAGAAAAAAACCCTGTGGGTTAAAAAGGATTAACACAACTTTCTGTTGTTATCTTAACTACATATCAGTGTTTGCTATCTCACAACAAAGAGGACATGGATGGCCAGCTATGGTTTTATGGAGTGCCTTATGGAGTGGTTTTCTTAGCCTGGAGCAATGCCAATAAGTTATTAGGTCAATTAGATGTGGATATTGCTATGTGTTTGTGTGGGTGTGGATGGAAAGTGCAGAGCTAGATATTGTTGGCCAAGTTAATTGAGTGCAGCTGTATACATTGCTTCTGAAAAGTTGTCTGAAACAGAACTTGTCCCACAAATACATTGAGCTTATTTGTCCCAGGTTTGTCTGGGTGGGAAAAAAGTCAGTTTCTGAACTCTTGATGACTTCTTTGTCTTTTCTTGAAAAAATGAATATATTTTAATCAGGTTGCCCTAAGGGAGGAAAAGACAAACACTCTTAGGACCTGTGGGGAATCAGACAATCTTTGAAGCAAATGTTGGTTAAATCATTTTTTACTTCCTTCCATTACACCAGCTCTATCATAATCAGCTAATATGTTTTTAAGCAAGATTTCTGTGATTAAAATACCTACTGATGTACTGGGTGGAGCTGTAGCTGAATCCATTTTCCCTGCTGTAGGCAACAAGTAAGTTACTGGTGGTCTGTACAAGAGTAGTTATGTGACTAAAATGCTCAACATAGGAAAGAGTTATGAAAGAGAGACTATTGCTTGTGCAACAGATCCCACCTGGGTAGGAAAGTATCTTGTTTTTCATACCCTACCTCACTGACGGTGTACAGGTAAACATGTACCTTTTTTGCGTGTGGAAGTGTATCGTGAGATACAGTACCATGTAAGGTTACGCTGAACTTCCTGTGTTAGGATAGGCAAAGACCTCTTCTGATTCCTTTGATTCTCCTGTGGGGAAAAAAACCCCAACCAACAAAACCTGCTCTTGGGAGTAAAGAAATCAATCACTGAATATACTGAGAATTAATGAAATAACCACAACCCAAGGATGCTGTGTGTCCTCTAGATAAATATTAATATTATGAATCCTACTGCAGTGATCTATGTATCTGTCGTGGTTTGGCCTCAGATGGCAACAAAGAACCAAGTGCCGTGCACTCAGGCCTTCCCAATACAGGAAAGCATCAGAAGAAAAGGCAAAACTCATGGGTTGAGACAAAGGCAATTTAACAGAACAGCAAAAGGTCACAATAAAACAACAACAATAACATGGGTAGAGGGATATACAAACGTGATTATGGAACTGCTGTTCCCCACCTCACTCTGACCGGACCCAGGATGCCCCCAGCCGGCTCCAGATGGTGACTTCCTGCCCCGTCCCCTGGTGGTTCAGTGTGGGCATGGCTGCCATGGGATGGGATACCTGTGTC
>VXBO01003734.1:120033-131968 GCA_013400135.1 Rhinoptilus africanus | reverse complement strand
AGCGGGCGGGCGGCGGCGGGGACCCGCGGCTCTGCTGCTCCCCGGCTCTGTGTCCCCACACCGGCTCCCTGCAGGGCGGTGTGGCACCCCCTGACACCCCCTGTCTCCATCCCACCCCCGCTGGTGGGATCAAACCCTCCGGTGTTCACCGCGGGCACCCGCCACGCTCCCAGGGACCACCCTTGGCCAGCGCGTGCCTGTCCCAGCCTTGCCCCCCTCCTCCGCACACTGTCTTATCCCCAAAACCGCCCATGGGCAGAGGACACCATGGGCACTGCTGGTGAGACACCTTCCCAAAGGGCTGGGGGGACGGGCCCCCCTTGCTTGCAGCCGGCCAGGAGGACCCTGCCACAGGGCTTGACTCACCTTCTCAGACTTTTCCAGCCTCTGAGGCAATAACGGGTGAAACCGGGACGTTTCAACACAGAGATGACCCAACGCGGCACTACACCATGCAGAGCACTTCCCCTGCTTTCCGGCGGAGCTGGGCTCCTCAACGGAGCAGATGTCCCCTGGTTTTGGATACGCTGGAAGCCGTAGCCCTCTCCCCCAGCCCTCCTGCGCTCCTGCAGAGCTTGGCTGCACGGGGCCGTGCTGGTTTTGCCGTGGGACTCCTGCAAATCGCCTCCAGCATCTGCAGGTCCCGTGGGGCTCAGGAGATCTGACCTGCAGTGGGTTCACATCAGCCAGTGCCAGATGAGAACATAACCCACCCTCCCGGTCCTTGCGGTGGCCAGTCCCTCGCATCCCGGAGTCGCTCCTGAACTCCAGGCTCTTTTCTGAACGAGACTCTTGTGGGCAGCAGGGCTTGGTGGCTTCAAGCTTCCCAACAGCAGCAGCTTCCAAACTAGCGGTGCACCAAGAGCTGCTCCTCCTCCTCTTCTTCCTCCTCCTCCTCCTCAAGCTGTTTCACAGTCAGGCTACAGCGACTTCCTGGCGTTGCACACAGCTTCTCGCCAACGGTAGGAAAGAACTTCTGATTTCAGGGGAGGGGGACTTCAGAGATGCACAAGTCCTCCTGCTTGGATGCCTTCGGTGGCCTTTAGGAAGGAGGTGAGCATGCAGGAAAGCATCCGCTGATGGAAAATGGTGAGTAAGAACTGGAGCTGGGCAAGGGGCATGGGGAGTGGAGTTGTGTCTCCTGCTTGGAAAGGCTTTGGCAGTGTCCTTGCGAGGGGCTGGATCCTGCTGAGGCCCTCCCTGCCCCTGGAAGATAAAGTCCTCCTGTATGTCGGAGCTGGTTGGAGCTTCAGAGGTCTCTGACCAGTTCCTGGGCTCACTGCGAGATTTGCTGGGTGACGTTGGACTGGATATAAAATCTGTGAAAGAGGAGGAGGCCACACTCTGCCACTGAGTCCAGGAGAGCACCCACCAGTGCAAAATGTGTTGAAAAAGCTGGAATTGATCATGGTGACAGTTGCTGTATCCCACAGGTAACTCTGGGGGCTCTGTGCACGTTCCAGCTCATGGAACAGCTCCAAAATCGATGGTTACAAACCTCTGAATCATTCAAGTGTCAAAAATCCCAGCGGCATGTTTGGGAATCTGGAAAAAGTTGATTTTTTTTGTCACTAGTTTGAGTGAAAAGCGCACTGCCTGGTGTGCAGGAAACAATGAATTCGCACTGCTTTACCACAGGCTCTTCTCAGAGTGCTGCATTTGCACCCTTTACTGGGGAAACTGGGGTGACTGCCTGGGGATGCGAGGGGAACTTGCACTTATTTAGGTATACATACATTTGAGCACTTACGTGTAAAAATATTGCGCTAGCTTCTTTGCATGCGAGCCCTTCTGTTGTGAAAGAAAGAAATTATGCAAGCACAAACCCAAACTGAAATCCCGGGTGGAGGAGAACGCCAGAATCAAAACCTACGGCTTGCCGAGGGGAAGTGGGGCAGCCAGCTCTGGTGCAAAGGGACACTGTGATCTGGGGACAAGGGGGTGGGAGAAGGATGGGGGAGGACAAGATGATCCCTCTCCTCTCATAAGCTTAGGAAAGCTCCATCTCAGAAGCTTAGGAAACATGAAACTCCATCCCACCTGAGTTTTGTGCCGTATCTCAAACCTGGCACTCTTCCAAAAGTGGACCAGACTCGTCCTGGCAGCCTTTCTCTGGAGGCTTCAGGAAAAGGGGTGTTTTGGTCATTCAGGAAACCGTGGACAGCTGGGGCCAGCGTGTCCCAGTTCACGTGTGCGTGGTGTGAGCAGCACAGGAAATGCACCGGTCAGAAAAGTAGGGCAGATCTGCTGCCTCCTTGCCTTATTTGCACGCAGGCTTTGGCAGGATGAGTTTCAGCAGCACCGGCCTGGCTTTTCTTCCAGGGCAGTGCTCATGGCTCTGTGTGGTCTCCCCCACCAACTGCTGCCCAACTGCCCTGGGTTCACCATGGACTTGATGGGAAGCAGGACCAGGGCAAGGCAGACTGCTCCCATCTGAGCCCTGGGCAATCTCTAGATCTCAGATTCTTCCCTCAGGAGCTTTGCTACAAGTAGGGTATAATCCCCCACCCCATCCCTCTGTTTTGATGGTCGCTGGGAGTGCAAGAGGGTGGATTAGACCAAAAGACTCCATGAAATGCCTCTGGATGCCCCTGTGGTGGTGGGACCTGTTCCCAATCTGGTGCAGCCCAGTGTTGTTTTTTCAGGCATGCTCCAAGACTGCTTTGAGCAAAGACCGCGTTTCATGGAGGAGGCTTAGTGTCAGGCCATGCTGAAGAGATGCTGCACTCCCCAGGTGACCCTTTGACTTGTTTTTCTCCATGATGTTTTAACTGGAGCTTTTCTTAATGGTCGCAGACACACCTGGAGGGGAAAGAGGCTGTGGTGAGGCACCTACGGGCAAAGCTCCAAGGGAACAGGAAAGAGCCTCCCGAAGCAGGTGGCTGGCCGGAGAGTCGCTCTGCAGCATCCCCTGCAACGGAGCAGGGACAGAGCCCCGCGCTAGGCTCCAAGGGTGAGCCACCTCCCGAGACGCCCCGGACCAGGAGGGTGGACTTCAGCAGGGCTTCCCCATCTCACAGTAAAGGTCAGAGTGCGGGACAGCATTCACCTCCTCATCCCATCCGTGAGACCCCGGGATGGATGGCACGACTGAAGAAGGGGACTGCTCAAGACACCAGCTTCCCCTCAACCCCTGCGAAGCCAGAAGGAGGAGACACATTGAACAAGGAGGTGGGAGCCACCTCCATTCCTCCCCGGAGAAACCCAGCCCAGCACACATGGCCACTTGCCAAAGACAAGGGTTCTCCAGCAGCTCCTGCCAAAGGCCCAGCTGTTGCAGCCTCCCTGGACGCTGCAGGAAGAACCCCCGGGGCAGGGCACCCAGCTCTGCCTCGGAGGAAGCCGCTGCCACACGTCAAGGCGCTGGGAGCGAGGCCGGCCAAGCCCAGGCGCCCTCCTGTCGTGGATCTGGAAAAGTTTGGTGCAGCTGCACGTCCTGCGACATCCGTTCATCCTGCCACAGAGCCACCAAGGAGCGCTCAGCCCGGTACGGCCAGGCACCTGCAAGTCCCCAAGAGAAGGATGCCGCTCATTCAGGAAGGAAAATCTCCCCAGTCACAGTCTAGACCTTCTGGGAGATGGAAATACTGGGGGGGCTGATGGAGAGGTGGGGGCTGGTAATGCCACAGGGGCTTTTATAGGCATAGTGTGCGTAAAGGAATGAGAGAGAAGGACGTGGGGTGAAGAAACAAAGATGCCTGGCTGGGGACAGGTATCAGGCTCTGGGGTGCTTGTAGGGAGTAGGGTTGGAGTAAGTAACATGAGGGATGCTGAGAAACTGGAGTCAGCCCAGTGCAGGGCACTAAGGTGTCTGGGGGCAGGAGCACGTGGGGAATGAGGCTGGGACTCAGGCTCGTTTGGCTGGGAGGAGAGCGAGCGAAGGGGAGATCCTCTCAGTGCCCACAGCTGCCTAACGGGAGGACAAGGTGGAGCAACTCTTCCCAGAGGTGCCCAGGAGCAGGACCAGAGGCGATGGGTGTGAGCTGCAGGGGGGGAAATTCCAGTTAGATATTTGGAGAAGGCTCTTTCCTGTAAGAGTGGTGCAGCCCTGTGGCAGGCAGCAGGGAGATGGGTATCTCCATCCTTGGACATATTCAGTTGTCACCTGGATGAGGCCCTAAACAACCTGCTCTAGCCCTGAGGCCAGCCCTGCTCTGAGCAGGAGGTTTGGATGACACTCCAGAGGTCCTTTCCAACCACTCCACCCTTGTGTGGCCGTAGGAGCAGAGAAGCCTGCTGGTGAGGAACAGAGCTAGTCTTCATCCCATGGGCAAGAAGCACTTACAGACCCTTTGGCCAAGGGGCTGAGGCTCTTTGAAGCTGGCAGCAGGTTGCTTGGAACACCCTCCTCCTCTAAGCCTGAGGGAGCTGCCGATGCTCCCCAGCACAGCCGGAGCTATGGCCTCTGGGGCGGTGGTGCTTGGCATGCCCTCCTTACTGGCTGTCCCTGGGATGCAGGGCTTGGTGCCCCTTTGACGTGGTGGTTCTCCGTTCGGCGTGAGCCCTGCCATGCTCCACGGTGGCCTTCCAGGTCTAGGCAGGTTTGCTGGTTTCTAACAGCTGACACTCTGCTAAGCCACACTCTGGGTGATGAAACTTGTTTCAAATCCTGTTTCTTTCTCAACTCCTCTAAATTCTTGTTCACCACCCCATTTGAAGGACCGTTCCTTATTAACCAACTCGTGCCGTAGCCGCAGGGGGCAGGGCAACCATGAGACTGGAGCTTCTCTTTCTTTCCTTATAAGAACTGCAAAACTTAGCTGGTTTATGTTGTTGTTATAAGACATTATTATTATTGTATTAGTGGTCAGAGGCCTTTCTCAGGCCCGGCCATGCCGTTATGCTGGGAGGTGCCCACACACCAAGACTGGCCCCAGCCCTGGGCTGAGTAGCCCTGGCAGAGGAGGGAGTGATCTACTCTCCGCACGTCCTACAAACTATCAGTTTTCAAGTATTTATTTGTGTCATGGGTACCGAAGCAAGTTTGAACATCTAGAATTACACCGCCACCCTGACTTGGTTATTTTTGTTAATTTTTAAGGCAATATTACAATTTTTAGGGCCTGGTATATGATTGCGCATTACTTGGTGCAATAACCCAGCAGAATGGCTATGTTGTACTGTGGATCTTCCCAGCAGTTGTTGGTTGGTCTGGTTGACCAGGCTGGTGATAGCTATGAGGCTGGTGATAAAAATAACAGCATCTTAGCAGGGATGTAGGTATGATCATACAGGCACAGCAGCGTGGTCTGGGTGGTGATGCTCCTGAGCACATGGAGACATGCAGGATTTGCCCGACTCTGGTACAGATCTGCAGTTTAGGGGTTTCACGCAAAATAACCATTTTGGCCTCTTCCCCTCCCCTTTTGTCACCGTTCCAGGGAGAAAATAACATTAAGGACATAAGAATGGGAAAATATATATTAAAGCTCCCCAGTGAGTTCCCCAGTGAGCCGTGCCCTGGGGTGGAAAAGGGAGGAAAGAAAAGGAAAGAAAACCCGCAGATGGGCCATGGCGTGAAAACGTCTCTCTGGATCCAGATGTGCAGTCAGTTTTATCTCCCCGCAGCCCTCTGCACTAAATCTAGCCCAGGGGGCCTCTGACTCTCTGCGTGGGTAACAGAGTCAAGGAGAAAATGTGCAATAATCCCTCTCTGCTCCCTCCCATTCCTCTTTTTACCACAGGTTACCTGAAACACGGCTATGTTGCGTCAGCCCCGTCGCGGTTCCCACCACAGGATGCTACGCGTGTAATGCGGTAAGAACTGAGGCGGCACTTTTATTCCAGGCTGTCCTGGCCCAGCGGAAAGGGCACGAGAGGGCACAGCAAGAGGGCCCTTGCTCTTTTCTGCCAGCTCCTGGAGCCCAGTGTGGGCAGCTCCCGCGGTGCAGTGTATTGTCCTTCATGGGCTGCAACAGAGCTTCCTAACCGCTGTCTGCCTCATCACAGGGATGAAGATGAGATATATGATGATGTAGAGCCTGTTGGGATGCTCAGGAGAGGCCAAGGCTTTATGCTGCCCCCCATGTCCCGGGCGCCAGCGTATCCTCGCCCTGGAGGAGGTGGGTACAGGAGGGGCTGGGAGGCTGGTGGGGGTGAGCTCAGAGAGCCTCGAGACCCTGATGAGCCACAGGCAGCAGCAGAGCCTGCCCTGAGCCCGCTGCTCCCATGCACGGGAGAGTGATGGATTTCTCTGCTGCCTTGTAAATGGTCATGGGAAATCCTAATCCCCCCCACCCTCCGTGCTCAGGGGGCAAACTCAGGCTTTGGTCCCAGGAGGACCTGCTGCTGTCACAGTCTTGTGTCCTGTTTCAGCGGGTGTCTACACCTTATAGCAGCCTCACCGCAGCACCTCTCCCGGGGCTTGGTTTCACAGGTGAAGATGCTGGTCGAGCCTCTAACAGGGTTGCTTTGCCGGCAGCTGCACAGAGGTAACAGGGGTTTTTACTCTTTCTAAGGGACCCAAGATGGCCAGGGCTCCTTGCTGCTTTGACAAAGCTGGTGGTTTAATGGTTTCTGCTGGTCTTGCAATAGAAATGTCCATGGTGAAGAGCACTAGTGGCAGGTTTAAACCTGGCCTGAGGGCCCCAGCAGTCCTGGAGGGAGGCACCTTCCAGCACTGGGGGAGAGCTGGTACAGGGAAATGCCATGGGGCGGCAGGTGGGGCGGGAGAAGGGGAAGGGAGGGAGCAGAGCTTTCACCTGGGCTCACCTGAGCTTTCCTGTGACTTGCAATGACTCTGCAGAGAAGCCCAAGTCTCCCGGAAGATGAAGCCAATGACACTCAAGGAATGCAAGAAGGAAGAGAAGGCAGACAGGGAGTTTCAGAAGAAATTCAAGGTGAGCAGCAACGAGCAATTCTCATCCCTCTGAGCTCTCCCTTACCTCCCGGGAAGGACACAACGCAATGGCAGAGAGGAGCTGTGCTCTGCAGAGACCAGCCGATACCCCGGTGACACCTGTCCTGTTCCCCACTGAAACATCCCCAGATCAGACCAGTCCCACAGGTCATTTGGCTAGAGAGGGCTCTGTGTTTTCCAAGAAGGGAGAGTGGTCAGAGCTGCCCAGCTCACGCTCCCCTGGGCCAACTGCAGAGCTGCAGTGCTGCTCTTTGTGTTTCAGTTCGAAGGAAGCATCAATGTCCTGACTCAGATGATGGTGGACCCCGCAGCGACGGAGAAGAGGGGCGGCGGGAAGAACCTGCCGCTGAGACGAGGAGAAATTCTTGATGTCATTCAGTTTACAAATCAGGAGCAAATCCTCTGCCGAAACAGCCAGAGGAGGTGTAAGTCTGTGGGGGCTGGGGCTTTGCCCGCGGCAGGGATCACAGCACACAAAGCTTTGGGAACAAGTTTCTTCACGTGCACACACTCCAGTAGACAGCAGGAGACATCTCCTTGCTGTCACACAGACCTGGCACATACCCTGGGTCTCAAAGGTTCCCACTGCTCTTTGCACAAACGTTCTGCTCTTCCTCCCGCTTGGCACCAGCATTTCTGCCGTTAGCTGGGCTTGTCATCTCCCTCCGCAGTTCCCGGAGCCTCTTGGCCACCAGCCCGGCACATCAGGCTTTGCCTTAAGTGTGAGGTCCACAAGCCGTGTTTGCACCAAAGTATGCTCAGGTGAAATGGGCTGGAGATCCCTCAGGCAGAGAGACGGGGATCAGGCTCTTCCCATCCAGCTGCCGCCGAGCCTGGCAGGCTCATTCCCGGCATTGCCCTGAACACGTTCCTCCCGAGGGTCCAGCGCGGCTTCCCAGAGCCAGGCTCCTCCTTGCCCCCCGCTCTCCCTGGGGCTGTGAGACGTTGCCAAACCCTGTCTGTCCTGGGCAGGGGCAGGTGCTGGGGCGAGTCCCTGCTGGTGTCCCGGCTCCTGGCACAACCTGACATGCTTTTCCTCCTCTGTTGCAGATGGCTACGTGCCCCGGGCCATGATGCTACACCTGTGAGTATTCCTTCCCCAGCCCCTTTCCCCTCCTCCACCAGCTGCAGCAATTACCCAGCGAGTGCCTGGTACCAAACCAGCCCTGGCCGTTGGGTGCCACCTCAAAACCTTTCAACCCAGGCAGTGACTGTAGCGTAACACCGGCTAGTTAACCCTGGGGGTGGAATCTGCCAGTTCTGGTGTCAGGAGAGGTTCTGGCACTGGAGCAGCTTCCTGGGGTGCTGTGAGCCCTCCCCAGTTTGTAGGGAGGTCCCAATCCCGTGGGACCTGTCCAGACAGTGTTCAGATGCTGCTGGTGGCACGGTGTGATGGGCCAGTCCTGCCCCTCCGCGCGGCCGGGTCTGTGGCTCCTGGCAACCTGGGACGGGGCCACTGTCCATGCGCAACACGAGAGTGGCCAGAGCCATGCTCACCCCACGCTGGAGGATCCCGTCTGTCGGGAGAGCGTGAGGCTGGGAGGAGGCGAAGGGGGCTGTGTGGAGGACACCGGAGCCTGTAGACATGTAGGAGAGACAGGACGGTGCGACAGCAGGAGCCATCCCTTGCCTCAGCGTTGAGAGGCGGTGGGGACATGGGAGACCAGACTGCTCACAGCACCCTGTCTTTTTCCTTGCAGGGACACTGACATCTATGATGATGTGGAGATTTACGGTAGGTGCAGAGGGAACCGCTGCCGCAGCCCCTTTGCCACGTGCCAGATGCTGTTCCCTGCCAGGCAGCAGCGACCCCACGCCAGCACCAGCGCCTCCCCTCCTGCCCCTTTGCTGTTTCTCCACCTTCCCTCTCTCCCCTCCCTCTCTGTGACTGCTCTCCCTCTCTCTGGGACATCCCTTCATTTCTCTCAGTTCCACACAAGTCCTCATGTTCCTCCCTTACCAATTATTTGGATTTCCCCCCACCCTTTCCCTTCTCAGCTTGCTCCCTCCACTTGCTGCCAGCCCTGGGGACCCTTTGATGTCCTTTGAGATGTCCCTGATTTCCCAGACAATTTGGGATGCCCGTTCCCAAGCTTGCTCCCAGCACACAAACTCCATTCCCCAGCTTGCAGACGGCTCTGAAGATGGAGCTGAATAGAGATAACTGTATTTTAGCTGCCCTGATGAGCAAACATTTTGTCTAATTTTGCCCGGCAGGTTGAGCAATCCATGCTAAAGCCCCAGGCACAAGACAGCACCAACAGAGATCTCCCCAAGAGACGAAACATGAAAAGCACTATATGCCACGCTCCTGCTTTGGACGGAGCTCCGCTTCCTCTGAGACACCGCCATGGCCCTGCTGAAACAGCGGTGGGGCTGCGGGGCTGCAGGAATCCTGTCCCACATGGGCAGGGGCTTCAAAGAGACCCTCAAGTCAAAGAGATCCTTCTCTGTGGCTTTGTCTTTTCTGTATAAAATATGGCAAAGGTTTGAGGGTTTCATGGTCTCATTGCGGGGCAGGGGTTTAAAGTCTGGGCCAGAGAGGTTTTAATTTGGAGAGGTTTCAATGTTTCCCCAATTCCAGGGTGTCCTCAGCCTGGAAACAGCAGTAAACCCACCCACCCCGGCCTTTAGTTGCCTTCTGCACCGCTCTCCTGCCCCCGTGAGACTCCTGGGCTGAGCCAGAGTCCAACTGGACATGGAAATATCCAAAATGTTGTGGACAGCAATGATTATTGCCCAGGCATCCCAGCAGCACCCTGTGGCCTTGGGGCAGGTTCCCTGCAGATCTGCTGGGGGGTGTGGATCTGTTGGAGTAGATATCCCTGTGGGTACGTTCAGCATCACCCGGCAGTGCCTTGGGCTGACGGTCGGGGGGGATCACCATGGGAAATTCCGCGATTAACTGGGAAACAGCCTTTCTTTGCAAGCTTTGCCCTCACAAAGCCCTTACAGCTGTGGGGTGGGAAGGGGGTGGGCTCACAGCCAGTGGGAGCACAAATCCTGCGGCAGCCCCCGGTCCCAGATCCTTTTGGATCAGCAACTGTGACGGGAAGGGAGTTCTGGGGATGGATCCCCACTCCCAGCCTGCAGCACACAGCCCCCAGCCGGGGCTGGAGGGTTAATCTGGGAGGGTTCGGCACCAGCACCGGCACCAGCACCGGCAGGATGCCAATCCCAGATTAACCAGTTGAAGACGTCATTTTCCATTACGGGAAAAGCTCCCAAGTAGCCCTGAAGCTTTTGGTCCCTGGGATTAGCTGCCAGCACACTCTGCTCCCAGCAAAGGGCAGGGATCCATCGGAGCGTTGGTGCCCGGGGCGATGAACGGGGCTGGGAGCTGCTCCGAGGGGCATCGCCTGGACGGCTGAGGACGACCATGTGGGAGCGGGTCAGGAAAGCTCTGCTGAACTCACTGTCCAGGACTTCCCTGCGCATCTGGAAGTGGGTACGGGGTTTCTGGTGTAAAAATGGCCTCCTGACCCTGTCGATGCTGTCAGTTGCCACCGGCTGCCTCCTGGGATTCCTGCTGCGGGCGCTGGAGCTGACGGAGCTGGTAAGCCTGGCCGGGACTGGGACGGGAGCGAGGGGAATGGAGCGGGACAGCCATGGCAACCAGCCCTGGTGCTGGCAAGACATCACCACTGAGGGCCCCAGATGGGCTCAGCCCCAAAGGCAAAGGCTCCTGTTGAAGAAAACCACCTTGCAGGGCAGGTTTCTCCCTGTGAATTTTCTTTTCTTTTTTTTTTTTTTCCGACCAAAAAGTTGCCAACAAATGCCAAAACTGCGGTACAAATCCTGCCTCCCCTCAGTGGGAGTGCAGGGCTCCGAGACGGACCTCGTGGGGCTGCAGGAGCCTCCAGGCAGGATGGGGATGGTACAAGGGGGAATGGATGCTCGGCTGCTGGATGCTCAGTAATGGGCTCCCCCCAACACAAGCAGCAGCGCTGGGGCTGAGGGACGAGCGCCTCCTGTTACTCTCCCCTGTTGTGCCGATGCTCAACCAAAGCAGGTTTTCACTCTCTGGAGAAGAGAGTGGAAAATAAATACGGGGTTGGTGGAGAGTCTGGGGGGCTTCCAGGGGTCCCCTTCCTCTGAGAACACTTGGAGACAAAAGCACTGGAGAAAATGCACCTCAAGGGTGCATTTGCTCAGCGCTTTCTAGGAGCGTTGTGCTGTTAAATGTCACCACACTGAAATCCACGTGGCTTTAATGACATCGGATGTCTTGGCTGGGGCTCAGCCCTGATCTTCGGCCGGTGGCTGAGCCCGGGAGGGGGGATGCTGCTTCGGGCAGAGCGCGGCTGGGGATGGAGCATCCCCATGTCACCGCAAGGATTTAGCAAAGTCTTGTCACTTCAATTACGCCCTTCAGCATCACCATCCGCAGCAGGGATGATCTTGTTACTTAATTGAAGCCGGGTGTAATCTCCCTGCGCCCCTGTGTGTGCGCCTGCGAGTGCCCGGCAGCCTCCCACACTGGGCTTGAGGCTGGCAGAGCCTGGGGGCTCCTGCCATGCACTGAGTTCATCAGTCCTCTGCCCCAGTCCCGCCCTGCCCTGGTGCCACAGCCCTGCAGGTGGTCCCGGCAGCCCCTTCTGCCTGTCCCAGACCCCAGGCCGCAGATGAGGGGCTGGAGAAGCAGCCGGTCCCTGCTTTCCTCCCCGCCATGGGAAGGCGTCACGCAGCTGAGAAACCCCCTGACAATAGATGCTGTACAAACCTCCTTGCACCCGGCTGGAGCCATCGCGGCTCCGCTCTACGTGAGCCCCCTGGTGAAATCAGCCGAATTTGGGCCACACGGGTGGGTTAGTGCAGGGACAGCAGTGGGGAGCCGCGGCATCCCTCAAAGCCCGGTGGTGCTGGGTACTTTGGAGTGACCAAAAGTACCTGACGCCTCTACAGCGACACAGCGAAAGACCAGGGGGCAGGGAGGGAGGGAGGGAGGGAAGGAAGGTGGATGGACAGATTGATGGGGTGAGGCATGGAAGGAACTCAGCAGCCAGAGGGATGGAGGATGGAGGGATGGATGGAGGGATGGATGGTGGGTGGAGGGATGGAGGGATGACGGGCAGG
>VXBO01003734.1:66149-116404 GCA_013400135.1 Rhinoptilus africanus | reverse complement strand
GGGGGGTCTCTGCGGGGGGAGCACAGCGCTCGCCCGGCGCTGCACCGCGACCTGCCGGCCCGGACCCCCAAACGCCGTGGGGCTGAGCCAGAAGCGCCGCCCTGGCCCGGGAGGGGGCTGGGTCTGCAGGGAGCAGCCCCCTCCCCCCGTGCCCGCTTCTTGCTTCCCTGCTTTTCTCCAGCCTTTTACTGCCGGAAAAACAAACCCCCAGGACCAGCTGGGCGGGTGGTGGCTTTGCCTCGGTGCTCAGAGCAGGATGGAGACCGTGGCCAACGGGACACTAATGTCACTGCTTTGCTTTTTGTTCCAGTATCGAACTGTTCTTGTCCCGGTGGTGAAATCTCCCGGCTTTCCAAAGATCCCAGGGAAATCTCTCAGTTTTATTTACTTTGCACCTGATGATGAAAACCCTGAAATTCATCGGCCCGTGTTCCTGGAGCTGACGCCGTCCCCTGAGATGACCTACAGGACCCTGCCTGGGACCAGCAACGAGATGAACGTCTTGGGGATCGTCATCTTCTCAGCCACGATAGGTACCCGCTCCGTAGAGAAGGGGGCTCCGCGCTGCCCCCGGCCCTGCAGCAGCTGCAGCCCAGGGGGAAAACTGCTGGGGCCACCGCGCTGTAAATCGAGGCAGGATGCTCGGACGAGGTTATTTCAGCTCTAACTGCTCAAGTACCTGGGGAACCAGGCACAGCACCGAGCTTGTACCAACCCCTTCATCAGCGCTGTCCCTGAGGGGGCTCAAAGAAGGTGTGAGGCACTGAGAGGGCTGTTTTCCCCCCAGATTTCCCATAGGAGCCTCCACAGCCCACATGGGTCCTGAGGGTTTTCAAATCGTCACGTAAGCTTTTATTGAATGTGCTGAAGCGAGTTGTAACCTTTGCAGAGGCTACTTAGGACACAGCTCGTTACAAACGGTCCCAACCCCTCACGCTGCCGGCGTCCGTGCTCCCTGAGCAGGCAGCGGACAAAAGCTGGGCCAGGCTTGGTGCCCGTCACAAACCCATGGGATTTATAAGAGGACTTTCTGAAGAAGGCAAGAAAGCTTCTTGCGTTGAACGGCCTGTGATCCTGCGCGGACAAGGTGCTCGGCAGCCGTTCCAGGAAGGAAGAAGAAGCAGAGGTTGGATGGAGAGAATGTGTGAAACAGCTAGGGAGGAGGAAGGTTTAAGAGGAGAAAGTCCCGGGAAGGAGGAATTTGGAGCTGACTCAAAGAGTAAGACAGAAGGACACGGGGTGCAAGGCTGCGGGAGAAAGCGAGGAAGAGATGAATCAGGAGGGAAAAGAGTAGGAGGCAACGGAGGAAAGATTACATGTAGATTAAGAGGTGAGGGCAAAGAGCTTGAACTTAGTGTATAAGGAACCAAAAAGCCAATTAGAGGATCCGAGGGGTGGAGGGAGTGTAGCCAGCACGGACCTGGAGCACGGCAGCCTGCGCCAGGGCCAGGGCAGAGCAGCCGGTCCTAAAGGCTACGACACAGGCAGTGCCTGGTGGAGGTGGCCACGGTGGGACGGGGCGGAGATGGACCCACTGAAATATCCTTACAGACAAAAGAGATGTCTGTGGCAGCCTCCAGGGACCAACACCTTCTGCAGACCACAGGCGCTCCGGGAACATGCCGAGCTCCTGCTGCCAGGACACGTGCCCTCCTCCAGCCCAGCCAAACAAGCAAGAAGCAGCTTTTCTCTTCGGAGATTACCACCCCACCGCCCTGCCAGCGTGGGAGTGGGGATCAGCGCCGAGTTAGGACGCAGCGGGAGATCACCTGGGCCAGCCCCCGCCAGCCAGCTGCGCTCCGGGGTTTGCACTGGATGGATTACAGCTCCACAAAGCTGCAGACTGGCAGAGCATCACCTGCACCGGGGACCGGCAACTTGGAAAAGGGAGTTCATACATCCACCTGCAAGGAGGGGTTGGATTAATGGGGTTTAGCTGGCAGAAAACAGGAGAGGGACAGGGAAGGGGAGGCAACACGGCTCTGCCGTGGGAAATGGGGATGGGCTCCTCCCTGCAGCAACACGGGGAGGCCTGGTGGAAGGCAGCTGAGATCTCAGCAAAGGGTACTTGGGTCCAATACCAAAATCCCAGTTTGTGGGACTGAGACCAAGGCATCCATACAGTGCCCGCCGGCTGCCCAGAGTGGCTCCGCTGTGGATGGTAACCCCACGCAGCTGCCACAGCTCCAGAGATGTCTTCACTGACACCAACCATCTCCAGTCATCTCTGTTGCTTTTGAAATCCACAAAAGGGCAAAGATTTAAAGCAAGCTATCCATTTCCTAGAGCGATCTTGTCCAAACCAGCTGTCTGTAGGACCTGAAGAGAAGTTGATTTCTTCCAAACCAGCTGTTATGGCCACCAAATACTGGATGAATATCCACCGAGCTGAGATTTAAGTATGTCATGCCTTGTCTTATTTCTGAATGTCCTGGCAAAGATGACTCTACTTCACCTCTTCTGAGTAATCCAAGAGATCCAACTCCCTGGCAAAGGTCTCTAGGGGTCCTCAGCCCTGAACGCTGAAGAGGGATGAGAAGGACAAGACAAGATCCTGACTATATTCTTCTTTTCCAAGCTAAAGCAGACACTTGTACAGTGCTTCAGAAGTAGTACTTTTAGCTAACTGCATCACACAGAAAGTATGTGCAACTGGGCTGGGAACTGGATGGGCTCAGAGCATCATTTCCCTTTTGTTCAATGGATACCTGGGAAGCCTCCTCGCCAGGGAGAGCAATGGGATTTAGCACTGGCCAGTGCCGTGCTGGCAGGCCAGAACACACCAGAACCCCCCAACCCTTCATGTGATTCTGCTCTAGTATTCCTTCAGCAGAAAATTAGAGTGGAATTAGGTTAATCCAACAATATCAAAAGAAAAACCAGAATTAAGACAGGAGGCTTAATGCCTGTATCAAAGCGGCTCGGTTGGATCCTTCCTGACGTACCATTGTACAGCCACAAGCGCCGTCACCGCCGCGGTACAGTCTGTGAGCCAGGGACAAAGCCGTCTGCGCGAAATAGCTGGTCAATAGCCAGAACGGCCCATCGCAGGAGGGGACCGAGAGCTGCCACCGCCTGCGGGGATCCGGCAAATCCCAGCACTTCTGAAGTTCCTCCGAGCGGCAGACGTGGCGTGGGGCTCTTCTCGCTCCAGAGCAAGGGCAGGGAGGCAACATATCGTCACATCCTCAGCTATATATAACCCCACTGAGCTTTGTCCTATAAAAAAGTACCAATTTTTGTTTCTGGAGCTACATTATTCTTGTATTACCAAATAGCAAAGGGACAGCTTATCCCCCTTGAGACGTGACTCCCGGTACTGAGCAGCAGTGGAGGGTTTAGCAGTTATCTGTGCAAGGAACAGCCCAAATCCCGGCTTTGGGTTCGGTGGGTTTGAGAAAAGGCCAGATGCTTGTATTTGCCTGGAGCAGAGAATTCCTGTGACCCGTAAGAGCATGTGGAAATCTGTATGGTCTGACCTGCTGTGAGTTTGCCCAGTGAAACCCGTTGTGTGACCACCAGAGCCTCGAGACACCCAGCACAGCACTCCTCCCCCGGCACCACTGAGTAATATAAACCCATGTGCTCGGTTGCAGGACTTCTCCTGGGAAAAATGGGTGAGCGAGGAGCTCCGCTGGTCAACGTGTGCCAGTGTCTGAACGAAGCCGTTATGAAAATTGTCTCCATGGCAGTTTGGTAAATCTGTTTTTGATTGATTCAGTTGTTTTCTTCCCTGCTATCTAATGGTAGTGCTGAGCTGCGGAGAGGTCTACAAGTATCTATTGTCAGCACGGGATTTATTTTCGTATGGTTGGAGAGTTGGGCAGGGAGGAATCTTATGAAATTCGACAAGGGCAAGNGTCTCTTTAGTCTAGAAAAAGATGCCTGAGGGGCACCTTATCAATGCTTATAAATACTGACGGGGGGGTGTCAGGAGGATGGGGCCAGGCTCTGCTCAGTGGTGCCCAGGGACAGGACAAGAGGGAACGGGCACAAACTTGACCATGGGAAGTTCCACCTAAACACGAGGAGGAACTTCTTTCCCTTGAGGGTGGCAGAGCCCTGGCACAGGCTGCCCAGGGAGGTGGGGGAGTCTTCGTCTCTGGAGACATCCCAAACCCGCCTGGAGGCGTTCCTGTGCCCCCTGCTCTGGGTGACCCTGCTCTGGCTGGGGGTGGGACGGGGTGATCTCCAGAGATTCCTTCCATCCCCACCATTCTGTGATCCTGTGATTCTCTGACTCTATCATGTGGTACCAAATACTGCACTGGCTCTCGCATAGTGCTTCAGTGATTGCTGCATCCTCATAAAGAATTTTTTACGCTTATTCTTTGCAGGTACTTCCCCTTTGGCATTATATTTCTCATCGCTGGAAAGATCCTGGAGATGGAAGATCCATCGGTTATAGGACAGAAGCTGGGACTATATGCCATTACAGTGGTGTCAGGGCTAGTCATCCACGGGCTCATTCTCTTACCTCTGCTTTTTGTGCTCATCACCAAGAAAAACCCCTTTGCTTTCATTCAGGGGATACTGCAAGCCTTGCTGATTGCCTTGGCTACATCTTCCAGGTATGAAAACGCGGCTGAAATGCGCTGATGGAGCTGACTGAGGATCTGGTTTAGTGGAGGGAGACGTGGCTGTGTGTACGGCCGGGCGAGCTGTGGGAGAACGGGTGCAAGTCAGACAGAGAAAAATGATGCTCCAGCACTATGTGAAATGAGATCGCTCCCAGCTTTAGTGGGAAGCGGGATGCGTGGCACTGGGATGCGTGGCACTGGGATGCGCGGCACTGCTCGGTCCTCAGCAGGAAGAGCCTCGGTGCGTCTCCAGCCCCCACCAGCTCGCGCTGCCCTTCTCCTCGCCCTCTCCTGGCCCTTCCCAGAGCAAAGCAGTACGTTTGTACGTCCGCGTGCTTCTTTTAGTTGCTGCAGTCAGTTTTCTTGATAGAATTCAGAATAGGACTGTTGTAGGTGGTTTATAAAACAGAGCAGGGTTACCATCCTAGGTTTTAACCTGAAACATCAAAAGCTCTTCTGAACGCTTTACTGAAAAACTTAAATCAACTCCTGTGTATCCCAACCTTCTCCAAAGAAAAGTGATGTCTACTTTGATAAGATTTTGTAACTTTGCATTATTATTATCCATTTTATTTTAATTGGAAAACATTCTTTATAACAATGAAAAAACTTTACATTAGAAACTACTGTCCTTTCTGGAAGACACGCAAATGAAAACATTTTCTTAGAAAACATTTGAGTAGGCAAAGGGATTTTCCAGCCCCCCCAGTGCTGCTTCTTCCCATAATCCCAATAAAACCATCTGGGATTGTGTCTCCTTCCCCCAGTGCCCACCAAGGCAGGTTTTTTCTGCTGCTCTACCTGATCTTGGGGCTGGGGTCTCCAGGCTCCCTCCCCCCTGCCCACCCTGGCCGAGCCAGCGGGAGAGCGTTTCCAGGGAGATGGATCCCTCACTCCCCGTCCCGGTGCCGTGCTCGGGCCATTGCGCCGTGCCCTGCAGCCCACTCCTTCCAGAACTGTGCTCCCTGCCTCCAAGAGCCTATCGCAATCCCATCCGCTTCTTTCGTGTGCTTGTTTCCTTTCTTCTGTCCACTCTTCTTCCTCCATCCCGACTCCAGCGTGACAGCTAAACAGAAACAAGAGAGAAAGGTCAGGGGGTGCCCAAGCCGAGGAGCTGCTCCTCGAGTGCGCGGCCGGAGGAACAGCGGGGGCTGGAACCCAGAGGAACAGATGCTCCGGCAGATGCTGCCCCGCACCGACGCTGGAGCGGTGCAGGAGTAACGTGGGGCCAGGGAGGTGCAACCCAGCCGCAGCCGTCACACAGAGCTGCTCACCGGGGGCAGTTTATCTCGCAGACAGTGGGTATCCAACTGCTTGGCTCACTGTGTGTATTCCCCAGGGAGCGCAGCCTGAAGGAACTCTCACTGCTGCAGCGCTTCGTGTAACAGCGCTGCCGCATCTGCCCTCAGGTGGACTTGCATTTCTGCACCGTCATACTGACTGCTCTTTATAAAGCTCACCGCAAAGAGAGAGAATTACTGACCATTTCTTGTTCTACAGCTCAGCAACCTTGCCCATCACCCTGAAGTGTCTCCTGGAAAACAACGGGATAGACAGACGCGTGGCACGCTTCGTCCTCCCTGTCGGTGCCACCATCAACATGGACGGCACGGCGCTGTACGAAGCGGTCGCTGCCATCTTTATCGCCCAGGTCAATGAATATGACTTGGATTTGGGACAAATTATAACAATAAGGTAAATGTTTCTTTGCCGCAGCTGGATTGTTTTGCTCCATTACAGCAGCCTCTCACCCTTTTCCCGTTCGGCAGAGATCTTGCTACCGCAGAGAGTGAACTTTGCTGGAGAGCTGAGGAGCGGGGAAAGGTGCGGTGGGACCAGCCCCCGGGAAAGCTCGGGCTCTGCCCCCACAGAATTCGCTGCAGAATCAGACTCTGCCTGTAGGGAGAAGCAGACGGTGAGCTGAGAGCACGGCTGGAGCAGGCCAGCGCCTGCAGCGCAGACGAACTATCTTAGCGCAGAAGGGTTTGTGCGCATCTAAGTCACTCCCCGTCAGGAAGGGAATACCCCCATCTTATAAGCAGGCAAATAAAGCATCTATCTAGATAAAAATAAGTAAGGACAGTTGCAAATATTTAGCCATTTTATGCTACACCTGACCGCAGAGGGAGCTGTGTGAGCGCAAACCCGGGAGCACCCTCAGCCAGGAGGCGCCAGGCAGGGCTTGGGGACAGTCAGGGAGCGGGAAGGTGGAGGAAGCCAGATCCGACCCAACCTGTCCATACAGGAACAACTTTGCCATGCAAACGTGCTTGCTTTTTTTAAAAAACACAAAACCCCCCAAATGAACAAAACACAGTAATTGCGCAGCTGCCTTCTCTTCGCAGCATAACAGCGACGGCAGCAAGCATAGGGGCGGCCGGGATCCCCCAGTCCGGACTCGTGACGATGGTCATCGTGCTGACTTCTGTGGGGCTGCCCACCGACGACATCACACTCATCATCGCGGTCGACTGGGCGCTGTAAGTATTTTGCGGACGCGGTGCCCAGGTGGGTGCCGAGCACCAGCTTGTCGTGTATCCGAACAGGCTCATGGACGCAGAGACTGAGGCACCACAGAACAAGGCCAGGAGCCAAGCCAAGATTCTTCATTTTCCAATTATTTTCTTGAAATAGCCCACGAGAACTATAGGCGAAGAGTCTCCTAAAGGAGTGTCTGACCTGAGGCGTTTCTGTTCCGAGGTGCCCGTCGCTGCCTAGTGCCCCATCAAGGACTGTACGTGGAAGGAGTGGGGATGGTACTCAGCCCCTCTCCCAATTAGGGTCCCCACTTTGAAATACCATCTTGTCCTCACCTTTTCTCTAAATTCCTATCTGACCGTACAACACATCTCCTTTGGAGGTCTCAAATAAGTCACAAAATCTAACTTTCTGAAACATATATACGTTTATACTTTTAAGAGCTCAAAAGGATGCTACTTTCCTCCGTAGCAAGAGGTAGAAAGGAGCAAAGTGGGTGCATACTCTTGTCTTTGTTACTGTGTGAGGCTGCTAGTTAATGTACTCCCTAGGAATACCTGAAGTCCTAGGCTTCTCCAAGCTGTCCACTCTGTGGAGAAAGGCAGAGGGACAGCACAAGAGTCAAAGCGAAGTGGCGGATAGTCCAGTTTTTGTTTTGGTGGAATATTATCCCTGGAAGAGGAACAAGGTTGATAGGGCAGGGTGAGAGTTTTCTGGCTTCACAGAAAGAGAAATTAAAATTAACCAGAAAGATGCTAACAGCAACAACAGAGCTACCAAAGGGGTGGAAACATGCAATTGTTTAGGAAAAAACACGTGATCTCCATGAGGTTAAAAAAAAAAAATCATTCAGAGAAATCAATAATAAACCATAAATCACTGGTAATTATTTACAATATGTGTTCCTCTGGTTTGCTGTTTCTATTTCTGAAACATGGGCATTTTCACAATTAAAAAGGAAAAAGGAGGAAGAAATAAACATCCCAGCAAAACAGTAACAAGGTAAAGTCAAAGCTGTTTCCACACCAAATCACAGCAGGAAACGAGACAGTTCTGGAGCAGATGTAGCAAAACCCCCTCTTGTGTTTTATAGCACCTTCTCCCTCAAACCCGTATGTCACCAGAACTAGAACGTCACTGGAGTTTCTGCAAGTAAGGGTGACATTTTCGGTAAGGAAGCCTGTCTTCCGACGAGATCATCTTCATCGTGGTGGATGAAGACCAGGTTGATCTCGAGATAAAACCGGATGTGATTACATTTGTCACACACAACAGAAGCCAAACATACGCAGTTTGTGAAATGTGCCGTTCTAAAGTACTAAGCTGAAAATGAAGCAAATTAGCTAGGTGAAAAACATGCAGAGTAGACACCGAGTTCTACATAACTGACCTGTGGGTTGCCAACGTGTCCTTCACAGCCACCCTGGATGGAGGAAACGGCCTCGAGTATCCTGGCTGCTTTTCTCTTCCTTTGACATAAAAGGAAGTTTAACTTTTCAGGTAGAACTTGTAAAATCAGAACAGAACACGAGTTCAGCCTCTGGGCACCACAGGGTACCCAGCACCACCGCCTGCCCCCGCCTGCCGGCACTGGCTGCGACGCCAGAGGTGCCCGGATAAACGGGAGAGGTGCTGTGCCTGGGTGAGGAGGGTTTTCTCCCCGAGAGGCATCTCAAGGAGTTTTATGACTTGCTGAGGCAGCTCACCCCACACCGAGTGACACCGGTGACGATGCCTCCATTAGGGAAGTGGCGCTGGCGGGTCTACGGACTAAAAAGACGCATGAGGAGACAAAAGAAGCCCCATCGCCTTCACAGTACTGGGCTCAGAGACATCGCATGTACCATTTTTTCTCTGTATTTGCAAGAATGACACTGCACTTTCTCAACTTGCAATAGCAGAACCAGCGGTAGCGACGTTAGGGATGGAGGCTGACGTGGTTCAAAGCCATAAAAGACCGCGGGCGCGTTGGCTGTGGCCACCAACAGCATCCTCACGGCTCTCTCTCATCTAGGGATCGATTTCGAACGATGACCAATGTCCTGGGAGATGCTCTGGCTGCTGGCATCATAGCACACGTCTGCGAGAAAGACTTTGCCCCAAAGGCCCCCCCGGTACGTACAGCCTGTCTGGGAGCGCGGGGGGACGCAGCAGATACAATGTGCTCCCTTAAGAAATTAAAATTGCATTTTTTCTTTTTGCAGCAAGATCCAGTAAACAACACAGACAAGTTTCCTTCTGTAGAGACCTCACATCTGCACCCCAAAGACAACGTGATTGAAATGATCGAAGAAACTTTGTTCGATCAGACGGGAGTTCATTACAACATCTGCCAGGTGTAGGTCGCAGCATTCCTGCGCCCGGGAACGGGATCTTGGTGCTAAACACTGACATTGTGAATGTCGTACATGGATGCTCTGCAAGACAAAGGCCTTACTTGGCACAGAAAGTGGAAAAATCCTCTCTGTCCTTCGAAGACGGCGGGACTCCCCAGCCAGCACCCACAGAGCCCGGCTGCGGGGGGCGGGAGGCAGCTCCTGCTGCGCACCAGCACCCGGCCGAGCCTGCGCCCGCCTGGACCGGCCAGCGGGGATGGAGGGCTTCACGCCTCAGGTTTTTTCAAGCCCAGTTCTTTTCGAAGGCGAGGGGGGTGAGCAGGTGTCAGAAAACTGGGACTGGGCCAGCTGAGAAAGCAGCAGAGATGGGACAAAAATCTGACCCCGCAGGGCAGCTGCCCTTGTCTGCTGGTCAGGCCGCACTCTATGAAAGTTTTATTTTCTTTATTCTAGATATTTTTTTTAAAATCGTGGCTTTTTTTATTAATAGATTATAATCTAAAACTAAGATTAAGTGATTTTTTGTCTAGACCTCAAAATCCAAGTTGGCCGTAACAGGATTTCCCAGCCGCTACCCGCGGAGAGGAGCACACGGATGGCTGAAGGGCACGGACAGCCAGGCTCACCCGAGCCGCTGGGACGGAAGGACCAGCTGTACACCTTTTTACTGTCTCTTTTATTACAGTGAAACTAATTGACCAGGCCCAGTTGCAATCGTGTTGATTTTCCCAGCTAAGGATCTGTCCCTACGTTCAAACCCCAATGACAGCCTTAAAATCCAGGCTTCCCGGGGCAGACTCCTCCACAAAAGCCTTTTACACCAATGACTCATCTCGCTGAATTCATCTCTCCAAATGCCATCTCATTCCCTTTCTCCCTCTTGCTTTGTCTTTACCGCCAGTGTTCAGTCTCCTGGAAGCAGGTTAAACTCCCCCTAACACCCCTTAACGATCCACCAATCGCGCAGGAAGGAAAGACTTCCTGTGTATAATCCCTCATGCTGGAATCAGGGGTTTTAAAATAATTTCTGGTTTAGAAGAAATATCAATTCCACTTTTCCCAAATGAAAAGGAGAAGCTATTAAATATCATAAACCAGCTTTTGCACACCAGCGAGCCTTCTGCTCCCTGTTAACTTCAAAAAGCCTTCAGAGAATCAGAACCAAGGGAAGCCTGAGGTGCTGCTGTTAACTTTGGCCTTTCTAACACTCCTCATCTGGTTGGTTTTTCATACCTTCTTAAGCACTGCTGTCCTGCCGTTCTTCAACAGGAGCAGTCAGGTCTTTTGCAAAAAGAAAGATAATCACATTTCAAATCAAGAGATCTCTGCAGCACCCCAGAGCATCCCTCCCTCATTCACTTATTCCTCCTGATCATAGGAGGATCAGGAGGATCCTGCTGGACATACAACACGCTTCAGTGGTACCCCACATCTAGTGGACTAGATCATGGAATCACAGACTGGTTTGGNTTCTGGGCTGCCAGCGCACGGTGCCGGGGCGTGTGGAGCTTCTCACCCCCCAACACCCCCAAGTCCTTCTCCTCAGGGCTGCTCTCACTCCAGCCACTCCCCGCCCAGCCTGGGTTTGTGCTTGAATCTTTAGGTTTTTACCGTCCCTCCCAACTCAAACCATCCTATGATTCCAAAAGGATAATTTATCAGACCTGTTCAGGTGCCCGTGTACAGGGCAGTAACTGGTGCCCGAAGTGCCCACGTCCCTCGCTGGCTGCCCAAGGGGAGTCCAGCCACGCAGCACACGGACCAGCATCAAACGGTAGCCCAGAAGAATCCTGCTTTTCACATATATCCCTGCCTCATTAATGAGCTCTGGACATCACAACACAGAACCTTAATCCTGCAGTAAAAGGCAGGTCTGGATGCCCAGGACCGAGGTTTCCCAGGCCAGTGGCGGGGAGGCAGGAGGAGTCTCAGCACCCACCTCAGGGGCTCTGCCGTCTGCCGGGCAGCCACGCTCTCCCCCCGCCCCAGAGGCCGCGCTCCGGCCAGTAACAACTTCAAACATCCTCAAGCTCACCGCAACCAGAACAAACTATTGGATATTGTATCTCGGTAAGGAATGCAGAGCTGGTGAAGGAAACACAACTCCGCGCAGCTTGTCTCGGGAGCGGCAAGCACTGGGGTTTGTCACGGGCCGGGAACATCTCCCGCAGCTGGTGAGATCCAGTTCGGCAGAGGAGTCCTGATTTGTGAAATCAGCAGTAAGGATGGTGCCCACTAAGGTTAAAGAAGTGTCGTATCAGAGACAATACAGCCTCGTACCTCATGACAAACACAGTAAGAGAGAGCTTTAACCACTCAGCAGTCTCAAAACTGGTCTGGAATCACTTTGCCCTTCCAATGGGGTAAAACAAGGAAAAAAAATAATTCAAATCCTTCTGAAAGTCTGTTTGTGGTCTGGTAAAGTGAAGCCATCATTATTGATGTGAAAAAGCCAAAGGCAGCAAGGACAACCCATCGCCTTCAGCGCTGCCAACAGGCACGGGGGAGGCAGCTTAATCCCTTTGAACAGGAAAAAGAAATTGCGGAAAAGTTAAAGGAGGTTTACTGAAAACCTGAGTGAAGTGGCCAGTGAAGCATCCACTGTCTCAGCTGATGTCCTTGGCTGGCTCCAGCCCAACCCCTCTCGCGTTTCCCATCACCTGCTGCCAGGGGAAGCATTTACACCAGTTGGTACCTGCTGCTCCGCGGGGACCAGCAGCCGCCATTTGCCACAACTGAAGCAGCCAAACGTCACCACGACTTCGTGTACACAGAATAACGGCGGCTTATCAGAGCGTGAGGGACAAGAGACTTCCAGAGGAGATTTCTCGAAGATGAGGAGGTAGCACAGAGACTGGCCAAAGTCACTGGGCATCATCTGACGGAGTTTTATTCCGTCCTGACTATACTCAGGAGCAGCAGGACAGGAGGGAGGCGAATCCCACATGCAAAGCCAGCACCTTGCTTAGCAAACTGAAAACTACCTATTCAGCCTCAAAAAGGTCAAATATGATTAAATCCTACTAACTGATATAGCGCATCTTCACAGTATTTTAGACTGTTGTCCCAGGTAGCCTCCCTCCTTTCTAGCAATGAAAACAGAAGTCCGTCCCCTTGTATTTCCATGTAATTGCACACGGTGCATGTACTGAACAGACAATGAAATCCGGTGTACAGAAAGAACACAAGCTCCAAACCAAAGTTTCTTCCTTGGAAATCCTTTTTTTCCTTACAAGCGTAAAAATCTGAGCTGACCCTGTGATGTAGATGTTCCCCAGGTTACAGGTTGTGCATATAATACTGTAATAAAGTTGGAGAATGCCCGGGGAGAGCAGCTTGGCTGTTATACAGGAATTATTTTCACTGAGAAAAAAGAATTTACAGAAAGCTACTTCCATAAACTGTGAAAGATATTTATGGATTTTGTGGTTATCAAACAAGAGGAAAAGTAGAAGCAGCCCTCGGCTTTATGGCACCTCCCAGGGAGAAAACCCACCTCTGGCCATACGGGCTTTGGCGAGGGAATGGCATTTCACCAGTGGTTTTGGTGAACTTGAGGACATGACTCCCCACGAACACTACGCTTAAAGGAGCTTGCATCAAACTTCAGCTCCAGCCTGAGCTTTACACAGGAGACAGCAGCTTGTTTCTACAGTCCGTGATTAAGTTGCCTTTATCTGAAAGAACGGGTTCCTTCCCGTGCGGTTACAAGCCTTCCAGAGCATGAATTACTTTTACATATATAAGTGATGTGTTTTGATCACGGACTTTCACATTATTTTTACTGCTTTTTAGGATTTGTAAATAGAGCGAGCGTGGCAGCAGTGCAGCGTGGGGACATTTGAACTGGTATCTGCTCAGCAGAGAGCGCCGCTGCCCTGATGGCTCTTAGAGGAAAAGGGACCTCGGTTCGTGTTCTACTGAAACCGAAAAAAAGAAGAAAATAACTCAATGATGTAGTGTGTGGCAAAATAAAATCCAAACAACAGATGTGAAAAACAGCCCAAACCTCCCATTGTTTAATTCAGAATACTATCAGTTTCAAAATTACTCCATGCAAGTTTTCTAGAGTAACTCCTTGAAAATTCCATTCCACGAGAAGTTTTGAATGTCTTTATTTAAATTAAACACCAGGTTTCTCCGTAGAATCAGATTTCCGAAGCAGCTCTAAATAATACACATGGCTTAACGACCTTTTTTTTCTTTCCTTTTTTTTTTTTAAATGAGCAGCAGGTAACCTACACTGACTGCTCTGTCAAGGAGTAACTACCTCCCTGGCGAGCGTGCGCTGGGGGCCGTCTGTCTTGGTCTCTTCCCTTCTGACTCACCGTACATACTTAGCTCCTCAAGGAGTTTCTCATTGTGTCTGATAATAGAACTTCCTAGAAAATCCAAATAAATCATTTCAGTCCTTACTGCAGGCGGGCGCTCCTCACCACACCACCCATCAGTGCCCCCCCGTATCATTCAGTAGGTCCTTCTGAAGATGAAGCGGTACAAGCGCAAAATAAGGCACGGCACGGCACCGCCTGCGTACATACTATCATTTGCAAACTGTTTCTCAACAGAAGTTCAGATCTACTGTATAAATTCTTTACGCGGTGTTCAAATGCACCTGCGGCTTTGTTGGATCCGTGTTCCCCAGCAGGCAGAGCGCCTTAGTCCTCAGCTAAGCGCAGTGCGGAGATGATGCCTTACGGACTCACGAGCTTGGATCGCAACAAGCCCGGGCAATTCCGCACCGTGTGGCCTCTCACTGTGTTCGACATCTCCATTCACAAACTGCCTAGGTTTTCAGGGGGGGAAGGAAGCCAAAACATCCCCGGGTAAGATGCTCCAAAATCCCTGTCAGGAGTCACTAGTGCAGGTGTCCTGGCACCCAGGAGTGACACCTACACTCACCTCTGCTTTCTACAAGTTACGCATCTCATTTAAACAACACAAATGAAGTCCCCTGGAGTCAACAGCAAGAGACGAGCGCCTTTACAACCAGTAAATCTTAGGTACTTTACAAGCAGATGAATTGTCTTCTGAAGGGCTTTGGCTGGGTGCTAAGATTTTTAATTGCTTGAGTCAGTAGGATGGATCCCACACTAAATTACATCTGAGCAGAGATACTTGTAAGACCAGATTTTGGCTTTGTTTCCGACACACAGACTACCCAAACCACAACTGGACACAGACAGCAAAGAACAGGGTTGAAACATTACACCCAACCCGAAACTTGCTGCTTCACTTACCCGGCCATCTCACCTGCGAGCTCTTCTACGCACTGTCCTTCCTTGCGCAGAACCACAAGAAAAGGGGTGTTTGGGCATTCTCCTCATTCCTCTTTCAATATTCCTTAAGTCTTCAACCATCTGCAAAGCATTACCTTAAACCACATTCTGGTGCTAAATATTAATACCAGCAGCATCGTGACCCCCACCTTCAGAACTGTCTTGTCTTCAGACACCCGGACCCCCCGCTGCTGGCGCCCTGCCCGCCCTCGGGGCGCCAGACCCCAACGGCCCGTTTGCGCTGTCAGGCTGCAGCCGTCGGGGACAGACAGAACGAACGCTCTCTGCACTCACAGCCTGGCAGGCATCTGCTGCCGATTACACAGGCTAAATTCCTCGCGGTTCTCCTCCTAATAACAAAAAACCGCCAATCCTCACCTTTAATTGTTAGTTTCTACTGCTCATATACTGGCGATTCTTCCTGAGAGGATACCTGCCTCCAGTAATCTATTATTTAGCGCTATTATCTGCTCCTCAAGATCATGCTTTCTTCCAACCTGAGCACCAATTTCCATGTCCCGTACATGAAGCCTTAAGTAGGAAATAAAACATTCACATATATCCTTTGCAAGTACCAATTACTCACTTGCTCATAAACAGAGTTACGGAAGCAGAAATATCTCTCCATACTCATTCACTCCCTCGCTTTTTCAACCAGGTACAACAAATGCATACAAGGAACTGGTAAGAATGTTTGTCCACCTATGGAGCTGACTAATCCCACCTGAATCTGCAATCACAAAACCTCCCTTTCTCCTTTCACAGGATCATCGAATGCGTTGGGTTGGAAGGGCCCTCTAAAGGCCACCTAGTCCACCCCCCTGCAGGGAGCAGGGACATCTGTAACTGCATCAGAGATCCCCCCTCAGGATCCAGCAGCGGCAGCAGCTCAGGGAGCAGGGGCCAAGTCAGGCCCCACCGCTGCGACACGGCTGGGCATCAGAAACAACCGGCGGAGTCAGGCTGCGCGGGGCTGGACACCGGGAGCTCCTCAAGCAGCTGCTCCGGGGCATTTTCAGTCTCCCGGTTCTTGCCTCAACAGTGCCAGACAAGATACCCAGAGAAAGGTGCGAAACGCCCACAAATAGGGAGATAGAAAACAACCAAGTCCGCTGCTCCTTTCCCCACCCCCTCCTCAAAGCATCCAAACATGCAGCTCTCCACGGAAGCCCCAGCGGAAGGGATGCTCCCCCGAGAGCTTCTCTTTTCTCACCTCCCAGTACATACGCAGCAGCTCTGGGCTGACTGTTTCAGCACATCCCCACGGGGAGTATGAGGTGAGACCAACACGACCGAGCCGCAGGGCACCACTCTCCGTCTTGGGAGACAGCTGGGAAAAATGTTATTGGAGAAACTGAAGAGGCTTGTGCTGCCCCTGCCTACGGAGACTGCGGCGGGGAAGGGGCGCGCAGGGAGGAGGCGGGCAGTGCCGCGTATGGCGCTCGGCAGCCTGGGGGGAACCCCAACAACCTGCCCCTCTTCAACTGCTTGTTACTCTCATTACCTGCTGTTCTGAGAACTCGAATATTAAGCTCACAGCACCAGAGAGGCTGCAACAATTCACCCACGCACCAACTCTGGAAAACAGGGGGAAAAAAAATCAGATTATACTATTTAATGGGTCAGAAGAGGAAAAAATCAGAAGAATCAAGTAGGTTGTCCTGTACTACATAAGGAGTGGAATGGTGGAATAATAATGGTGGAAGAAGTAAAATTAAGATGATAATAGTGTCATTACTTTATTATTCAAACTCCCTGGTCTAAAAAGAACAGTACTCTCCCATAGTCTAAAGGCAAGGATCAGAACAAAGTGCATGCTTTCGTTAACCCCTGACTACAGCTCTTCAATGTCACCGACTCAAGCACCTAACCTCCTTACTGAACAAAAGTGCTGGAGAATGGAATTAAAGTGATGCAAAGTAGAAAACAAACAAACAAAACCCCCCAACAAAACCAGTCTATGAACACGCAGAACAACAAAAGCACTCAGCCTTTCAGTTACGCAAGCTGAGAAGTTCTACCATTTCTTAATTTATACAGGATATCTTACTAACTGAGATTATTTCTTCATTTGCATGGGTTCTTGTTTTAATAAAGACGTTAAACACCCACCCCATCCCTTAAACCTCACGCTCTGCAGCCCTTGCTTTCAAAACTACAGCATCAATTTCTGGAAGCTGAGCGAGGGCACTAAGGAAAACGGAAAACAAGCACACAGAGGCAGCCTTATTTTACAAAAAATGTAAAAGTTTGACAATCTCTTTAAGAAATGGTGCAGTCCAAAGAACAAACCTGTCTGAAGGTTTGTTCTTTGAAGGTCTGTCTGAAGTTCGGAATTTTTTGTAGAGTTTCTCTACACTCTTGCTGGTGTAACAAGGAGCAGCTCAACGAGGAATGGGAATGGCACAGCATTTACACTTTGCAGAAAATGTTCTTATTTTTCGAAGAGCACAGATACAAAGGTGTGTGAAACGCCCCGGCAGGCGGATTTCCAGCCACCACTCACCATCGGCATACAAAGAGACCAACTGTGATAGCCATCGGACTTGAAATCACCAAATAGCACTAACACGCTTTAGCCAGGATCCCAGTAAGAGGAGGGGGAAAACCACCACCACACTTCCCAGTTTTGGGGAAGTCTTAGGATAGCAGCCGCCTTCGAACCCACCAGGAACGTCCACTGCTGCCTGCGCCCTGCGGTTCAGCCACTCCGCGCCGGCCTGGGGCTGGGGACAAGGAACACCAGCGTCCTGGTGCCCAACCGAAGAACAAGGTCTCATAAAACGCCCTCTTCTGTCGCGAAGAATCCAGGGTTAGGTGCCCTCACTGCCACAGCTACGGCACCGAGAGAAAAACCCACTGCGGGTAAGCAGGTCTCCGGCCGACAGGGCTGTACGAACCGAGGCCTGGCGGGATGCTCCCCTGGCCAGGCAGAGCTCCGCCTTCCTCACCAAACACCGCCTCCGGCAGGTTTTAATCTGCAACTCACCGAGGACCACACCGCTTGAACCCAGTATTAGAGACGATTCTGAGACGAGCATTAACTCAGAGCGAGCACCACGACTCCCTGACCTTCTCTGGAGAGCCCACTGTCACCCCAATGCCACCAACTGTACCCGAGAGCTCTGCAGCTGCCCAAAGTCGAAAATTTTGGCAGTTCAACAGAAGGTTTCTGTGCACGCACAATTCACTCATTGCACTGCATCCCTAACCTACACGACACCCTCACTTCCCACTGCGTCCCAGCCCCAGCTAGAAAACCACCAAATTGCTCAACTGGTGCCTTGTCAGGGTAAGGAAAGCAAGAAGGCTCAGGTCAAAACTAAGAGTATGTCAAAAGGCTTCTGCCTTTCTGCCTATTCCCTCATAAGCGAGAAGAGCTCAAGGGCATCACTGCACCTGGGAACGGACAACAGGCTCCTCTGCAAGGGCTGGCCATTCCGAGCCTGCCTCCTTCCATGCCGCCGGTGCGACAACCCCCTCAACAACCAGATGCATGGAGATTCCCAAGGTCTCATCAACAGCCTTCCACTACACCTTCATAAAAGAACATGTGACAAGGTCAACAGTAGATTGTCAATCCTGTCCCAGAACAATTTCCTCATTCCCAGCCTCGTGCATCTCCCAGCCAAAGGACACAGATCAATGGCAGACACAGAGGGTGTAAATGGACCCTCTAACGTTATCTTCTTGAGAGCTCTGGTCTCATGTCACAAGACGCTATGAAGCACGTGGATCAAGCCCATTTGACTCACCACATGGGCTCTCCTGCTCCCACGGGGCCCTGAACAATTTACACCCAAAGCTTCTTCTTCACAGAATGTTCCACATCCACGTTATCACTGGTTGTAGCTCCCGAACATGCACATCTGTACGCTCTTCTTCATCACATCAGACCCACGCTCTGTGCAAGAACATTTGTACCCCTCATGCCTCTTCAAAACCTCTCCTCATAGTCATGAAAAAATGAGAGAAGGGTTAGGGAGGGGGAAACATTCCTAGCTCATTCAACTGGCCAAATGGCAGAGCTTAAGAGGATTGTGATCAGCGGCACAGAGCCCAGTTGGAGGCCTGTGGCTAGCGGTGGTCCCTGGAAGTCAGTACTGGGTCCAGTCTTGTTCAATATATTCATCAACGACCTGGATGAGGGCACAGAGTGTCCCCGCAGCACGTTTTCTGGTGACACAAGGCTGGGAGGGGCGGCTGACACAGCAGAAGGCTCCAGCGGGAGNCAGGAACACGGGAAATTCCACCTAAACATGAGGAGGAACTTCTTTCCCGTGAGGGTGGCAGAGCCCTGGCCCAGGCTGCCCAGGGAGGTGGGGGAGTCTCCGTCTCTGGAGACATCCCAAACCCGCCTGGAGGCGTTCCTGTGCCCCCTGCTCTGGGGGACCCTGCAGGGGGTGGGGGGTGATCTCCAGAGGGTCGCTCCAGCCCCTGCCAGTCTGTGATAAGTGATATTTCAACATAAACAAATGCTGAAAATGCATCCCAAAAAGCTGAGAAATTCCTAATGTCCCCCCAACTGAAAATCTCTTGCTTAACTTTCTCTGCCACTGTCTTTCTTCAACGCAACTCCCACCTTAAATTTCCTGTATTTGCAATTACCCAAACTTATTTAGTTTTACGCAATATCGTATCAAATGTTTTACAGAAGTCAGATAAATGGGAGTTAACTGCATTTTATGCGTTTGTAAACTTTATTTATCAAGAACCTATCAAAGAAACCCACCTAATTGATGACTCTGTGATAAAATCTCTGACACAATGTATTCATCTACCTCTGTATCTTTAAATCTCTTATTCAAAATGTCAAGTGTCCGGCTTTAGAGTAATGTTTAGGCTACACTTTGGTGGGGCCAAGCCTCCTCAGTGCACAGCCCCTTTGAGGAAGCTGCTACAGCCTTCATTTCCTAGGTTTAGCAGGGAGAAGTGTTCTGTCCACTGAAACGCATCATGTAGCCTGTTATTTGCCCTTCCCCGCTCATAAAACACCGCCAGGACTGACAAGTGAACGTATTTACTACCAGAGCTCCAGTGCTAACGATGCACTTAAGAGCAGGGGCCTGTCCTTGGAGGCACCTGTACTCTTGTCACCGGCCTTCTTTTGCCAAATACACCACGTTCTTGCTGTAGCTGCAAATGAAGTCTCTCTCTATCCCACCGCACCGTACCACGAACAACTTCTTCACTTCCTGACCTTTTATGCCTATCTGTCGTTGCTAACCAGTCCTCCCCCACCTCCATTCACTCTTCCTTTAGTATTTCAGGTTGGATTTTTTTCAGCACGAGGCGGGTTTTTTTGGCTTCTGCCAGGAATGTAGACTGATGATCGTACCAGCAATTTTGACCAAGCAGTGACTCCAACTGTCCTCCACATCCACACAGTCCACCTTCCAGCCTAACTGGTTTCCCTGAAGGCTTCCTCCCATTTCATCAAGCCACCCAGCCCACGCCAAGCTCTTGCAGCACGTTCCGTGCATCTTTGCTGAAGCAGCAGTGACTTCCGCTGTTTGATTCCACCCTCTAAATACCCCTCCGGCAGTGCTGGTACGTACATCCCCGTAGGACTAGATGGGAAAAAGACCCAAGAACTGATCCAGGTGGAAAGTAACCACTGCTGAGGTTTATCTTTCATTTAACTAAGTCCTACCAACAGTTTTATCAGCACAAAGAAGATGACAGTGGAGGGCTGGTATAAGATGCTGGAGACTGCAGCATTTATAGCAACACCATCACCTAAAACCATACCCAGAATTCACCTCTGGAGTCTTACTTATGACTACAATGACATTTGATTATTATTATTGGTGGTTTTTCTAGGACCTGAATACCTAAAATCCTCTTGTAATACAAACCCATTTTTGAAGCTGTATCACATCATGTCATTTTAATAACCTATTAAGCTTTCACACAGATTCGAGTGCCGACAGCGTGGAAGAGCAGCCGTTGCACAGAATTGCTCACTCAGCGAGCTCCAGTAAGGAGCGGGAGAGGGACGGGCCTCGGCCGGCAGCACAGCTCCAGCTCCAGCTCCAGCTCCAGCTCCAGCTCCAGCTCCGGCAGCTCTGCCCAACCGGTGAGACAATCCCACTCCTGCACGTGTACTACAAAAGACTAAAGCATTTCTGAGCAAAACCATTTCCTCCTTGTTCGTATTAGGCTGTCACCCCTTTCCCTCCTTCGGTTTGTACATCAAAACGCCTGCTCAGGACGAGGGGACGCTCACCCTCCCCCCCGAGCAAAGGGGCGGCATGGCCGAGCTCTCCCTGCCCCACGCCGCCAGCGACTCCTGCACACCCAGCGGCACCCCGACTGCCACCAAGCCAATCTCTGCAGAAGGAGCTCCTCACAAATTATGTCAGACTGCCTGCATCTCGCCAGTTCAACAAAAAGTCTGTTCTTTTCCCTTTTTATTCTGTTCCGGATATGACCGGCTTGCATTACTCCCTCACCCAAGCTGAGAATGTATCCTGACAAAGGAAGGGGGAAATCAGATTCCACGCAGCGGATATTAGAGCTGTTTTTCTGTAAGGTCAGTAGTTGATATGAAGCTGGAGAGGCCAAATTCAGGGCAAACATTCCTCCCCCAAGGCCACCGGCAGCCCAAGCACAGGAGGCTCCAGCCTGCCCAGCTGAGCGTGCTGCACACTGGGACCAGGAGGAAAGCACAAAGCCTCAGAACAAGACTCCACCTGGTGCTGCCTTTCAGAATTGCTGTGTTTAAGTAACATAAGATGCACACCAGGACAGCCACGATGGAGCTATTACAGCGCTGCAGACACCGCTGCCCAGGAAGACACCAACTGGGGCAAGTCCTTACAAGCCAGCTGAGTGACCGAACAGGGCAAAGCCATCAAAGCACGTCGTACCGCAAATCTTTACTTTGCCTTGTTCAGAAAAGAAGCACTTAAGACACTCAGGCGAGGCTTCAATACGTTTTATCTAAGCTAGCACAAGCAGCCAGGACGGCCGTCCTGGAATCCAGCCATGGCGGGGGAGCAGGGCCTGGTGCAGCACCCCAGGCAACCACGCCGTGTGCCGAGGCATACGCCGTCAGTCACCACCATCTCACTAGAATCACAGTCCTGGAGGCCGAACTGTCTTCCTTCCTCCATTCCTGCAGTAAGAAAGGATTAAAACGTTAAGCCCACGAGATACAGTAAGAACAGAAAGGGGAAAAAATGCTGAAAAGGGGGCTTAAAACAAAATTAAAATAATTTCCAAAGTCACTGGCTCCCAAAGAAGTGACAGAATTTTGTCTCACAGGGAGAAGGGAATGGGAGGTGCCCCTGGAAAAGCAGTGACATTGTGCATTACAGGACCATTGTCGAGAAATACTAAGATATAATATATAGATGTGGCCAATTCCTAGATTTATTTCAAGAGAAACCACAGAAAAATGTGGATGTTTTTACCCAGCTAGAGACTGACTTTCTTGAACTTCCATAGCTTGCTCTTTACACTACTGTACTATTGCTAACAATATCTTATAAGTATAAAGTTTTGTATAAACTTGGATTTTTAAGGATATACATCTTTGTATGAACTACTTCTATACTGCACAGGCATATGGAAGAGCATGTACGTGCATATACAGCAGGTACACACTGCTAAGATGGATACATGTACGTATTCTACATTATCTATAAATACAGTCTACATACATTTTAATAGGCGCATACACACAGGTATTACATGTGTGTATACACGTATGTGCATACAGATACACATACAAATGCGTAGGAGTACTGTGTCTCTTGAAAGATGCAAAGCAGAAGGAACAAGATGGGCGGGAAAGGTGACGTCGGATACAAGCTCACAAAAACGTTTCATCCTAAACTTTGCAAGCCTGGTTGGACTGAGCCCAAACCCCTTCCTGCCACGACTCCGGAGACGCAAACAAGGTTACTTACCACAGCCGTGCGCAGGCTGGGACACAGCCCTGCGATCCCGGCAGTGCGAGCGCCCGTTCCTGCCGGCCACCCACGCCGGAGCCTGCCGCGGCCCACGAGGAGGCGGCTCGGCGCCGCTCGCACTGCCCCACCACTGCTCCCCAGCCAAACCATCTCTGCTTTGCTCTCCTCTATGATCTTTCTTTGTAGCATGCACGGGCTGGACTTGGGGGCAGAATCTGTCCAACACATTCAAACAGAATTTCAGTTAAAGTGAGTTTAAGAGGTCTGCCGATACCTACTCAGAGAATACGGGATGCCCCAAACCCGTTTTTATTAAACTCCATGTGAAGTTCCTTCTAACATGCTCTTTAATAAGTGCTCCAGCTCCAGCTCTGCAGAGAGAAGTCAATCCATTTTGAAAAGCTCAACGTTTAAAGCATTATATACTATACTTACAGTTCAAACAAATCTGTATTTTAACTGTGACAAATTCTGTTGAAATTAATTTAATTTCATTGCAAAGAAGAAAAACTTGCCAATGAACTGTTAGTAGAAGTTATGTTCTGATCAACTAAATTCAGTCTCATGTTGCTAACTTCACCGCTTCCATACACAAATACAATAAAGGGGGAGAGAAGTATTTAACAGCGCAGGGAGCGAAACATCGCTATTTATTCACCTTCACTCAGCTGCATGTTTAACACACACGCGTAAAAGCGTTACCCCAAACCTTCCACTTTTCCTTCCAGTCTCTTGCTGTACACAAGCGATGAAAGCGGGAGCCAGCGTAAGGAAAAGAAAGGCAGCTTCGAAACTTGAGCAGGAAAAGGAGTGGAGGTGTCTCGGGAAAAGGCCGGGCCCTGGGACACCCGCTGCTGGGCTGGGAGGCAGGGGGGGAACGAGGGGGGACGCTGGCCAGGCACTAAGTGCTTTCCCTCAGTAGCTGCTCTTCCTGACCTGCTGGAGATGTGAGCCTGAGCTAAAGGCACAGTTAACATCCCCCAGGAGGACATTCCCTACACTAACATTTTTCCTTGTTGCTTTTTTTTTAAAAATAAAGATAGGAGATACAGAGAAAAATATAAAGTCAGGATGAAAATTTTTCCACCTTGTTTCCTGACATACCAGCGAGACAGAAATCAGTGCAGTTTAACACCTTTCCCCCTCCCTCCGTTTTTCTTCCTGGCCCCCCCCCCCCGCCAGGTACTGTGGAAATGCAGGGGATTAAATTTAACGTTAGGATACAGCAGAGCAAGTGGGGGAAGAGTCAAAGCCGAGGAGTCTATTGGGAATTCTGTAAAAACACAATCTCCACCTGGGGATCCATGGGTCTACACTGATTTTTTTGTTTTGCTTTCGAAAACCCATCCATTTCTGCGAGGGACACATACTTCACACAGCCGTATTCTGTTAATTAAGCTTTTTGGTGGTTAATACATGTTTTCCCTCACGATTTTTCATAGAAGAAAAACCTGGAAAATACAATGGTGGTCAGAATGAACCTGCACAAAGTGAACGGCACAGGACTAACATCTGGTGGGAGTAAGAATGTTGAAGTTGCCCCAGCTCCATCCAAAGCAAAGCCCAGGAAAGCTCTAGAATTCCGCACTGCCGATCACGAGGGATGCGATCACGAGGGATGCTGCACATCCAATTATCTGTTGTTATATTGGTAGTAACAGAAAATGCTCATTTCTGCTCTTTACCAATTTAGCACAAAGCATAACTCCAACTTGGTGAACAACGCTGGACTGAGCAATTCCCATAACAAGAAAAAAATAACTGGAAATCTCGTTCTCCACTGTATCGCCACGCCTGAGCTGACGCAGCATCGCCATCTGTTCCATGTTATCCTACATGAGACACTATTTTTTTCTTATTTTACATCCCTTTTCACAGGTAAGTCATCAAGATAAGAGAAAAATCAGAGCTAATGCTGCAAAGGTACGATAATTAGCCCGGCTCTGAAAGAGATGGATAATTCCTGCAACTAAAGAACATGCTGAAACTCAGCTGGAGGTGACTTCAATTTATCAGAACTTTAAGCATGTGTTGGTGAGAAGCTGTGGAGCACGGTCTGTTCAGGGCCACCAGGAGCACACGGGTCCCTTGCGACTGGAAGGACGGGGTTTCAGGAGCATTTCTTAAACAGGTCCCTTCCACGACCTCCCCCGCGGGGCGACACGGGGGTGCCCCCCCTGCCTGGGGGCGGCCGCCGGGCGAGAGGGATGGCAGCGCCCTGCCCAACCCACCGCTGAGGGGCTGCGAGGGCACGATTCAGAAGCTTCAATACACATTTCTGAGCAATAAGGTCGCTGGGCTTTGGTTTGGGCTTAATTAGGATGAACACCGTAAGGTGGAGAGAACAACTGTTTTTTTTCCCCTGAAAAATAAAAAGAAAATCATGTGCCGCCTTTTAATCCTGTCTTTCTAATAAGGCTACAAGAAACAAAACCTTTAGCGGAGTAAGCTCGATTAGCCTAGTCATGAACACAGTTCAGATTCTTCTGAAAAAAATGTCAAATTCCAAATTGCACAATAATAATCCAATTCCTGCAGGGAAAAAAAAGACAAAATATGAACAATTAAGTAAAAGCCTAATTCTATTTTGAAGTACATCACCTTTCATCATGGATTATTTAAAAACATCATGAGGACGTTCCAAACAAGTACTCAACAAAACTAGTAATGAACATGTGGCAAAAGTACAAAACTCCTTTGCACTATTGACAGGTAATTTCATTTCAGTATTAACACTAGCATAAAATATCTAGGCGTTGTTTCTTTAATTTTGAAAATACCATATAGAACACAATGCTCATAATTCCATCCACAGGATTCTACAAAGCTGCTGCTTCATTCAACAAATCTTTGAACTGTTTCAATATGAAAATTCCCGTTTTTCAAATTGCTCAAAAATCATTGCAGAAAATTTCCAAGCACTTGAATTGAAGCACAACCAAAGTATGAACTCGGTACATTTTTGCAGTTATTTCTAAAATAAGTCAATTTACAGAAGTAGTCTCAAAATAACACAATGGGATTCAACTTCATTTTAGACATTTGGAAAGCAGTGTCATACTTTATTTAAAATAAACCCATGTAAAAACAAAGTTTAAATGAAAATGGTACCTGAAAAATAAATTATTTGATATAAAACAAATCAATAACTTAAAAACACACTAAATATACAAAATGTTTAACCATATACTGTACAGTATGGAAAACAATCGATAAAACTTTCTGTCCCACAAACAGATTAATTTATAAACAAAAGATTACATAAGGGAAATTAAATCAAGAAAAAGACTAGAAGTACAGTATTATTCAAAATTACTGGTCAAATAAAGGTTTATCCCAACTTATGCTTCAAATGTCTCAAGTCATTTTCTTCTCAATGACCAAGTGAAAAAGTTCAGCTGTTCCACCCAAAAATTGCTCCAAAACGTTTAAAAATGAGGAACAATAGTATGAGAATAAAGATTCTAAAAAGTGAACACAGTAGCCATTTTTCCAGGTTTCAGGTGGCAGTTCCACTAGTACTGATTTTCCATCATTATCAACAAAAAGAATTTAAGTGCTGAAAATTCCACTCAACAGAAAAATATTTCTCCTTCAACCCCTGTAAGCATTTGACCAAGTGGGATATATAACAAATAACCACAGCAAGAGGGAAGAAAACAACGGGATTTAAGGTCAAATCCACTCACTGGGTGTCGCCTTTTGCTTTAGGCATCATAAAGGCTTCAACTGGTTTTTAAATCACGCAGGAGGAGAAAGCAACACTTCAAGTTTTGTTTAGTTTTTCTACAAAAGACGACTACAGAGAGCAGCCCCCGGAATACGGCTCTGCCCGATGACCTAAGAGCAGACCCTTTCCAAATTAACGGCCAGTTTCAATTCTGCCGGCTGCGGCCCGGAGAAGTCGCAGAATACGCAGGTCCCAGCTCTTACAAGCAAGAGGGAGGTAACCGCCAGCCTTTCAAGGAACTCCGCAGTTTTTAAATGAATAAATAGAAAACCAATGAGGTACAATAAACGTCAGAAAATAAACGCTAGCCTTTTGATCTTCGTATTTATCAGTTCTATTGTGCTGAGTATCCAACACTGAGAAGCGCAGAGCTACACTAGAGGAACTTGCCTACGGCAGAAAGACTCTTCTGCTTCCAAATATCGAGACTAAAGTAGATTAAAGGGTGACAAATTCAGTTCTTGGAAAAAACCCAAGTGCAGCTCCACCACGGGAGCTCAAGGGGAGCTGTGTTTTCTTATGCTAAATGTGAATTTGGTCCCTTCACCCTAAAGCTATTCTTCGAAGCCTGAAAGTAGAAGCGTTACAACAAGGTGCTTCACTGACACTGTTATGAAGGACAAATTTCCTCATTATGGAAGTCAAAACTACGGTTTTGACTTGTGACAGAGGCAGCACCAGGACCAACCGCTCTGCGTTTGGCTTCTGTGGCTGAACCCCGAGCTCACCGGCAGCAGTGCACAAGGAGCTGCGCCGTAAAAAACCTCCCACAAACCCTAACGTTTTGCAGGTAGATATATCACAGGACCTTACTTTCAATAAACAGTTTATTTTATTATAAGACCTGTTTATTTTGGTAAAAAAGTGAGCATGGGGACATTCTCCAAGTTGTTTTTTTTTAAAAAAGCACATATGTAACTAGAAACTATCCAAAAAGTAACTTTAGTTATTACAGTTCAGAATACACTGGAAAAAAAAAATCTCTCCTGAAATATTTGAAGAATCTCTACTTTATTGACCTTACCCAGAACATTAAAGCAACATAAAATTATAATAAATGTTTAAGGACCTTAGGGACTATTCATTTCCAAAACTTAACATTCAAAATAACGGATCACCTTTACAGTTATTTCATCATTTTGGTTTCAACTGCTGAACATTCTTTCGATAAATGTAGCTGCGCCAATTTTTTTTTCCCCACTTTTAAAGACTTTTAATCGCTTTGCATAAACACCATTACTACAGTGTTCAATGTCCCTACAAAAATAGGTGTCCTCTCCACACGGACACCCTCTGGTCAGGCAGAGAGAGGGAGGCGACCATAAACTGACCAACTCACCCCAGTGAGACACTTATCCTACTTAATAGCAGCTCGCGTGTCTCTGAGTTTTCAGGGGTTTTCATGATCTCATGATACAGACGTCCTGAAAAAACAGAACCAGAGGGAAGGAAAAAGATGTGTGGATACACACCACTATGGGGACACTGCTCGGGACAGCGGTGGGTCCTGCCTTCTCCTTCCACCCTAAGAGATGGGTCCCCTCAAGTCCTCCTCGGTCCCAGGCCCACGGCCGAGCTGGGCACAGGAGGCACCACTCCCCGCACCGGCTCCGGTCCCTCCCGCTACGCGCAGGAGCAGAGCACGGCATCTTAAGTGATCCAAACTTTATGATGACGTAGCTTGAAGAATAAAATAAATGCAACACTTCAGTACCCAGACACCGTCTAAGACAGAATCACAAGAGAACTGACCACACTACGCTGCGTGTTTATGGCTTTGCTGATGGCGCGATCTCCTCACCTGAAGGACTGTCCTTGCCTCTGCCAGCTTAGACAAAGTACACAGCAATTTTTGGTTCCTTTTCTGTATTTACTGTGACATTTCCCTATCTGCAAATGGTTAACAGAAGGTTCAAACTGTCCTTAGGCTTGTGGCTAGCTTTCTGCACGGGGGTGAATTCCATTCATACTGGAGATCTGAGAAGCAAATGTAAGTTACTGAGCAGGAATAAAAACTTATTAATAAATCAACAGACTGGAAAAGGCCAACTCTGAATAAAGCCTTCAAGAAATTTTAACGTTGACAACTTTTTTTTTTTTTTACATACTAAGAAAACCTGACTTTTTTTATTTTTTTATTTTTTATTTTTCAAATTCCGTACAACACAACTCAAGCTCGGACCATCTTCAGAGCAGCCTGGAGGTGGCCTTCAACCCCAGGCAGGACAGTTTTGCTCTTAACTATGCATTGCCTCATTTTTAGAGTGAAACTCCACAGTCTTGCGAAGAATGAAGCCTGCTCGTGCGATTCTGGAAGCAGCCCTGTAAGGAGTGCGTTTAGCAGCCATGCCTTGGGCCGGGAAGAGCCTCTGTGGAGTGCCAGACACAGCAAGTATTTGAAAAAAAAGTCAAGAAAAGGATAGGTACCAAGTGAGGGTAGCAGAGCGTCCCTTTCAAAAGAAATACCAAGAGAAAAAGTGATTCAAAAGCTAAAAGTGACAAAGCAATAACTAAAGTAACACCAGGTATTCAACAGCGGATAAAATTTCCTGAAAAAGATAAACTGGCTTCACACCCAAAGTCCTGAGGGTGGCTGCCGCCCCGCGGTGTGACCCTGCCTCGCACAGCGCGTCGTTTTGTCTCCGCAGAAGCCGAGGCCCGAAGGTGCCGCGTTTGCAGACTCCCTGCAAAGGAGACGGCCCGCGGCCAGCGCAGGGGCAGCCCGGGCGACCCGCGGCGGGGAACGGTCACAGCAGCAGAGGCCAGCTTCTGCTCCGCGCTCCCACACAAGCAAGTTCTCTCCTCCTGAAAGCGAAGTGAGCTTTGGACACAAAGCAAATAGAGCCCAGCTGAAGCCTGGCAAGGGGATCACTGGTCTTTGTATTCCCCACTGGCAGATCCGAGACTCCGAGGCATGCTACCCTGGCCGCAAGATCGATGAAAAAGCCTTCTCCCTCTCTTTTTTTTTTTTTAAACACAGGCAGATAAACTTCTCATTTTGTCACCATATTTATCTGCCTGATCAAGTTAAGTATAAAGCAACTGATGCCACCCAACTGCAGGCTGACGAAAGCCAGATTGATCCCTTCAGAAACGCTGGCACAAAAAGCCATGCCCTGTCCCCTGAGACAATGCAATTCCCTTCGACAGCTCCACATGAGAGTCTGCAATAGCAGCACGGCCACAACGATGTGTTTTCATCAGGCATTAGATCTGATCCTTCGGAAGCAGGTACCGGGGGATATCCTGTGAGGCTTCCAACCTATTCTAAAGCACCCCAAAACACTCCCATTGTGGCTGTGGCTGCTCCCCATAGTACAGCTCCAGAATAGAACATCAAATCCAGGTCTTTAAAATCTGATCATCATGTCCCAGTCCAGCAGCCAAGACTTTCCAGTACTCACTGAGTCATTGAGCCTACTGCATCCCATGGGAAACATGGGAGCCCCCTGGTTTGGACAGGCCCTTGGTTTCACAGAGATCTGGGAAGTGCGGAGTGAGACAGAAGTGTCACCTGAAAGAAACATCTGTATTTCACCAAATTAGATGAAAAAGCAGAACGTATCCACAGTTTTTCTAAACTCTCTGAGGATTAAGAGGCGAAAATCCCTCAAACATACTTGTTTTAAGAGAGGGAGCCTCAAAGGAGGGTAAGCTGGACGACGTGGTAAGGAAACCAGTTGCTCAAACCTTTTGGGGTAGAAAAACTGCTGGCAGATTGCTTGTTCTTAGAATTTAGTTTCCATTTCCAGAAGTTTCCTTTTGGTCTTTATTAATAGGATGCATGGGCTATTGTTTAGGACCAAAAGCATAAAGAATACATACACATTTTTTCTTGACTTCAAGTACTTATGCCAACTTTTATTGACCGTTAAAATGGTGCAGACCACACAGCGCTTCTGGGATCAGCTCTTGGTATTTTAGTGTGATCTTTCTTCCTTTTCCTGACTGTGCTTTATTCACATAAATTGCCCAGTAACTATTTTCAGAGCAACCGTTAAGGAAGCTGGGATCAGATTTTTCCTAAAAGAGATGTTTTAATACCACTACCGAAACACTATCCTACCTTTCCTTCTTATTTAGCAAAGAAAGAGAGATGGAAAAAACAGGAAAGCAGTCAGATGACAGTGATGCCAAAAAGCCTCCAAGAAGAGGCTTGGTTTGGTTTGTTTTTTAAAAAAAGAAAGAAGAGAGCTGGTGAGCTCCCAGGAGCGCGCTGCTGATAGGGATGCAGTGGCCAGCACGCTTGGAACGATCACAGATGCAAAGTCACATTTAGGGTGTCATTTGTTGGAAGTCTGAACCCTCACCTAAATGCTGCAATAAAACAGCAACACCCATTTAGTTTGAAAATTAATCTTATACGAAATAGGGCAAGAGAGAGAGTGACAGGAAACTGGAAATGACTGCAGACCCACGCTGGTGGAAGAGGAGCGTGAGGTTAGGAGGCGATGGGACACGGTGAGAGGATTTCTCTATAGCAGAGTTTTAGCTTGGGGGAAATCCCTCGAATGCTTCTGAATCTCTCCTTGTACACAGAAAAGAAGTATTCCTTGAAGTGATAAACCATGGTAATTGGTGGAAACACCTGGAACAGGCACTGGAACAGCCAGCCAGAAAGCGCATTTTGGGGGTGGGAGCTGGCTGGCTGACACCATTTTACAGCCCATCGAGCTTCTCCAAAGGGACGAATGGACTGGCAGGAAAGGCAAGGCTGGACGTATTAATAGCAAAAATCCCACTTACACTCACTGCACACGAGCTCAAAACCAGTGGGAGGCAGCTCACTGCGTGCCAGAGCCGCGTTTCCTAGAGAGCGGGCTCAGCTGCTCCTCAGCACCCCGGCGATGCAGAGCTCAGGCTGCTCAAGACTGCAGAGCAGGGAGAAACGACTGCGAAGACAAGGCAGGGTCAGCTCAGGATGGAGCCACACGAGCAGGCGGCACAGAACGGCCTCTGGAATTTTAAAATAAACTTTGGGACTGGTGGAGGTTCACACAGAAAAAAGGAGACAGTGCAATAAAACTGCCGATCTCCCCCTTTTTCGCGTTGGCTCTACCTTCTGGCAACTGAACTAGACCTGCAGTTGCACAGCACCCTCACGCAGCCTTTACCTGCCAGAGTGATCCTTGCCAGGTCTCCTACCAAAGAACACCTGCAGGCTTACACCCGTCTCTATGCACACATTGATTGCAGTGCTCTGGTTTCACGACTCCTCTGCTTCTACTCGTCTGTCAAAGGAGTAACTTAAAACTCTTAAAGAGGAACTACGGTTCTTTAAAACATCACTCTTTGAAAGCTGGACACTTTGTGCAATACTTAGCAAAAAAATAATAGAAAATAAAAAACAAAACAAAATTTGAGCAAAACAAAATCAAATTTAATGTTCTTAAATGCAAAAGTAAAAACAAACAAAAAACACAAAAAAGCAAAAGAAAATTAACAGAAACAGAACAACTCAAAGTTTCAAGGCAGTCTGCAGAAAACTTGGGGGATTAATCTTTAAATCTACAAATCAAAGGGTTTTTTTGTTAATATCTAACTTGCAAGTAGTAAGTACTTTTCTGCTGAGTGTTCAATAAGTAAAGCTAGTTGTCAGAACAAAATCCTATTAAAATAGAAAAATCTAGCACTCATTAGAAGGGATGCGAGAAATACAATGCTCAAATGTTTATAACTTTTTTTTCTTTACAAAATAGAACTACCAAAGGAATTCAAACTATAATGATCTTCAAAAATGAGTAAGTATCTGGCTGCATTATAATGTACCAGTAAGTAGTGCACCATGCATTAAACATTTGGACAGAAGAGATTCAGTTGGATAAAGTAGCAACATATATTCACACTCTCTTTTTGGAGTTTCATTTTGACTCTGAAATCTTCCCGGAGTTTCTTTGAAACTCTTTGGTCCGTTCCTGTTAGCAAGTGGGCTTTAAAAGTCATGTTTCTAAAAACCTTTGAATTTTGACAGCTTGGCCACTGCTCAGTGTGCAACTTACCTCATCAATGGTGTTAAAAGTTATGCTGGCATGCTACTACTTACAAGACCTTGACTTTAAAAAGTCTAAACCTCAACTATATATACGTAGTAATGCATATTAATCCATCAAACAATTTACTGGCAACTAAAACATTAGTATTTCTCCACTTTTCTTCCATACTACTGTGTCTGGGGGTAGAGAAGGTCAAGGGAATGGGTAAGAAAAACAACAACATGAAAAACAAGAAAATTAATGAATTCAGCCTGATATTTTTCAGAAAATTCCAGTTTTTGCAGACAACATTCAATGGAACAAATGTTAGTCTCATAAGTGAAAGCATGCTTCAATTTTACCACCATCCAGAGGGTCTAGTTAATGCAATCTACTTAAGATTTATGGGGATTTTTAACATGTTTTAAATGAATAACTTAAAGGAACTTAAAATTGGTCTGACATTGTGGGATTTCAAACATTTGAACATGTCAGTTGCATCCCAGAATATAAAACCTTTTTCACTTCTCATTTAGACTAAGACAAACACTTGTGAAAATTGGCGCAAAATGAGTTTTACACTAACAAAAATGTTTCAACTTCTGTCACTCCATTATCTATTCCATACAAAAAGCACGAGCAAGTTATTTGTGGGACTTGTTGGTTTTGAAGGAAACCTGTAAGATTTTGTCCCCCAGGCGGTAGCCATTAAGACTTGCTATGGCCATTGCAGCTTCTTCATAGTTTGTCATGGTCACAAAACCAAAACCTTTGCACTTGTTGGTGTTGAAATCTCGAATAACTTTCACATTGGTAACCGCACCAAAGGGGCCAAACATCTGCCAGAGGATTCCCTCATCAGCATCTTGACCAAGGTTGTAGATGAAGATACACCAGCCAGAAGATGCGTTTCCTGGAACATTTACACCAGAAAGCCCACTCATGTGATCTACACCCATAGGAGAGAACCTAGCAAATAAAAAGCACAATATTTCATGTAAAAGTTCAATTCAATTAAGCAAATTAACTTGTATGGGAAGCAACTGAGAATGAATTATTTTCTACATCGACATCAAAACCGCCAGAACGAAATGTTTCCCCATTCAAATTGACAATCAAATTGACAGCTGCCAGGAAAAAGAAAAAGTTAAGTATTCCAACTACTTCATCAACAGGGAACCAGCCTCCCCAGGAACAGGCAGGCAACACAACAGTTGCAAGGCAAGACTACATGATCACCTCCACAGGGGACCCGGATCGATCTTGGAAACTCAGCCAGGCTGTTAAGAGCACTCCGGGGCGTGAGCGCGGGTAACAGGCCAGCCCTCCCCAGGGCCCCCAGCTTTGCTTCAAGCCACCCCCAGGCATCTCCCACGGAGCCTGCATCCCACCTCCTACTTCTCTCGCCTCTAAAACAGCACGTTGGGAACTCGAAAGTCAAAGGGTTTCTCTGGGTTTTCAACGGTGCCCAGGGACCGGACAAGGGACAACGGGCACAAACTTGAGCATGGGAAGTTCCACCTAAACATGAGGAGGAACTTCCTTCCCTTGAGGGTGGCAGAGCCCTGGCCCAGGCTGCCCAGGGAGGTGGTGGAGTCTCCGTCTCTGGAGACATCCCAAACCCGCCTGGAGGCGTTCCTGTGCCCCCTGCTCTGGGTGGCCCTGCTCTGGCAGGGGGCTGGAGGAGATGATCTCCAGAGGGCCCTGCCAACCCTATGATTCTATGAATGTGCGTGTGTGTGTTTTATTGTTAGGTGTAGAAATTATGTGTATTAAATTAAATTTCTTTTTGTTGTGGAGCAGAACAAAACCTACTTCCTTGTCCACCCTCAGGCAGCAGGTGCAGGCAAACACCCCCAGCACCAGGGGCTGCTAAATAAGCCACAACCGCGCACACGCGTGGCTCTGAGGCAGCTAAGGCAATATTAGCGCTTCCTCGGTCAGCTCTCAGTAGCTGGGACGCCCCATGTTTCTAACTACAGAATTCAAATCTCGGGCGTTTATTCCTTAATACCAGTTATGCAGATATTCTGACTGCAGTAGCTTTCAAACATCAAAATCATAGGATCATAGCAGATCACATATAAGTACAGTTACAATTTCAGTATGTATGTATGGTTTTCTTTGTATTAATTTTTCAGCAATGCCACACTAAGAAAACTCATCTGACTTTACTGAACTAGATTTTTTTAAACCACCTACCCACTCTCCCTAAACCCTGCCTTCTGCATAGTACCCCAGCAGTATTTATGCATAACAAAAAGCAAAAAACCTCTCAGGTTTATGTCTTCTTTTGTACTATTGTCTTTTCTTCTATTACCCACATCTCTAATTGCCCTTTATTCTATTTCTTGTCCCCACCCTAGAAATTCGAAGCTTCAGAACATTTTAATGCAATACTACAGTTGCACAGCTAAGCACTCAAAGGTCAGGAAATGGGAAAGTTAAGGTAAAAAACTCAATTTGATCCCTTGTGCTTACGTATTATTTAAAAATGTGAGGTCGCACAATTGTAGAAATATAATTATACTATACCAGGGGTTCCCAAACTGTGGTGTACCACTGGTGATATGCAAACCACTTAAAAGCGGTACACGTGCTGCTCTCTGCCAAGAACATGGCGGTGGCAGTTCCTGATCCTCTGCTGACCTGGAGGAAACAGGGAACGGATGTCTGGGCAGTGAATGCTGCATTAAGTGCCAAACACCTCCCCACTGACTCTTTCCTTGCCCTGCATAAAGACAGGAGCTGCTGCCTCCGGCGGGAGGGAGGGCTGGGGGCAGCATGGATGAGCAGGAAGGGGAGCAGCGCTGCAGCAGCACACGCACCCATGCAGGGACGTCAGCTCACGCTCAGTGTGGCACTCGGGTTGATGCACTCACACAAGAGAACCGCTCGGTCACCGTCCCCCCCCGGGCTCCCCAGTGCTCAGAGCTGGGTTCCTGGGACACCTGAGCTATGAGAGCTGCCTGTGCCCAGAGCGGGGCAGGGCTGGCGGTGCAGAGCCCGTCCCCCCAGCACACCCTCACTGCTGCCGAGCGCTGCCCTCCGGGAGCACGGTGGGACACACCTGAGCTCACGCGGCACATACTCACTGCCGCTGCCACTCTTGGCCAGCCCCAAGCAAATCCAAGTCTGGGAATCCTTGTACTACAGTAAAACTGAAAAAGCAGTTCAGAGTACCAGAATGTGAATGAGGCGCACTAATCTGTGTGATCTGGTGACTATAGGACATATCTGCTATTTATTTTGCTTTTATGTAAAAATGTTCTTGTGTTTGCATGCTTTGTACGCTTATTTTTCCTGACAGACACCTTCAGCTCTGTAGCTTCTTTCCCTTTGAGTAACGATCTGGTAGGATGCATTTATCTTAATACCTGGAAAGCTTTCATCTCAACAGATCACCAGTCTTGGGTTCCTGCTCACATGTTTGGGGAGCAGAAAAATCACTAAGCTCAGAACTGCGTGATGTTGGTTCCAGCAGTCAGTGTCGCTCTGAACCTGCTTGCCATAAAGCCTCGGGCTCTGCCCACAAGCCCACACCAACAGAGCATCAAGGCCTGGAAACACTTGTAGAAGAGCAGCTGAGGGTTAAATGCAGGAAGACAACAAATTTAAATGCATATTACAGGCAAAATAATTTAAAATAGCAAATACCTCTGTTCTTTGGATACACTCATTTTCAAACAGATTGTCCTCTCTTCCTGCTTTGACTCACAAAAATGTTACAGGTTTACTTAAAAAAAGCAAACAAAACCCCAAAAAACAAAAAACCCCAAAAACCAAAAAAACCAAACCTGGGCAAAAACACCCCTAAGAGGCCTGAAAAATCACTTCAAAAAAGAACAGCCATAGAGATCCACCTCACAGATAATATCCCTCTTGCCCAGACTGAACATGATTCTAAACTGAAGCTATGCTTCGCAGGTTCACGGGAAAGAAACCTTTCATAAAAGTTTCTGGCTGGTTAAAAAGCAACCGGCAAAAAAAGAAATTTGCAGAAGTGACAGCAAGCGTGGTATGGAATTAGAGCTATGTGGAAGGCGAAATTTATGTTCCGACTCGAATCCTGCTGGCAGCATCACACAGGAGGCCTGGCAGGAGCGAGAGCACTCGCGTGGCGAGCGGAGCAGGCAATTCGGCTGCCCTGGCAAACCTGTGCTCATCCTGTCCTGAGCCGGGACAGGAGGCGCCTCGGTCCGCTGGGGACAACAGCCTGCAGGCAGCCAGGCCCAGAGCAGCTGACACACACCACCTCTTCGTCCTCCGGGAAGAGATTTTTTTGACCACACAAATTTAAGATGACTCTTAAGAAGCTGTTCCTGTTAAGGATGTTCAAAAGACTGTCTCATTTGGGTAAACAACACTAAAGCCCACAGAGATCCAAGATGTTTCAAAGAAGAAGTAGTTTCAATTCCATCAATACAGTAATTTGAACAATCACAGTCTTAACTAACTTACTGCTGGTGCCCTCATTTTTGTTTCGTTTATGTTTATACTGTCTCTTCCACATTGCTTTTTCAGTCCTCCCTAAGCATCTGTAGATGATGTTATCTATCGATGGTTGTTTCAAGTCACGCTAACCTCAAAATTCCAACATCTTGTGACATTATCAACACAGTATATGTATTTTTTTAATTGTAATCTTTTTCACTTTATAAGCTTCTCTACTGTTAAGCAACAGACTGCTTCATTTAACAGATTCTGGGATTATTTTAACACACTACGGGACGTAATCTCAGAAGTGACACTCCTAAATGAAAACAATTTTTTTTTAGTTCTGTGAAAGTCCTATCAATTCTTTTTGTTGAATTCTTTTCACTGCAATCTGAGAACAGCTATATATAGCACCACCACAGGTGGGAGCAGTCCCACTGCTCCCATAAAGCCACTAAGCAGTAATATTATTTTTAGTAGTAGCCTGTGTAGCCTTCACACGTGAACTTGGCATCTCTTTATTTTTGAGTAGTTCCACAAAGAGGAGGAGCTCAGCTATGCTGAGACTGGTCACATCGACCAATTTCCTCACAAGCGACTTTTTCTCCTACACCCCAATAAAGAGAGGAACGACCTACTGTGTACAAAACAGGGCTTCTTGAGTGTTCAGTGACACAAGCTCGAAGCCTGAAATAGCTGGGCATTAATTCAAAGAGCCACAGAGCAGAGAGCAGCAGCCATCGAAACAAGGGGGTTCAGTACCACGTTCTTCTAGGACGTTGATGAAATGCTACTCGGGATGAAATGTCGTCTTCTGTGGCATTGTCACCACGGACAACCTGCATCCGAATTACAAACTGGCTTAAAAGTTGAAAATTTAAACGATTTCACCAGAGTGAAACAAAACAGTTGTGTGGGAGCTGCCTGAGCAATACTGTCTGTGACAGAGTTAAACACGCTACAACCTTCTCACATTTCCCCTTGATCAAAGAATTATCAAGAAATAACAATTCCCCTTCAGGCATTTTGGACCCAAGCCACAGACTGGGATACAAGAAGTATGTCTGTTAAAGTAAGTGGGAACTGCCTCCAACCCTGCACCAGTCAGAAAGCAAAACCAGCTGAACTGGGAATATTTGAGATTTGAAAAAACATTCTTCTAGCATAAAGCTCTGGTGTACTGTAAAAGCACAGGGCTTCTAGGGACCTGCCTTCTCAAGCTTTAGGAGCTCAACTCCTTAAGCGCAGCAGAGCCCAACACCTAGAGATCTGTTTAAGTAAACAAATCTTACACTCAAAAGAAACCCTGGCCCCAGATGTTTTATCTATCCTCCAAACACAATCCCATGCTGCAGCATCATTCCTTCTGGATGGAAACAGAGCGCTTGGGACCACGGCTCACAATCAGCCAGGCCAAACAGGGGGACAAGGCCACCCGTCCCTGATGCGAGCCACAAATACCACAGTAGCTACAAAGGATTAACGGAACATTAAACAAAGGCTCTGAGCAATATCTGTAGGAAATGAATAATTACAAATTAGAGATACTAAAGGCTTAATCCTGGATTTACAGGGATATGATGGAACAGGATGAAGCGTAATCAAAATGTCAGTTTAAGTATTCAACCCCTACGTAGCAGAAACCACAACTGTAATTTATACAGACTGTGAGCTCTTTGGAAGCAGCTTATCCTTTCATCATGTTTTGTTTGCTGCACAAAACAAACAAGACTCAGTCCAAGCTAAGGTTCCTAAGCTTTACCACAGGATGAATAATTATAACTCATTAAGTTCAGCATCTTTTAAGGAAGACTCACAAGGAAAACTTGCAATTAACACCAAAGGTGGGAAGAAAAATAAGAAGGGCTGTGGGATGGTGCATCTGCTGTGCATACGCGTGCGCACGTGCGTGGGACCGAGGGAAGCAAGTGTTTAAGTTCTTCCAAGTCCGTGACAAGACACAAAGAGAGATGGACAGTACTTGTCCTCAAGTCCACTGGTGAATCCTGTCTCCACAGCAGATTCATAACAGCATGGCTTAACCCAGAACTGCTCCGTTACTGCCTCTGCCCATTTGTAGCACCTAAACATCTTCGGCTCTTTCTCCACCAACAAGCCTGCAACTCGGAGCAGAAGTTGGCCAAAATGCATTGCCACATAAGTGCTGGGCACAGACAACTTGAGTGGTCGTAGTTACCACAGAAGCAGGAATGGAACATAAAGACAGAACATTTTCTTTTACCTTATCCCCACTTGTGAAAACTCTTGCCTGTAGAAACGTGGGAAATGCACACAAATAGCATTAATGCTGCTCTTTAAGGTACAATAAAAGAACAACGAACGAACAATAACGAGGGTGATGGTTCATCTAGCTTGGAGGTGTTGCTGAGGTTAAGTCAGCCTGTGCCCTGCATCAAAACTGCTCCCATAGAGAAAAAGAAGACGGGTCATTGTCATAGGAGACTCTGTCCCGAGGGGAACAGAAGGCCCAGTGCACAGACTGGACCTGCTTCTGCTGGGAAGTCTGCTGCCTCCCTGGGGCCTGGGTTGTTGAAGACGTGAAGAGAAAAACTCCCTACGCCCTCAGATTCTTACCCATTACTGATTTTCCAGGTAGGCAGGGATGAAGATGCTAGAAGAAGTCTGAGGGCAATCAAGAGAGACTTCAGGGCCTTGGGACGACTGGTTAAGGGATCAGGAGCACAATCTGCGTTCTCCTCTATCCTTCCAGTTGCAGGGAACGATGAGGGAAGAAACAGGAAGAGCCAGCAGATCGGTATCTGGTGTCCCCGGCAGAATTTTGGATTTTCTGATCATGGGTCAGTTTACACACCACCAGGCTCCTGACGACAGACGGGGCACGCCTGTCTCAGAGGGGGAAAGGATCTCTGCGCAGCAGTTGGCAGGGCTCACTGAAAAGAGCTTTAAACTAATTTGAAAGGGGAAGGGGATAAAAGGAGGCTGGCCAGAGGTAAGCCTGGGGGCAGCGCACCAGTGTTTGAGGGACAGTGTGCTAGCAAGGTCCTTCTGTCTGCCGTCTCATTGAAGGAAGGGGATGGAGACCCACATGGCAGCAAAGATGCAAGGGTTATTGATGTGTTAGAAACCATGGAAGCGCCTGAGAGCAGTCACGTAGGAACTGGGGCTTCTTCCCCCAAGAAGGTGGTGAGATAAATAGCACAACTGAAGTGCATCCATACTAACACACGCAGCGTGGGCAACAAACAGGAGGAGCTGGAAGCTACTGTGCAGCAGGAAAACTGCCGTAGTTACAATCACAGAAACGTGGTGGGATGACTCACACTGGAGCGCTGCAAGGGATGGCTATAGACTCTTCAGGAAGGAGAGGCAAGGAAGGAGAGGAAGTGGGGTGACCCTGTACATTAGGGAGTGTTTTGACTGTCTAGAGCTTGATTGATGGTGACAATAGGGTTGTTTATGGGTAAGAATCAGGGGAAAGGCCAACAAGGCAGATATCATGGTGGGAATCCTTTACAGACCGCCCAACCAGGATGAAGAGACAGATGAAGTAGTCTGTAAGCAGCTGGGAGAATTCTCACAACCGCTAGCCTTTCTCCTCATGGGAGACTTCAACTTACCAGATGCCTGCTGGAAATCCAGAGGAAATGGTCTCAGAGGTTCCTGCAGTGTGTGGAAGAGAACTTCCCGACACAGCTGGTCAATGAGCCAACTAGGGAAGGTGCCCCGCTGGACCTGTTGTTTGCCAGCACAGAGGGACTTGTGGGCGATGCGGCAGTGATCGTCCCCCTGTACTCGGCGCCTGTTCAAAGCAGGGACACCTCGAGCAGGCTGCTCAGGCCCTTTCCAGACAGGTTCAAAGCCTGTCCAAGGACGGACACTCCACAGTCTCTTTGGGCAACCTGTTCGATTACCTCTACTGTAAAACAAAAGGCGACCATAAAGTCACTGGAGACACGCTACACCCTCACTGCAGACACATCACACCAAGCTGTCCTTAATGTGCTGAACTAAAGCATTATGGAACGGTCACAGCAACACAAGCACTGCCAAAAGCTATATGAGGTTTCAGTCCAATTTTGCTGAGCTAATTGGATACTTCAGAGGAAAAAAAAGAAAAAAAGTAGTAAATTATCAGCAGGGAAACACTGCTCTCAAAGTCTCATGAACATATCTAATAACAAAGCCAATTACTTAATTGCAAGGCAGTAAATATGATGCGTCTTCCAGAGCACAGGCCAACTACCAACACCCTCCTTTAGGCAACTAGGGCAAGTCAGATTCCCACAATTCATACCCAAGCAACTCAGGCAATTCTCAAAGCAAAACACATGGCATCTTCTGCAGCTCGGGAAGCAGACAATGCTGCAATTGCTCAATAAACCCACTGAATTTACCAGGACTCAAGGGAAGATATCCCACAGAATCTTTTAATCAGAAATAAGGTTTTCCTATTTTTCTGTGGCACCTCCCTGCTGGAACCGATGGTTCAGAGCTTTAATTAAATGGCCAAATTATATCTGCATTCAGATACAGGGACTCCAGAATGGGGATCTGTTGAGACAGGCATCTACCAACACCCATCTGGAATCTGCTACTTTCTACCATCTCACTGCACACTCAGTTGTAGAAAGAGACACCGTAGTGTACGTACCTTTACATAATTAACTTCAATATCAATTTTACAAGTAAGATTTTACTTTAATCATATTTTAATTCAACACTTTATTTACAAAACACTGCAGGACATATAGTGCACTCTGTATTCATTCACACACGCTGCAATGGAGGTACCACTGCACAGCTGCAAGAGTACAGTTTCCCAGACGGACACGGGAACAGCAGGACAGCCTTAAATGCATTATTCTTCCTAACCTACCTGAATCTTTGCGCCTGGTGATGCACTGGCCCTCCAAACCGTCTAGCTGGTGAATGACAGAGCTGCGATAACAGTGCCACATTTTTGTTCTGGTTAGGATTGGCTGCAAACTTCACTGTAATGGGTTCGGTGGAACCTGGGGGTTTGTGACCATTGAAATTTGTAATTGCCTCTTCTGCTTCTGACCTTTTGTCAAACCGGATAAATGCGACCCCTCTGGACAAACCTTTTAACCAAACCAATAAAAAAAAATAAAAAAAAAAATTGAAGTTCAGGATAAACTCAAAATAACTTTGAAAGCAAAAAACAAAAAAGTTAAATATTTCTATGGTCACAGCTTTCAAGTTCTCTACATTTACTAATGTTTCTTCAGCAGCTAGAGGATAAAGTACAAAATTAAGAAACAAAAGACAAATTAACACATTTTGTCTATAACAAACACAGTGACTAAAACACTTAATAAAAAACCCCAATGCAACATTGTAGAATTCCATGAAATCCATCACCAGCTGACACTTCCATTAACCAAAAAACCTCCCAACATTTTAAATGAATTCCAGAAAAATAAAGTATTAATTCCAGTCAGTTAAAAACAAAACAAAAACCCCTTAACTTTGATTACTTTATCACTAAAAAGCATTTGCAAACACAAAATTGACACTGATTTTTCCAAACGTTTTCGGTTTTCCACACCGAAAACACACTCGGTTTCGCGGATGAGGATATAAAGCTCTAACGTGAATAAAGCAGTTTAACTTCTGTAATGAAGAGATCACAAATTCACTTACATCATGGTCATTATTTCTAGCTGTCACATACCTTGTTTTTAATTAATTAAAAACTGATTAAGAATGACCTCTCAGCAACTGTACCGACGCAGGCACGCTGCTGTTAGACACCTGCAGCTCCGGTCCCTCGCCCCGGCCCGGACGCTGTTACCCTCCTGACCGAGGTCAGCATCGTGCCCTCCGAGATCTCTTCCCCCGCTCTCCCTCCTCACCTGTGACCCGACCATAGTCTGGAAACATCGGTTATCACAGCGAAGCTAAAAGGGTACATTTTGTTTAAATGCCGTTCCAAAGCAGGTATTAGGGCTAGACTAATTCTAGTGCTTCACCAGCTCTTGGGAAAGGGCCGTATCAAACACTGACATGTCATCTCTACTCTACCCCCATGGAGGGCAATCTTCAAACATTGCTTCAGAAGTTGTTTAAGCTTCTCATAAGTCAAAGTTGTTTTAACAACTGAACATTATTTCCTATATTTCACAGAAGGAAACGCAGCATGGCAGAATCCTGGGCATGCAGCAGGCAAGCAAAAGGGAATCCAACCCCTACAACTACCCATGGAATGGTCTCTGAAAAAGGCGTATTTTCATCTGGGGCACTGGGAGAACTTCCATAAATAACAACTCCTCTTATTTACTGCGTGTTGTTAAGTATGCAGAGCCACTGCACTTTTTGAAGACCAAGAACCATGGCAGAAGATAGCCGGCCCCAACTGTGCAGCTGGTGTTTCTAGAGTGATCTGGAAAGGCGCTAACCTGTGAAGAATTTATTCCATTTTTTTTTATTTCTTGTTGGTTACATCCTAAACAGGAGGCTGGGCACCAGATCGGCTCATCAAGGTAGAGCTGAAGGCAGTGTCTGCTCCAGCAGCACTGAGATGAGCCTCACCGGGCTGGGGGGAAGCATCTGCCCCACGCCGGGAGGGCACAGAGCAGCAGCATCGCCCAGAACTCAGCCAGGACTATCCCAGAGCCCAACATATCTTCCTTCTCCACTGCCATCCTGTTCATCTTAGTGCTTCTCACTTGATTTATGATAGTGTTAATTTAAAAATATAAATATGGTAGAAAGCATATTTTTAAAACAGTTTAATTCTCAGAAGCTAGAGAAGAAGCTCTGCTGAGAAGGTACATCTAAAAGCACCTAAATTTGTCCTAACTGGGACTAGATCAAGATATGAAAGGCAGGTTTTAAAGCCAAGGCATGGCTACATTCTTGAAGCGAAGAGAAACGTAGGCTATGCGTGCATTAAACTTCGTAATGTAACGGAGCACGTTCTTCAAACAACACACCATTAAGGTTTCTTGAAAGCAAGTAGCATATTCTGAGCTGACACCGAATTAGCCAGCATCATGCCCCACCTCACTCAAGGAAAACTGTAGTATTTCTGGAAAGATTTTAATTGTACGACTTCTGTACCTTCATCTTATAGCTCTGTCAAAGACAGAAGTCTTTTTCTTGCTTCTGCCTTTAGTTGTCACCTAGCTCTAGGGACAGAACCACACAAGCTGGACAAAATGAATCCTTTTCTCTAGGATAGGAAGGACAGAATTTTCCTCACTCAACATCTGAGTGCCTACAACATCAGTATCCGGGTCCCATCTTGTCACCTCGGATTTCTTTTACGCACAATGGCATTCCCAGTGTGGTCCAACCAAATCAAAACACTGGAGCTAGCTCTGATGGAGCNAAAGGTCCCTTCCAACCTCACCGATTCTATGATTATACTTAGACTTTAGCATTTAGTCAGATTAATTCCACCAAAGGCTGCTGATGGCCTACCCCAAATTAGGCAATTCCTCCCAGAGGATGAAAGTTGCTGCTCACCTACCGTGTATAACTGTACATGCTACTGTGCATAAACCTCAAATGTGGAATTGCTAGAATTAGATTATCTTCTATTCTAATATAGCACATGCATAATCAATGAAAAAGTGTATTTGTAGAAGTTCTCTCCAGATTCATACATGACATATGGGCTACTGGAAAAAACACAGAATACCCGAGGTTACAGGATACTCTTCAGTTATACAGTTGGAAATAGGTAAGAAATTAAAACTCTGTGAAAACACATTGTAACACTATATCAGAATTACCATTATAAAGGAAATCCTTAACTTTGGTCTCTCCTGAGCTGAGTGCTTAACTAAGCAACTTCCCCCTTTTCTTTCTCTGTTTTTTTTCCCTCCCAAACAAAATACATTCAGAAAATTCAAGAGGGTAGTTCTAAGTGTTCATTCTTTTAGCTAGCAGTAACCAAAGAGGACTGCAATACTCTGCAAATGTGTTAAAATATGAGGAAATTTTGTGAGTGAGTTCCAAGTTGGTATAAAAGATAAAACACATGCCTGGTAAAACTGACAATAACAGCATAAAACATGACACGAAGTTTAGATTGTAAGCCTGCGAAGGAGGCAGCAAAAGTCATTCTGTATTTAAAAAAAACAAAAAGCCTTGGGAAAGGCAACAATACCCTATTAAAATTAGTTCAGTGGCTGACAGCAGATGTCACAGTTAAAAGTCTAATCTAGCTGAGGAACTACCAGTCTCTGAAAAACACCAAACATGCCCGTACACTACAGTTTAGGAAGCCAGTGCAATAGAACTCACCTGTAGTTTGATCCACAAGCACACGCGAGTTGATGATGCGTCCAAAACGTGAAAACATATCTTCTACATCTTTTTGTGTCATTGACCTTGGTAGTCCACTAATATATAAATTAGCATCCTTGATAACTTCAGAACTTGGACGAGCATAGGAAACCTTTGAAAAGAAAAAAAAAGGTATGTTCAGGGTGTAAACAGGAAAGAGTAAGTTACTTTGTCACGAGCCACTTTAATTTATTCCCTACTAAACAATGGAGGCATATTTTTACTGGAGTTCAAAAAAGCAGAACAGGGAGAAGACAGGGGGAAACTGACAGAACAAAGAGTCATATCCCTATAACTCCATTCATTTTGGGCTCATCCAACAGGAGAAGAATACAGTGGCACTGCTATAACGGGACAGCTGTAGACTAATACAGATGCTTCCAACAAACATATTTGTTATTTTGAATAATCCTCATCTGAAGTTCTGACTCAGATACCACACCTTTCAGTAACCACAGACAACACCAAGAACTTGTGCTGTCAGTATATTTTTTTAAAGCCTTATAAAAAGATTTTACCAGCTGGAGTGCTGTTTCCTATCTTAATTTCTGCTACTAGAGAAAGTTACAAATATCACCTAGACGTGTGTGATTTCCTGCACACACGGTACTAGCTGTTATTTTGGAAAAGGAGTGCATGTGTATTAACATGATTTAAAATAGAGAACATCAAGTATCAGACACACGTGAGCTCAAAAGCCTGGCAACGATTTGGAATGATCCCACCTACTGCTGTAAAAATGGTGGGAATGAAGAAAAGGGAATCTTTAAATACAAAGCTATTACAAACCCGAGAGACTTAACAGCTCACATCGCTACTCATCTCTCAGATTCTACCCTTCCTCAGGGATCACGCAAGCTTTACCACCAGGACGCAGTTTATTAGAATGCCACTTTCATAGGAGAGGGAAATAATCGCGACATCTTACCTTGATAGTTTTTGACTGAAGTCTGAGGCCATTCAGTGTGTTTATTGCTCTTTCAGCATCTTTTGCAGTAACGTAGTTCACAAAGCCGTAGCCTAAGCTGTGTCCTACATGGAAGAACATTTTTTTAAATTAATCCTAACAAAAGAAAGTTATCGCCATTGAGGTTAAAGGAAATGCAAATGAGAAAAAGTGAACTCAACATAAACACAATCCACACAGCAAGTATTTGAATAAGCCAAAGAAGTTTCGTCATATGAAGCAACTCAAAGCTCTTTCATTTGCCACTCTGGACATCCCTCCATCTTCAAGGGCCGCATGTATCAGACAGCGCAGATGATCCATCGACAGTAAGAAATTCAAGACTAAAATACTGACCCTGAAGAGTCTTGTAAGCTTAACGGGGGTGGAACCAAGGCAAGAATTTAACAAAGTTCGTAAGTAGTAGAAAGTGAGAGAGCGTCAACAGATGAACCGCTGGGTAAGAAATCATCAGGTTATTCATTCCTGTGTTTCTGTTCCTCCTGGAGACACGGGGGAAAAGGAAGTTTTCAATCCCTCACACATTCATAGAGCAGCAAGTCTCCCAAATGCAGGATAAAACTGAAGAGTGAAAAAATCTCTTCAGTGCACACATAAAGTAATAGTACATGAATTGTAAGTTTACTCTTAACTCTCACAAAAAGATTTTGAGAATAATAATACAGGTCTTCAAAATATTTAAGGCAAAGGATATTTATTTGGATATTTATTTGTTCTGCTTCTATGTTCAACCCCCACAAATGCTACTGTCAATTATAACACGATATAGTAGGATCATTTTGGGTTGCAATTTCCCAACAATTAGAGGCTCTTACCACTGTAGACCTAAAAATAACTAAAATATGTTCAAGACTGTCTTAGTGCAATAAAACAACTCCCATTCAATAGAAGATACACCTTTTTCAGACAACTTCTCCTTGTCTCACCCAGACCTACAGGATTTTCTAAAGAAAACCCTAAGCGTGCATAGGAGAATGTGCTATTTTACTTTCACAATATATTATTTTAAAGTTATTATTAAGCTCAATTGTTAGGTTTGAGAATGCCAGAAGACACAGCTCATCGTTATAATAGAGGATTCTCTTCTGAAATATAGCCCTTTTGTAACGGCCCAGCGTGACTCTGCAACAGCCTTAGCCAGCAAGGAAGTTCTCTTACGCTTTCCAGACATTTCAGAATACCAAATACACCACCCCCTCAAAAAAAAGTCAAATGGTGATTATCGTAGCACAAGCTGTCAAAGAAACTGAAGCAAAGGGCCGTTAACAGACACCAGAGATTAATCCCATCTTCCGAGAAGAGAATCCCCTGGGTACTGAAGGAGTTGAGACCTACAAGTGTAAAAGTCCTGAGGGACGGGAGGGAGCTCCGGAGGCCGCTGGCAGCGCTCCCACGACCCGCACCCAGGAGGGACCGACCGCAGAGCCCCTGCCCTGGCACGTCCCCTGCCTGCCCCCGCTCTGCTGGGAATCCTAACAGAGCAGTCACCATCTAAACCCAAACAACGCCATTGCCCGCTTCCTAGTACTCTCCTTCTGTAAACACTCCCACTTAATTTTACTGTCTGCTAAAGAAGCCAGATCCCCTTTGTGTCCAGCTCTCCTACAGGAACAATATCCTGTTCTCCTACAGACAGAGTGTTAAATCTTCTCCACCGGCACAGATCAAACTCTCCTGATGCCAGACGCTTCTGCCCAACTGCAATGGCAAATCACTCTGACAGCCACGCAGGATTTAACTCTGCACAGGAAATAAATGCAATAAAAGCAAGATCTCAGACAGTAGCTTCTGCAGCTTTATCCTTCAAAGATCTACAGACAACATTGATCGGGATTTTACAGACATATCTTATGTGTACCTACAGCACAGGTTTTGTTGATTTCTTTATAACATTCATTTCCTGTTTTATTAGTCAGAGATGGTCAAACATTTAGATCACATCTGGTCAGTCTACAATCCCTTACCTACTGAGATTCTTCTCCTCTGATTAAGAAAACAAATAACTTAAAAATTAGAAAAACGATTAGCACCTGCACCCTGGCTTATTTCTCCAGAATCTGACCAAGAAAACAACTGCAAGTTTCAGAGGGAACGCGCAGCACGCAGACAGCAGGCCATGACTTTTTGCCTGCCAAGAGGGTGGGAAGAGCCTGACGGCCCTCACAGGTCCAGCCTGGCAGCCCCTGTGCCGAAGGCTCAGACCACTGGCTGCTTTGTAGATATTTTCAGTCTGTCCCTAAAGCCACATAAACGTGAATATTCCAGCAAACCACTGAATGGAACCAGGTCCTAATAAAGTTGATGGAAATAGGCCCTTAAAGACCAGAGTGCAACAAGACTAACCGCTCCAAGCCTGAGCCCCTGCGCCCTGGCAGTCGGGGCTGTCAGTGCCCAGGCGGACAGTGCGCTGGGGAGGGGGGGACTATCCTCTCCCAGCAGGGGAAGAAGGAGCAGGATTCCCCACTGTATACATTTATTAACCTATCTTCAGCACTCTGAGTCACGGAGATCAGGGGCTCAGCCTATGATCTATCTTCTTGCAAGGAGCTCCCAGAGAACGCGGCAGGCAGGCCAGCCGCCCTCACCAGCAGCTTTCTCGCAAGGCATCAGACAGGTTGTGTATTTATGCACCATCTGAAATCAGTGACAAGGGAGGTGAAGCTAGTTAGTTTCGGTTTTATCCTGTTTGTAAGTAACAGCACTCAGGGACACACAAGACCAAAAGGGACCACATGATCTGGGTCCAGTCCCTGTAATCACAAACTCAACATATTCCCTTTCCCTAAAACACAAGCAAGCTTCACATTAAAAGCAGCTGGATTTTTGTCCCAGGCACTCTGATTGAAAGCTTGCTCTACGAACCCCATTCAGTGCTCTTCTTTTCTAAATGCGGGTCTTCATACTTCATACCCACTTGTTCTTGCGCAAACACGGTCCTTGAGCTTACGCACACTTATCCTTCCAAGTGTCTGTTCCCTAAAGCACACCCAGGCAGTGCCCACCCCCCTTGGCTCTCTTCACTGGTTTTTGTCTACACAAAATTCTGCATCTTCTCCACTTCTAATTTTATAGAGGCTGCTCAATGACCGCTCCTTACCAAAGAGTTGGAAAGCCCTGGGAAGAGAGAGCAGGGACGTAATGGGGTTGACAGAAACAAACACGGATTAAAAAAAGAAGGGTCTGAAAAGTGGCAGGATTACAAATTACCAGATTTTCTCATATTCGCTGTAGGCATTTGGCAATAAGTTCATACTAAAGCCCAGAAATCACAGTCCTGTTAACTTTTACCTGCCACTAGATAAAAAAATATCAACTACTTCTCTTTCTCTACAAAAACTAGAATACAGACCTTCCCTCTTAGACTCACCACCTTTAAATTACATGAGTGTAATATGAATTTACAGTCCTTCAGCACTAAAAAACGCCAACCCACGCAAAATTGACTACAAATATTAAATTATCTTGCTCTAAAAATGCCATCAGTCTCAGCCATCTCCTGCCATTCAGTTACTAGTTTTCCTCTCTAAACTGATGAGGATATCGAACACACGGCCATCTCGTCACTGCAAGAGGCACATTATACCATTCCCCTGACGGTCACTCTTCAGGCACACTCTCTGCCTCACAATTTTACTCCGTATTCCCTCCTCTTCCTTCTAGGGCATGCCAGAAAATACATACAGAATCAGCACTCACACAGCGTTATGATTTATGTCAAGTGTTAATATCCCAGGCAAGGACACGAGTTATTTGCTTTATCATGATGTTAAGAGCCTGCTAGAAACATACCCTGCAAAAGAAGGTACTACTGTAACAGTTTCCAAAGTGTTTTAGTGGACAGTAATTAAAAAACCTTTAAAAAAAAACCTTCAAGAAAGTTTTCATAAACGCAAATCAAGGCAAGAGACAAACATTAAAAAACCCAAACAATTAGGTCCTTATCTGGATGAATAATTAACACAGTGACCATAAACCCCAGTTTTAAGCAAACTACTATACTCCTTCAGCAGAAAGAATCTAGTTTTGTTTCCATGATAAAAAGCCCTTTCACGAGAGAGGGCACTCATTTCTTTCTGTGCATCACTTGGTTTTCTGTCCATGTCCTTGCTTCCTTCCCAGCTCCCCGAGACACACGCCTTCAGTTCCTTTCCTATTCCCCTCCCGCTACTGCCCCACAGCTCCACTTTCACTGGGGAGTCCAATTCCAGACCAGAGCTAGTACTTACTTTCCACTCTGCTACAGCCCCACTGCCCCCCCC